>JAOSBK010000205.1:3173180-3189839 GCA_027568895.1 Erythroxylum shatona | reverse complement strand
ACGCTGAAATAAGATGAAACTATAGCTTTTAGTCTGGGAATAACATGAACGTTATACAAGAATCAAGAACCTCAGCATGCAAAATCAGAGGTCCCATGATACCCCATAAATCTTTGTGGGGAAACATGAATTGAAACAAGCGTACTAAGCTAACTGTAAGTGAAAGATGTTTGCTTTTCAGTTTTTCTTAGTTCACGGGCAAAAAAGCAAGGAAGGTTTTCTTTCTACGTAAGCATTTACAGTAATATTTTCGGAAGCAGTAGTAGAAAATCATACTTGTCAATGCGGTTCTGGAGCTTCAACAAGAACTCCTCGTTATCCTCTTTCAAAAGCCTCTCCAACAAATCCTTCCTCTCCTTGAACCCGAGCTTATTAATGTCAATTTCTTTCGCATCACCTTTGGAGGTAGTCAATAGACCTTTCTCCAAACGACCGTAAGTGGGCAGTCTCTCAAGTGCAGCCCACTTTAGAGCTTCTTCATCATCTTCTTCTCTTGTAGACCTCGAGAAAGCTTCCACAGCTGTAGCTTGCCATATTGAAGAACCTCCTCTTTGTAATATACTACCTGCCCTATAAATATCATCACCCTCCATGACTGCTACTTTACAGAATCAATGACAAGGGTTCTGTGTCTTAGAGAACCAAGATCAGGCGGTAAAAAAGGTATTTCTTTGTAGTGCTGTTTGTGAGAGGCCACATAAATATATATAAGCACAGGAATGTGGGAGGCTGCTGTTCTTATGTTAGATATTTGGATCCCATGATGTCATTGGTACGTCACTTACGCCCTATATATCAGGTCAAACCGATTTGTCTGTGCAGTGATTGACTGTTAAATCCCAATTTCATCACAATTAAATATCATTTTACTTGGGATTAATTGGGAAAACGTAAGTTTAAATTTATTAATAGAAAAGGGAAAGTGAGTTTATGTACGCTTGCTTAGAAATTCATTATCATCTTTGCTTCTGACTTGTACTTTCCAACTGAACCACACATTTGACTTTGACATTTGGTCATCAAGTTGTCCAAATACTTCCTATCTGTCTTATGGAATGCATACTGCAGGTACTCTTAATAAGAACGTCACCGATAGTATCATCTGAATTTACTATACCCGTAACCAATGACATCATCATTTGGCTACTCTTGCTCGTGCCCTATTTCCACTTGCCATTAAAACACCTAAAAATGTTTTCTAATACCCATGCCAAGTTCAACATTAAGCTTTTATTTGACTAAATTTTCAAATAATTTATTTAAGATATGTAATTTATAAATTATTATATAAATTTATCTAATAGATAATAATTATACTTAAAATAACTTTAATTAGTAAAAAAATAAAATAATAAGTTTTTAACGTTAAATCCTAATTAACCTCAAATTTAATTATACTTACATCTCTCTAAGAATAAGAATGCATACTTCCAGACCTATACTCCAACGGGGCTTTTGCTTAACGTTGATGTTGCTGTTTTAATTATACTTACATGTAGTTGGAAGGTTATTATCAGATAGTTAAATATTTATCTATTTTGTTGGGTATAGTGATTCCACGACAAAGACGGTTGCCAACATCTTTTCATTTGGCTCTTGTGAAAACTTTAAAGGTTACTGATATCGATTTGAGAGGATATTTTGAGGCATCGATTATTAGAGATGGGGTTTAAAGATATTTTTTATTTGAATCCACCAAGACTAAGAGCATTGACATGATGAAATTATGACATGGAGATCCCACTAAATTTACATGTGATAAAGAAGAGATACTCTAGCCGTTGCTACTGTGATTTGCATCATTGATGATATCAGCGTCATATGTTATGATTAGTATTGTAATTGCACCATTAGCTACAGTTCACGGCGGCTGCTGGCTTCAATTATACATCGCTCCTTAATGTTAATTTAATTGTTTTGCTAGGTACATGTAATGGGGACAGACTTTGAATGTCATGAGAATTAAGAAAAGGGTCCTAGTCTACATTTGAAATGGACCGTGTATTAAGTACTAACATTAGTTACATTACACGCATAGAGTCGTAATTAGGGACATCCAAAGCCATAAAGATTATAATAAATAATTCTGAGTCGCTATGTCTTTGTTGATGCTTGGGACAATTATTTGACTGTATTCATATCGGTGATATAAGTGCAAAAGAGTGGGTCAGATGTATACTTAATAGTGATGACAATAGCGAAAAGTGGGCATAAATTACTTCAGAGAGGAATCCGAACTATCCACCATACAGTTTCGGATGAAATTAAAGGCCTATATTCAAAGTTATGGAATCTACAATTGCCACTCAAAATTAAGATCACAATATGGCAATTTATTCGAAACTTCGTGCCTACCGGTCTAAATCTATACAACAAGCATAGTGCAAACTCAAGCATATGCCGAAGATGCTCTAGGGACGTCGAAGACAGGTTACATGCGATTCGAGACTGCCCTGTTATAAGCCAAATTTGGGAGAAAGTTGGGTTTAGTTGGGTCAATGCATCACATAATTCGGTTCAAGTTTGGCTAGAGGAAGTATTGGCTAGACTCGAAGTGGACAAATGCAACTTGGTCTGTGTTACGTTATGGGCGACGTGGTTTAACAGAAACAAATTTATAAACGAGAATATCAATCAATCAGTAAATGAGCTTCATTCATTTATAACGGCATACCTTTTGGAGATGCAGGTCTTATCGTCGAGAAGGTCCACAGTTAACCGAGCTCAACCTCAACAAGTGAATTGGAAGCCACCTGCTGATGATAAGGTTAAGATTAACTTCGATTCTGCATATGATCCGAACAATAAAACTGCTACTTCAGGTTTTTTGATTCGAGGTTCAGAAGGCGAGGTACTAGGAAGTGGAATTACCAAGCATTCTTATGTCCAAGATTCGTTCGCTGGTGAAGCACTGGCAGCGGTAGCTGCTCTCAAATTCGGATATGAATCCTTGTTCAGAAACATCGAACTGGAGGGGGACAACCTGACAATCATCAAAAAATTAAAGCTGGGACAAATTGATAAATCCAAAATTAGCCCAATTATTAGTGATGGTTTGAAGGTGGCAAAAAATTACTTATCTTGCGAATTCTTACATGTACGAAGGGAGGGAAATCGAGCAGCACATCTCATAGCTCGGGCTGGAATTAATTTGAATGAAGATATGTTTTTAATGGAGGAAGCCCCAGCGAAAGCTGAAGCGGTGATTGATGAAGAGAAGCGCCTCCGCGAACCACCGTGAAGAATTGTCTCTCTTTTTGAAGATACTCAGATTCTGAGATTTACTGGGACCATTGAAATATGATCAGCCGCTGAAGATCTCACCGTTACCGTTGTCATTTTCCAATCTTCAAGCTCGATTCATGGACTAGCTTTCAGGCCTGTGTTCTTTTTCATTTTGTTTTTTTGGAACATCTGTTTCCTATTTGTTTGTTGTGTGGCTTTGAACATTTTTTAATTTTGTTTGTTTCTTATTTTTTCAATAAAATCTGGCGAGATGGTATTAAAATCCAAAAAAAAAAAAACACCTTCTTATTATGTGGGCAAATAAGATGTTATCTCAAGATTCGACTATCTCTATCTGACTTTTTTTTTCTTTTGTCTTCTACTTTTATATTCTCGAATTTTTTCAATTTCTTTTTATTTATCCTTTGTATAAGTATAATTTGAAATCGTTGATTCAACATTTTAACATATCCAATTTATAAACGTTATTTTTATGAACTCGAAAATATCAAAATAAAACACAAGATTTGTATATTTTGTTCGAAAAAAAGAGAAGAATGAATATTTGCTAAAAACAACTTCCAAATACGTGTTTTTTGTCTTTATGCACACATATATCACAAATGCATGAAAATGTGCTGTCGTTGTATATATGTAGGTCAAGTGTGTTATTGGACAAGTATGAAAGCTATAAAATTCTAATTATTTAGTCCCATTATATGTGAGTGAGAGATGGAAGATAAGGGCACAAGTCCTTATCCAATATCCTTAATTTAATTATATTGAATAATTATATTCTGATTGTTATTAAGTTAACTACTTAAGGTAGTAAAGGTCGTTCAAATATATATTTAGGTGGTGAAAATGATAATATAACCTTGATTTTCCAATTTTCACTTGTTTGGTTATTAGGAATGGTCAAAATATAGGAGATAATAAAACTATAATGAATTTTAAATAATCTTAGATTTTTATTTTAAAAGGAGTATAAATATAATCTGAAATCAAATATCAAGAATAAGAGATAAATAATACGTGAGCTATTATTATAATATTATAAAGATATTAAAGAAATTGATTCTTATCAAAATATTATTATGAAATCCACATATTACAATATTTTGTATTTAATTTTTTTGACAATTATTTAATTTTGTTTCCTTGATGCTATATCAAGTAATTAAATTTTCTTGCAAAAAATTATTCATAATTATTTCAAAATTAATAGTTTTATAAATTATTGATAAATAATTTTAATACTTTATTTATAAAGTGCAAAATATTTTGATTAATTATTTATATATATGGAGAGGAAACTAAAAAAATTATGAAATTCGTTTTTTAATTGATGGATAAGTAAACACAATCTATAAATGATTTTATTTCAATCCCATCATATTATAATTTTTATATCTATCAATATTTCTTAAAAAAACTAATTATAATGTCTCACGATTTAAGATTCGGACAGGTTGTTCAAGCAAGGATCCCAATAACAATCGGACATTAGGAAGATAAGCAAGAAATTTACAGGTTTGAGTTGAATTTTTAGGTCCATCTGCTAATATGACGGGGGCCATATGGACTGTCGGTGCCGGTAATCCTAGTACTAACTAACGTAAATTAATCCCGGGTCAAGTAAGTTGGTAAGGAATTCTTCTGACTTAAGTAAAGTCATGGATTTAAATTCCCCTTATGTATGCAGCGGTTTAAAACTTAAGTCTAGAGCTTTACTTCACGCAAAAGACTTACTTGACTTTAGTGAAAATTAATCTAAGTATGAATGACTTTAAGGTGCCTTTTCATAGTTGAGATCTGCCTAAGACATCTCGTAAGCAATAAAACAAAAAACTAATGTTAACTAGGGATGTCTATGTCTACGGGCAGGCTATAGGCTTGATTCGACCTAATAATATCATTTTTAAAAAAATCAAAACGACAATTAAATTTGGGTTTAGTTGGATCAAGTCGACTGTCGAGTCTAACTCAGCCCAATTGTCAAGCCCAAGAGAAAATTAACAAAAGGGTTAGCAGGGATTATAAAACTAAATTATTTCTCTTAATTTTGTTGTTTAGTGTTTGTCCCCATATGATTAAGCAACTTAATTATAATTAGTCAGATTCATTCTATCCAATTAAACCATCAAATTATTACATTTTTTATAACCGACAGCTGTGATTGAATTCACGGGAGATACGCGTAAAGTTATCCAACGGTTCAGATTGCTTCGAGCGTGAGCCACCGGCCTTTAAAACCAAAGAACACTCGCTCAAGTAAGCTTAGACTGTCGCTCTCTTTTTCTCCCTAAACCGCTCAATTTCTTCCTGTTTTTCTCTCTAGGTTTTGGGTTGAACTTGGGGGTGGCAGTCTAGGGTTTCTGATTTTGCTCAAAACTGTGGATTCGGGTTCGCTTTTGCTGATTTGGTTGCGTGTCGTCATTGAAGCTGGTTTCCGCGAAAGGTTTTGAATTTAGAGCCAACTGGTAAATTGTTTGTGGTGTTAGTAGGGCTTCTGTGTTGCTTTGTTAGTGATGATGGGTTTTTCTCCATGCAAGAGGTTATAGTGTTAGTAATCTCTGTTGTTGAAGGACTTTCTTGAAGTGTAAAATTTGAAGTTATTGAGGATTATGTTTCAATATGGTTCAAGTCTCTAATAATTTCTCGTGAAGGTTGTTCGTTTGGAAAAAAAAATCTTTCTACATGTGGGCCGATCAACATTGAGCCTTTGTTCTTTGATATTGTTATCCAAACCATTTAGGATGTTAGAACCTAATCAGCCAAATTAGGTGAATTTTGGAATTAATTAATCTTGTGAAATTGGTAGGAATGAAACTTTTCGAAACATGTAGTTGAAGTTAGTATGTTCTCAGCTATTTGCTTTTCTTTCGTGTAATTTTCCAGAAAAGACATCTAAAATCGAACTACTTTGCTATACGAGGGGATTATTTTGTTGCTGTTGTTCATCCATGCAGAGTTGTTTTCAGGCAAATTGTATTCGTACACATCAGACCCTAAGGAAGTATAGGAACAGAGTTTTGGCATAGATGGTTGCAAAGAGTGGGAAGTTTCCTGGAGCGTATTATCGAAACAATTCAGAGACATCACAGGGGCTGGAGCGTTCTGGTAGCTCTGGAAGGATTGACGAAGTCATGGTTGCATCCGATAATTCTAGTGCTTTACCAAGGAATCGTGTCAATTCAAATTTTGTTAAGCAAGGAAAACTTAGTATCCCCAAACAAGTACTCTGTCCATCACACATCTTAAACTCAGAAAGAAAGACCTTAATACGGAAGTTGAGATTGGAACTTGAACAGGTGCAGAAACTCAGAAAGAAAGTTGAGTTACTGGGGACAAATGCTGTATCAGTGTCATCCTCTAGCGACATTGCTAGTTGCAACAACGGAGCAAATGGGACCCAAGCTGCAACTTTGAGGAAATCAGTGGTGACCTCCTCTGTGCTGGGAAAGGGAGCTGATTCTTCGAATCTGGTCCATGGATTGGGTAGGAGTGCTTCTGGAAAGTCTGACTATGCTGAACAGGGTTTATCATCCAGTGCTATAAATAAGGTGTTAATGAAACAATGCGAGACATTGCTGAAGCGATTGATGTCCCATCAATATGGTTGGGTATTCAATGCACCAGTTGATGTGGTCAAGTTGAATATCCCAGATTATTCCACAATTATAAAGCATCCAATGGATTTGGGAACTATAAAGAAGAAGATAGGTTTGGGTGTGTACTCAACTCCATTAGAATTTCATGATGATGTGAGACTTACCTTAAAAAATGCCATGGTGTACAATCCACCTGGGAACGATGTGCACTTTATGGCTGATACTCTAAACAAATTTTTTGAAGTGAGATGGAAACCTATTGAGAAGAAGCTGCCAAAGGTTGAAGCCCCATTTTTAAGGGAAAAGTCAGCTCCAGATGAAGAGATGGGAATTGTTATAATGTCTCCATCTAAAAGGAGAAAAGTAACTTCTTTTCATGATGAACTGGTGGAGCCCGTGAAGCGGATAATGACAAATGATGAAAAACATACTTTAGGCAGGGAACTGGAGTCCCTGTTGGGAGAAATGCCTGCACATATCATTGAATACTTGAGGAAACACGGTTCCAGTGGATCAGATGCTGGAGACAACGAGATTGAGATAGATATCGATTATCTTGACAATGATACCTTGTTTACGTTAAGAAAGCTTTTAGATGACTATACCAAAGAGAAACAAAAGAAACAAGTTAGAGTGGAACCTTGTGAAATAGAGGTACCTATCCCTTTGGCTAATTCCTTGTCAAGTTTGAACATGTATATTGGAGAAATGATATCCTTTATTCTTTCTTGCAGCTTTTAAATGAATCTGGCCCAAGCAATTCATCCATGCAACATGACAAAGGTTGTCTTGCTTTGATTGCAACTATAGATTCCATCCGTAAAGATGCTAGCTTTTTGTGACCTATGCTTCTTGATGATGTACTTGCAGGAAATGAGACTGATGATGAGGATGTTGACATTGGTGGCAATGAGCCTCCTGTTTCAAGCTTTCCTCCCGTAGATATAAAAAAGGATAAAGGATGTAGGAGCAGTAAAACCAATAGTTCAAACAGTTCTAGTGGTAAAATTAAGTTGTTGTCCTTTAACCATATCTGTTTGCTTTTCCAAGATGTACTAGTTACATGCCTAACAGGATTTTTTAGAAGTAATATTGTTTTTTTCATTTGAGTTTTGTGTAGCTTATTGATCTTCTTCAGTGATTTTGTCTCCATTGAGTTTTCATTCCTTTCTAAGAAAAAATTACTGATCGCTATTTCCTATTGTTTTTATCTTTTGCTCTTCTTTTGTTTGTTCTACTTGTTTTCAGATTCAGACTGCGGTAATTCTGCGGAAAGTGGGTGTGATGAGGTAAATGTTTCAAGCCCTGCAATGGAATTAAAGGTGCTGATAATTTTAATATATTTTACTAGATTTTGGAACTCTAGCTGTTGTGCTGGACAGGACTGTATATCCTAGTTTGCTAATGGTTAAGATTTTTTGATTTTTTCCTGTTCATTATTGTCCTTTAGTTTCCTGAAACTATGGATTCTGGAGCTCAGTTAGACAATAAAGCCACTATTCTTCACGAGTTGGATGGTGAGTACTTTATGCAGAGTGGCCTATTTCCCCATCTTTCTTGGCTAATTTTTAGTTAGTGCAGAAAGCTGCGTGATTTTTTAAAAGTGGGCTAGAGAATATGTGACCGTTGGCTCTTTTGCTTTCATGTGATTCAATATAATTTCGTTTAACGGGACGATGTAAAATTTGTGGCATTGTTTGTTTGAATACCTCCATTACTTTCTCGGAAGTTTTGTTTGTATACTTGTACTTTTTTATTTAAGGTTTTGGATTAGGTTTGGCGTGAGTCCTTTGGGTGTGTCTTCTGTGATCAAGCATTAAAGCTGCCATTGGTCCGTCATCATCGTTTTAGAATATGTTTCCGCCCATGTCAATGGAAAAGAAGACAAGTGATTACATTCTGCCATGATCAAATGGGCCCTTTTCTGTTGTAAATTTCATATTGACTGAGTCTGTATAATGCTGGAAAATTTCAAATAGACTTTGCTTTTTTACTGTTAGATTTTTTTTGATTTTTTATTCTTTACACTTTCATGATGTTTTATATAAACAATCGTTTGTAAGTTTATTTGACAAAAGCTGACATTAAGCCCCTCATTATAAATCAAGGGTCGAACAGAGTGCACTGTTCTGCTATTATTTCTCATAATAAAAAAAATGAAAAAGATCATCTGAAATGAGGTCTCTACTTTATGCTTCATATGATACTTGTTTGTACTTTCTAATCCAATATAATTCGCAGAGTCTGTTGGCGATTTGGAACAGCTTGGACAGAGTTCCCAGCTGAAGCAAAGCTCCAAGAAATCAGATTCCTGCCAAGATCGTAAGTTTCAGAATACATTTAAAGTGGTTTGCTACTTATTTGGGGTATCACATCAATAATCTTTTCTCTCCTGAATGATCTAGTTGAAAGTGCTCCAAATGAGAGGCAGGTCTTCCCTCAGAACCATTACAGGGCGGCTTTGTTGAAGAAACGTTTTGCTGATACAATTTTAAAAGCTCGAGAAAAGACGCTTATTCAGGTCAGCAAAATTTTTGTCTACAAGAAATGTATACTTTCTTTATGTCCATTTCTAAGTGTTGCAAGTTTATGCCCTGATTTCTATTTTATATCTACTGGAACCAGGATGACAAGGGAGATCCAGAGAAACTGAGGCGGGAGAGAGAAGAACTTGAACTGCTAAACAAGAAAGGTTCTGAACTGGAGTTTGTTTTTCTTCAATGCGCATCATATTTGAGTGGTTCTGTTGAAACAAATATGCATGTGTGTACATGCCAATAGTTTTAAAGGTTGCTTATCCACAAATGAGTAGCATCCAATAGTTTTAAAGGTTTCTTATCCACAAATGAGTAGCATCTTGTGATCTGTTCAGAGAAGGCGAGGATACAAGCAGAAGCCAAGGCTGCAGAAGCTGCTCAAAAGCAAGCTGAAGCAGCAGCAGCTGCAGAGGCTAGACAAAAGAGAGAACTTGAGAGGGAAGCAGCACGCCAAGCTCTATTGGAGGTAAGTGTAAGTTTTTGTCTGACAGGAGTGCGACCTCTTATGTTTTGTTATGGGTTTTATGAAATTGGTCTTTTCTCTGCAGATGGAGAAGACCATCGAAGTTAATGAGAACTCTCGGTTCTTTGAAGACTTGGAAATGCTTACAACTGCACCTTGTGACCATTTGCCAAGCTCCGTAGGTGAGATAAGCCCAGATAACTCTCAGGATTGCTTGGGCGGCTTTAAGTTTGGGGGCAGTAACCCCTTGGAGCAGCTGGGTTTGTTCATGAAAGAGGAGGAAGAGGATGAAGAAGATGAGCACTTTAAAGACGTGGTTCCTGGAAATGACGTGGAAGAAGGAGAGATTGACTGAGAACTTATGCTTTCTTATTCACAAACAAATAAAAAACATCGCCTGTTCCATAAGAGAAAAAGGGAAGTTGAGTGTTGGGGACTGAGAGGTTATCGAAGAACTGAATTTGATGCGAGTCAGGGGGCATGGACAACCTGAAATGGTGTACTATATGAGAATCGGAGGCGCAATTATTGATAGGGATGTCTGAGATTCTTATAATGGTTGAAGAATGAGACCGTGGCCAAGAATTTTGAGAATGTTGCTGCAACGTTTTCTCCATTTGTGATCCTGCCCTCTCAGTTCTTCCACAAAAGTAATATTTTCTGATCATACTTTTGGAAAAATGCATCATATATGTCAATGTAGGAGAAGACTGGAATTTGTAAAGCTCATCAACAGTGGATGCATATTATATATAGTATTAGGCATAAAAATTTTGATGTATATAGACGAAAAGTAGTAGAACTTTGGTGGGTTTATTGTCTTTGTGGATAATGTGATGGTTATATAATATCTTTTAGTATGAATTGATTGAAATAATTTTAAGTTAGTTTGAGTGTTCGAATGATTAGAAAGCTTTGGTTAAAAATGATATTGTTTCGTTGGAACGAGTTGGTTAGATCATAACTAATCCTAAATCTTAAATCTTAAGGGCGAGGGTCTTAGGATCAGCCGTCTCTAACAATAGCAGAGGGTTGTTGCAGCTCAGGATTGACCTTAGCTTCAGTCATCGCTAACAGTAGCAGATGATTGTTGTTAGCTCGATCATAAATAGCAAGAAACAGTTGGGTGTATCTATGGTATAGTTTAATATTGTTAGATTAAATTTTAACTGAACTGATTAATCTAATGATATATATATATATATTTTTGTTGCCCACAAGGAGTCCTCGAAAGGTCCCAATTATAGGAAGATACCTTTAAGCTATTCACATTTAGACTAATCTCCACTCGAGTCGGATAGGTATCTTACTGAAGGTAAAATTCTGACCCCAAGTTTTACATAAAAAGCTCTTTAATCTAATGAAAAACCTATAAAGTTAGGCCAGCTTGTCATGACCCGATTACAAGCTGATCAGCCTGTAAGTTAATTGGGCCAGGCCCAAGCTGCCCTTACCTCAGTTCGGACTTCGGACCCTTGCCATTTCTACTTAACAATAACACAGGTTCATCGGCTAGTCTTTGTAAAGTTAACGTTAGTACGTTCCACTCTTCTCGAGTCCCCACCTCCTCGGAGCTCTCAAAATCCTCGAGAAGCTCGACGGATTTATCAATTAAATATAAATATAAATATAAAGATAAAGATAAATAATTATTTTGCTTACAAAAACGCGAAACCATTTTGTAAATATATTAACAATCCTTCTTCTTCTTCGACTCTCTCTGAGTTGGGTTCTCCAATGGGACTAGTCAACTCTCTCCCAACTCTACCCCTCTTCTTCTCCTTCTTCCTTCTCATCTACTTCATCGCCTACGTCCGAGTCTTCCGCAATTGGCCTCCCTCCACCCGCCCCGAAGCCGCCAGCTGCCTCATCTCCATCTTCCACGGCACTCCCGCCGTCTTCTTCGCGTCCACCGCCATTCTCGCCGACCCTCTTCGCGGCTTCTCCTCCCCCAACACCCTCCCCCAGAACTACGTTTTGGACTTCAGCGTCGCCTACTTTCTCATGGATCTCCTTCACTATCTTATCTTCTACCCCAGTGACGTCCTCTTCATCGGACACCACTTGGCCACTCTCTTCGTGTTCTTGACTTGCCGCTACTTAGTAAAGCACGGCGCCTACGCTATACTCGGGCTGTTGGTCCTCGCGGAGGTCACCAGTGCCTGCCAGAACGCGTGGACATTGGCAAATGCGCGAAGGATGGATAACGAGTTCGCGGCTAAGGTGTTTGATGTTTTGTCTCCGCCTTTTTATGCCTTTTATTCTGTCGTGAGAGGCTTTTTGGGGCCTTACTTTCTGTACCAGATGGGGAGTTCATACATTAGTGGGGTTGCAGAGGGGGTTATACCCAAGTGGGTTTGGGTATCGTGGTTGATTGTTGTGACATTGGCTATATCTGTGAGTATATTGTGGATTTCGAATTTGTGGGCTCAATTGTATAGAGAGAAGAGTGCCAAATTGGCTAAGAAATTGACATAGAAATAGATACAAAAACGTGTCTTGATGGCGAGAACTTGTATGGTTTTTGGGGATCTTAGTGTATACTAACGCCATCTTTAATGCAAGCTTAGATTTTTATCGCTGTGATTGGTTAAAGAATATTACTTTCTCCCAGGTGATCTACTTGAGAACTCATCATTTTAATGCAGAATGGTTCAAAGAAACTGTTTTTACATTATTGAACTAAACATGTGCGTTGTTCAACTTCTGAATTTTCATCTAAAGCAATTCCTGATTGTGCGGCAACTGATCAAGAGAAGAACTGGTAGGTCTTGGCATTGAGTATGATATTCCTTAACCCCCCAATAGGTGATAAAATCATTAGCAAGAGTCCCAGAATTATGCAGATCTGAGAAAAATGAAGGAAACAGGAGTTAAATCAGTGATTCATATCAACTGTAGATGTGTAATATTAAGCCATAGTTCAAGATGGACTCACCCAATTGGTCAACCAGGATAAGGAAAACTTCTTTGGTTTGTAGATTGCAAGCCAAATGATGCAAGGGAGCTGAAGAAAAGACATACAGAGGTTATACACTAATAATATGTTGATTGCAGGATTATAGTCGATAGACAAATTTCGATTTGATCAGATTGTGAATCAGGTTTTAGACGCATGGTTTGTTTCGGCCAACATTTTTAGTTCGAAACTAGATCATACTTGAGTTTTCTATTTGAGTTGAAGTCCAATGAGGATCAGGTTTCAGCCTATTAACCTATACTGATTCGGGGCCAATCTGACTCGTTAGCACCTCCAATTACAACAATGCACTTACAAAGTAGGTAGTTGGGGCAAAAGCAAATCCTCCAAAGAATCCGAGAAGACCACCAAAGAAAGGGAAGCAGATAGCAACAAACATGGTGGCAGCTGAAATCAAAGTTTAAGAATTCAAGGGACTGACTAAATAGTTGACAGTTGGTGAAAGCCGTTTAACATGATAAGCGGACTGTGCTTACCAACATATAAGTTGCGAGTGATAAATCGGAGCATCCAACTAGGCTTGAACTTCAACTTCTTTACCAGAAGAGTCTCTAGCATGTCAAATACTGGCATTGCGTACAGCTACAACGGAAGAAGAAGTTACACAGTTACTAATTTAACCATCAAAAGTGATCAGTCAGACAGGAAACAGACTTTGTGGAAAAATCAGACCTGGTAGCTTCCTATAACATGGACAACGACGAACATATTAGCTGCAACAATAAGCCATGTCGGTTTTTCTAAGGAGATTAGAATGTTGTCTTCAACATTATTGCCAAAAATGTAGTAACCAACCAGAGCAACAGGGAAATAGCAGAGGCCGACAACTATATAAGCTATAAGAACTCCTTTCCACATAGGTCCTTTTGATGGCTTCTCAGGCGTTGAGGGAATGGTTGCCTGTATCTCAAGCACCACATTATGGCCTGCATAGGCAAAAGCTACATCTCCCAAAGCTGTCAAGAAGTTGAAGACTGTTCCTGAGGTGGATGAGGCTATGTAGCCGTAGTCAACATCTGGTTGAACACCCTTGTGAATCGAAGCTGACCATGCAATGGTGGAGTAACTACAAACATAACCATCCTTGTACTTAGTGTTCCATGTTTCTCAATAATCAAACTTGTAATATCAGCTGCATTTTATAGTGGATTTAGGATTGGGATTCCAGCCGGAATTGGGGGCTTATTAAAAACAATTCGAATTCATCTTTCCCGCAGACAAAATGGGTTCGTGTCAAGCAAACAGGTAGGTGTATTAGAAACATACCTCAAAGACATGACTGCTGCAGCCAAAGAAATGCCGGAGATGGAGTTAAAATTGGGGAGGTGAGCAAGAACAAAGTGAACGGAGGCAAAAATCATGATGAAGTAGGTTGTTTTGATCTGTTTGCAGTTATGACAGACCAGATCATGGACCTTCTTCAGTGATTTTCCTCCTGTAACCATGTAGACTATGTCCACACCAACCTCGCAGATCAGCTGCTGGGGCACAACGATGTAAAGCCCGAGCTTTTCACCAAAAGCTTGTTGGCCAAGCTCATGGTACCGATCAAAACGTTTCCCAGGAACCATTTCATGCATCTCAACCATTTGCCATAGAGTATATAGAGTAATGATCCATGACAGAATCAGAATTACAACACCAGGACCCCTGAAATCAGGATGCAAAAAATTCCCAGCCTTAGTGATTAACTAATATCTTTTCAAATCTCATGAAACATGTCATCGATTAAGAGTGTCCCAATGGAAATATTGTCTTGATCAGATATTCATCTTGATATATTATCCAGACCATCAGGATGTCCAGATAGATCGTTTCAGGATTTCTGAGAACTTACCATCCAAGATTTGACATTGCATATGGAAGACTGAGAACACCAGCTCCAACCATGGCAGTAACATTGTGGAAAGCTGCATACCACCATTTCGCATTCCTTGAAGAAGTGATGGGAAGCCAGTCATCGATCTGTTTTTGCTTTTGGTCTATTTCTGACTGCTGTGTAACACAATATGGTTTAAAACATTCGTGTCTTTCATCTTCAAGTAGAGAGAAAAAAGGACTTACACTGTCATAGTCTTCTTTTTCAGGTTTCTGATCTTGAATCCCCATGGAAGCAGATTCCCGCAAGCTTTCAAACTGCAAACAACTGAATGTAAGTGTTAAATTGTATATGAAAATTAGCTGTTATAGAAAATTTCACCCTGAACACATTTAAGGATTTCTCCGCCCTATAGCTTCATGACAAAAATAAGTAGATGTGACATGAAAACTACATTTGGCTAAAGAGAGTCCTACACTGTACTATAACACAATAAGAAACAGCATCTACCTGACTTTTATAGTTTCTTTCTTCTTGTCAATGGAGAATTCTATCTTCTTGGATTGCTCTCAAGTCAAATGAGCTGTTATTAAAAGAATCATGTTAATAAATGGCTACGTATGGAACTTGAAATCGGCAGTAGAGGGCATTGTATAACCAATTTACTTTCTTCAAAACTTTCCAAAACTCTATATTTCATGATATAATTATAAGATGTCAATTTAAAAAAAAAGGAAATTAGTATATAACACTTGAAAATTTATTTATTAGATTAAGATATTACAAAAGATTCCCAAATAAAGTTAAAAGTTTGATTTTAGTTTAAAAAATTATGATATTCTACATTTAATTCAATGCGATTAATTAGATGATTTGTACACCACATTTATATTTGGCTATCATTTTATGGAGTCCTTCAAGTTATTTGAAAACAACCTCTTTACTAATTAGGAGTAAGCCTGCATATTAGTAGATCTCTCTAAATCCCGCGTCTCAATGGTTGTTGTTGTTGTTGTTATTATTGTTGGAGTCCTTCAAATGTTGACTTCTTTTTTGACCAAAACTTCTTAATTTTACATCATATTTCTATCATAATTTTTTATATTTATGTTCTATACTTTAAATATTTAAATATTTTAAATAAAGAATAGTTATTATTTATTGAATTGTTATCCACAAGATTTAGATTTATGACTTTTCATATTATAATTTTCCTTTAAAAGATTGATTGACATTACCCTAGTAGGGTAAGATATTTTGTCACATAAATATGCAATAAATGTTGATTATGAATTGAATGTATAATAAATGATGATTTAGAAGATTATAGAAAGTTAGTTAATTGCCTAAGTTTAGTGGAAAGGACCAAATTGGATGTTTTAATTAATTTATTTTCTTTTGTTATAAGATTTGCATGTCGAAAAAAATCCTCAATATGAAGTTGTGACCATAAAGTTATAAGTTCAAGTTATAAAAATAGCCTTTTTGTAAAAATATAAAGGGAAGGTTGCGTACATTATAACCTTCGCCAAATAGCCGCTTGCAAGAAGCCTTGTGTACCGGGTACTTTGATTATAAATTAATTACATTGAATAATGGCCAAGCTAAAGAATCAAATTAGAGCATATTAATGTGAACTAAAGGAATATTATACTCTATGGTGTTAAAGAGTTCTTAAAATTAGTGTTTTGAGTGTTGGTTGTTTATTATAAAAAAATTAATTTACATTTCTATAAACAAAAAGAGCATATAATCAAAGTTAAGGATGACAATTAATTGATAAATAGGTTACAATAGAAATGAAAAAAAAAAGATTTATTTGACTCAAAGATAGCGGTTAAATTTAAGTTAAGATTTAATTTGAATTGTCTGAACTCTTAATTTAAAATGATAATATTATTTTGAAGCCTAACGTAATCACCATTTGTCCAAACTTAAGAATTTAATAATTAACTTAGATATTGCAAAGCATACAAATGTAATATTAAATAAAGGTAATGAGACTTGTTTAGTTAAAGTTA
>JAOSBK010000205.1:3133799-3144607 GCA_027568895.1 Erythroxylum shatona | reverse complement strand
CGCCAGCTCCAACCATGGCAGTGACATTGTGGAAAGCTGAATGCCACCATTTTGCTTTCCTAGAAGAAGTAATAGGTGGATGCCACCACTCATTAATTGCCTTATGCCTCGCCAATGCTTCACCATCAATCGCCTACTTCATCGTACAACAAGTCACTGTTAGTTTTTGTAAAGCCCGCAAAATAAAAATAGTCGAACACATAAACTATTAAACATGTATAAAAGGCTAGGAGGTGGAAAATGACGAGAACTTGAACGAAGTTAGCTCTTCTTTTTCTTCTTTCTTTCCATTTTCCAGCTGATAATTGTGTCTAAATACACCATTCTTTCTATTGCAAGTGACACTTCTCTCATAGAGTTTCTTCATTTGCTTTGTTTTGCAGCAAATAGGGAGGATATTGTGGAGGTTAATATCCCCAAAATCTCTTAACATATAGTCAAAATTCTAGAAACTATTTTTTGTGGCTTTTGATAATCCTACACTACTTTATAATTAGTTTGCATGTTGTAGTTGTTTGAGGCAAATTAAAGTCATGAAAAGAGATAAGAAAATGGAGAAAATGTGGATGTAACAGGAGATAGGAGAAGAGAAGATAATATAATTTTGGGAGAATATAATTTTGGAAAATTTAAGTTACATTAAGAGGTAAAATAGGAAATGTAAATAGTTAAGGGTAAATACAGAATTTGGTTCCAAGAATGATATTTTTGATATGAATTGAAAAATGAGGGTAACATAGAACATTTAATTAGCTAAAGGTATTTTACTAATTACGGTAGTTAGGATAGTAAGCATATTATTTTTATAATTAAAAATAAAGTCGAAAAGAGAATAATATTAGATTATTAAGTGTATTTTAGTTTAAATTTTTTATAAATTAGTTTGATAAAATTTTTGTAATATCTAGGTTTGACTAAGGAGTAAATTAGGCTATTAATTAGTTGAGTTAAAAATTGATATAAGAAGAATCTTAGATTGTATTATTATAATAGTATTTTGCTATTAATAAATTATTTCACAGTGAATAATATTTTTGAATTGCTCATTAATTAAATTAATAACTAATATTTACATACATGAATTATAAGATGTTCATGTTTTTTTTTAAAAAAGAAAACATATCTTGAAAGTAACTTTATCGATTGTTCTAAAGCTTGGAATATTCATGTTTATATTTTGTTATGTATATTGAGGTGTATCAATTGTTAATAGGGTGAAAATGTGTTATTAAATAGAGACTGATTGATAATAAGTTTTGAATAAATGATGAAAATTGAAAATATGTGACTTGGCTAAGATATGCTACATTTGATGGTCTTAAATTCATAGGTTGTGTTGATATGAGTGATTGATGACTAAGTATCTGTCCGTTGAGCAAGTACTGGAACATCTTGAGTCTTGATGATGTCCTATACTGATGGTTTAAGCACTAGAGTGGTACCTGAATATCCTAAATTTTGGGGATATCCTGTGACAATAGCTAGGTACTAGAGTAGTACCGGAGTACCAAGTGAGACTGAGAGATTGAGGTACTTTGTGCTGATATTTATATATTTAATTATATTTTCACTTGATGAGAGTTTATGATGAGTAGAGATGAGCCAACAAACTATTGAATGTAAGCTTACTAATTCAGTTAATTATATGATAAAATTTAAATGACAGCTATAAATTAATTTTTTGTGCTTAGTAAAATTTTGAGATGTTTATTAATTGTTTGGATTAGATTGAGTAATGTTGTATGTATTTGTTTTATATGAATATTTTAATTAGTTGACTAAGCTTTATATTTATATATTGAGTTATTTGATTTTAAGGGTATAGTTAGTTACTTTTACAAAGGAGAAGTTCACCTCTTACTATTTCTTTTAGGAGATTGAGAGATTGTCAATAATTCCAGTACATATGATTGACTGAGAAGAGATTAGGTAAGGCCAACAAATTACCAGAATAAGGTTGTGTGGATGTGTATTTTTTTTTTACGTGACAATTTGAACAATTGTATTATATAACATACTTTTGTATTGGAGAACATCTCTTTGGAATTTATATTTTGGGAAGGATTCGGATAATTATGATTTAAGAATACTTGGTAACGTCATTTGTAAAATACTATGAAAAATTTACTCGCTGCAGTATCGTCGCCTGATTCAGTACTAAAATCCAAACACCTTAAGGACTTTCATAACTAGACAAACGTCATAAACCGACAAAAACCTGTGAAATTTATGACACAGCGAGAAATCGTTTGACTATCAAAGAATAGCAGGTGGGACGATCAATGACGAAGCAATTCAATCTTTTAGTTAAGATCAGAATAACTAATTTTTTCTCTATTTTATTAAATCTCAGGATGTCAGAATTAAAAGACACAGACACCATCAAGCGGCGGTGACGTCTTGTCTTTGCTAGATTTATGTCTTGAAGAGGCACACTTTTCGTATAATTTAGTTATTTTTATTTTTATTTTAAAATTTTTAATTTAAAAAATTCTAATAAAATTCTTATCAAGTTATTTTAGTATAAATAAAGTTATAAGATTTTTAATAATATTAACCCTTAATTTTAATAATTTGAAAGAGCAAGAACTTTCTAAAATTAGGTAAGAAATCACTTTTGTTAAAAAAATTCCTAAAAACTAGGAAATCTCCAAGAACATTGGAAAAAGTTGCTTCAATTCCAAAGGTAAGACAAGGTCTTCTTCCGAGATTGAATAGCTAATAACTGCAAGTTAATCAGCAGTGTTGGAAACTATGGTAAGAAACCCAGTGATAGAGAGGTCCCCCATTTTTTAGAGTGTGAAGCTTGCGTTGGAGTAAGGAGTGTTAGGAGTCAGACTACTGCAAAAAGTGACGTTCAAGAACCAACCAGAGATCACAGAGTAGTGGTGCATCCAATGGCAAGTCTTGCGGTAGAGTTGGACAGAGAGGCGGTGAGGAAGCAATAAATCAGGCGATCAAGTTTTTGCCACTTGATGTATTCGGGCGATGCATCATCTGAGGTTGCAGAAGGTGGGAAAATAGCACCATTGACGTATCCATTAAGGTCAGAGGTAATAAGAATAGATTGAATTTAATTATGCCAAATAAGATAATTGGATGAGTCTAATTGTGTAGTTAACAAGTTTGTGATTTGGTTGAATGGCAGAGTGGGAGAGGTAAGGTTGACCATTTTGATTGTTGTGATGGGAGTGTGTTGTTTCTGTAGTGTCTGATAGGTGTTTGACGAAAATAACTCTGTAGTGTATTTTTGGTTGAGTTGGGTGTTGAATATGTGAATAATACAATTATCTTGGTTGTGGGTGGTTTCCGAATTGAAGTTTGTGGTTTGCGTTTGTGTAGTACTACAACTGGGTGAGGATTAGAAAGGTTTTTAGGACGAAAGAGGGAGGTGGTTAAAAAAGGATATCGTTGCACTGATCCTTCTGAGTATCGAAGTACTATTGGTGCTCTCCAATATCTCTGCCTTACCAGCCCTGATATTGAATTTGTAGTCAATAAAGTCTCCTAATTTCTCCATTGTCCTACCGACATTCACTGGACCGCTGTTAAACGGAAACTTAGATACCTTCACTCTACACCCACTTCTGGTATCTACTTTACTCAACCAACCTCTCTTTCCATTCATGCCTACTGTGATGCTGGCTGGGTAGGTTGTCCTGATGATCGTTGCTCTACTTCTGGCTACTGTATTTTTCTTGAACCAAATCTCCTTTCTTGGCATGCAAAGAAACAACCTACTATTGCCAGATCTGGTATTGAAGCTAAATACCGAAGTATAGCTCTTGCTGCTGCTGAATTTGTTGGCTTAAATCTCTCCTTGGTGAAATTAACTTCCCTCCTCTCACACCTACACTTTGGTGTGATAATCTTGACTTCACATTTCTTGCTGCGAATCCAATCACTCATACTCACACAAAACATATTAAGATTGATATTTATTTTGTAAGAGATCTGGTTACCAATAAGACACTATCAATTCGACATCTTTCATCAAGCCATCAAATTGTCGACATCATGACCAAAGCTTTACCTTCATCCACTTTTTAAAAATTTCATGACAAGCTCACAATAGCTATTCACCTTAAGCTTGAGGGAGGCTGATAAATATATGATCTTCGTGTAATCTCATAGATATGATTTTCACTTTATTTACATCTTATTTGATTTTATTTCATGTATCTCATATGATCTTCAATTATCTCATATAATCTTCAACATCTTATGAGATACCAAAATGTGTATAAATACATGTAAAGACATTCAACTAAATACAACTGATATGTGTTTAATTGTTAATGCATTTAATTGTTTACACTTAGCAATTAATAATACGAAAATGCTTAAGATACTCACTTTAATTCATATATGATTTTAGGTACAATTTGGAAGCAAATAAATTAAAGCGAGTCGAAAGTACTGCATTTGGGTTATTTTCTGAATATTAATTTTTACTTGTCTTTATGAAGCAAGAAAAAGAAAATTAAAAGATAAAGAAATGGAACACAAAGAAGAAGAAAAAGGTAGTGTGACCAGTGTCGTGACCCAAACACTACCACATTAAATCATCACAGTGAAATTAAGAGAAGCTTGCGGCAGTGAGGAGAAACCAAGGAGTCTTGGGTGGGGCTGAAGCATTTTTTTGGGCAAGACTCGTGAAGGACTAGGCATCCTAACGCTAGTTCGGAGGTGACATCGACACCGAAGACTCGGGTTAAGAATTTTTTAATTATTTTATTTTTCTTTCTCTTATTAGAAATTGATTGTGTTATCCTATATTAATTGATTTGGGTGTTGTGTGTAGATAATCAGAATTTCGTTATTGTTCAGTTATTTGTGTATAAACCCATTGGATATTGTAAGATGATGATTTTAATGCATTCATTAAATCGTTAATTGCAAACTCATTGCTAGAATTTCGATATAATCCTTAATTGTTATGTTGAAATTCATGTATAGTGACTGATGATTTATAATTATTAGGGATAACATGACCTAAGTTAAATGACACATAGTATGTGGTTGTTACCTTGATTAATCGATTTTTCTAATTCATAATGCTTCTGCCCAATTAAATTTAGAGATCGTATCATAGGTTAATAGGTGGTTAGGTTTAATTAATGATCATATCTTGATCAAACAAAACCTAAGGAAAAACTCGGGTTAATTATTAACCCACGATTAATAGTTGCTAGGGGAGGTTAAAGAATAACAAATTAATGAAATATGCTTAATTAGGGTGTAGGCCGAGATTGAACCAAAGAACCGGGTCCCTACCGAATTCCCCACTTTTATCTTTTTTTGACATGTTTTCTTTAATTTGTTTTTATTACTTAGTTTCATTTTATCTTCTTCTTTCAAAAATCCAAACCTCCCATTAAATCTAAATACCAGTTAATTTCATTTCATAAACTTTACATACACTTTCTGTGGGATCGACCTAGACTCACCACTGCTATAGTAGTAGGTATAGTTATTTTATTTTGGCTAGTGTAACGACGTGTGGTCAAATTTTGACGTCGTTGCTGAGGAGTACGGTGTTTTAGTTTTTGTTTGTGATTTAACTGGTGTTTTGTATATATTTGTTCGTAAATAATTTCGTTTTAGTTATTTTGTGATCTTTTCATTTTTTATTTTGTATTTGAAAAAAATATCGATATGAACGGAAGTAATTTCTTTTATAACTCATATTCTCAATCCTATAACAATGTTTGGACTGATCAACCTAACTTTTGTTATGGATGGCATAATCATCAGAATTACTTCTATGATAGTTTGTAGGATGCATAACAATTCTTATATAGGCTAGAAGCTTCCTATCATGACTGTGGTTCATCTCTGGAAGAGTTAAATAATATTTTGAAAGTTAATACTTTACAAATGCAGCATAATACTCTACAATTCTAGAAGAATGGAGGGCAATTTCCAAGAAACACATGGTCTAGTGCCCAAGATTTTGAGAGCCAACATAATTCGATTCCATCTTTAAGAATATTGTTGTTAATAATTTATAATTTCAACAGGATATGCAACAATTACGACAAGAGTCAAAGGCAATTCAAAAGAGGAAGGAACACCTAATGGGTCAGATGGCAATAAGACTTAATCGCCTAGAATCGCAAAGCAAAAAGGAGCAGCTGTATCAACCTGAGGTGTACCCAATGGACATTTGTGCAGAAACATTGCAAAGTGACAAGGAGCTTGAGAATTTTGAGATCAACTCTCAACGAATTGCTTGTGTCGAAGAAGTGGAGAAGGAGCTCGAAGCCGCAAAGGACATATCTTTTAACTCGGAGGTAAGTACTGAGTCCATAATTATTCTTGAAACTAACTCTTTACCTTTACTTAACAGATTAGAGGGATTAAATGATGAAAAAAAAGGTAAAGAGACGTTTGAAATATTTCCGGAGTGTATGGACTCAGTCAGGATTGAGAATCTAAGGATAGGGAAGACGCTAAATCAGGATGATGATCAACTAAGGCCCTATCCGGAATAACCTCGCGTGGAAGTGACGCTAACTATAATACTTGAATATCACAATTTCGTCATATGAGGATAAATAGTAGTCGAGCCAGCGACCCTAAACAAAGACACTTCTTAGGAGGCAACCCAAGGGAAATAAATTTCTTTTCCTTTACATTTTTGCATTAATTTTTTATGTATGTGTGTTTTTGAATTTGTTTGTTTTACTTTTTTAAGTTTTCAATCAAAATGAGAGAAAGAATAAAACAAATGAAACAAGTATTTTCTCGTTTTCTATTGCTTTTGGGATTTTATAATCATGATTGGAGTGTGGATTGACTCGAGAATTTCATAGCAATTCTAGCATGTATTTTTACTCTTGTGATTGGTTGATATCCATTATCTTTAGAAGAGTAGTGATTCATGGTAGACAAAGCTGGTAAGATTTTGAGCCTTATTTGACTGACACATCCATATCAATCTCATTGTCTTTAGATAATGTGTGACCTTTAAGACATGTACATCCCGATTTTGCATTGAATTTCTATTTGTGACCACATTTTTATTACATGCATTAACATGGACATGATTAGGCATTCTTTATTTTTCATAAACTACATTAGTCAAATAACCTATCCTATTAACATGATTTTTTCCTTGATAAACCCCTTCGAGCTTTAGCTTTTCTTTTTGTATCAACCATATTACATGCTTTATACTTAACCAAATGTCCTATCCAAGCCATAAGTCTAGTGGAATATTTGTAATTGGTGAGTCTATGGATGTACAAAAGTGTAAGTGTGGGGGTTTACATATGTGTGGGTTGGTTAACGTTGGGATGTTTTGTTATATCTTATCATTAAAATTCTCCATGTTTATGTAGTTTATTTTAATTTTTAAAAGGAAAAGAAAGAAAGAAAAGAGAAAAGAAAAATGAAAGGAAAAGAAAGAGAGAAAAGAAAAAAGAAAATGGAAAAGAAAGAAAGAAAGTAAAAGAAAAAAATAAATAATAAAAAATAATGAAGGAGGAAGTGCATATGAGTTTGCAAAGTTATTTATGGCTAATGCATCTTCCTAGAGTTGTAATGAATGTGATATTTGAGCATGTTGAATATGAGGTAGATGTTGGCTTAGAAGGTTCACTCTTGTGATTTCAATATATTGTTAGCATAAATTATATAAGTGATTCCTTCGGATTGATATATACTTCATGTGGTTTGTGTATAAGAGCTGAATGAGATTATGAAATATAAATGTTGCATTCGTCATAGCTGACGGTACCCAATTTTTGATGAGTGTTGCTTTGTTTCACTAACTTTGATGACTTCCTTGCTACTTGACCCAAATATATCTCACCTTACCTTTGCCCACTTTACAACCTTGAAAAGTCCTTTGATTCATGATTTTGCATGTGAATTTTAGTGATGGAGAAATGAAATGATATACAAAGTTGTGGATTGTCATGATCATGAATGGTGTTGAGTGTACCTATGGATATATTTTAGTTAAACACATTTTCGGATTCCACCATTAGATTGCTTAGTTTTGAAGATGATGAATGTTGATTGATCATGAGTAAAATCTTGGAATGTTGATTTCATATTATGATTTTTGAAAGTCATTCATTTTTGTTTATGACCATATAGTCTTGGAAAAATATGAAAATTGAGTTGATGTTTTGGATCAATAAGCTTAATTTTGATGTTTTGCCTGAGGACGGTCAAAAGCTAAGTGTCGAGGAACAACAAAAATACAAAACAATTACATGCAAATTTTCTTTCTCTCCTTCTATTCTTTCACTCTTTTTTTATGTTACATAATGGTATGGGAATGGTATCTATGAATAGAAGTTGTAGGTCTTGGCTTGAAGTATGATTTGCCTGAGACCTCCTAGTGGTGCAATCACCGTCAAGAGAACGCCAAAAACAATGCAAATCTGCAATTGGTCAAAACCACACATGTAAGGTTTCAGATAAATCAAATTGAAAGCAAGCATAAAAGAGAATAGAGAAAGTAAAGGTTGTTTAGAAGTTAGAACAACATACCCAGTTAGTCCACCAGGACAAACTAAATTTCCTTGGTTTATAGATGGTAAGCCATATCACGCATGGAAGCTGAAGAACAAAACAATCAGGCATAAGACAAGTTTAAGATGTAGCATGCTTAACATAAAACATAGTTACTTACGAAGTATGATGTTGGAGCGAAAAAAAATCCACCAAAAAATCCAAGAAGGGCACCAAAGAAGGGGAAGGTAATGCCAACGAACATTGTCAATGCTGCAATTAGAGGACAGAAACATAAGTTCCAGACTCATCAATGGCTGAAACGACATGTTGAACTCTGCAGTTTACTTACCAACATAAATATTACGGACAAAGAAACGGAGCAACCTAGTGGGCTTAAAGTTCAACTTTTTCACTAATAAGGTTTCTATCATGTCAAACACGGGCATTGCATACATCTGTAGCACGGAAAAAATAGAATCTTAGTTGGTAAATCTAAAGAGGAAAATAGCAACCTTCATGTTAAAAGAGTTGGATAAATACATACTTGGTAGCCTCCAATAACATGGATCACAACAAAGATGTTAGCCATTGCAATAAGCCAGACAGGCTTTTCGAGCGAGATAAGGATGTTCTCTTGGACTGAATTGCCATACGTCCAGTAGCCAATTAGAGCAACAGGGAAATAGCACAAGGCCACAACTATGTAGGATACAACTACTCCTTTCCACATAGGTCCTTTTGATGGCTTCTCAGGTGTAGATGGCATTGTTGCTTGAATCTCCAAAATCACATTGTGACCAGCATATGCGAAAGCCATATCTCCTAAGGCAGTAAAGAAGTTAAAGATAGTTCCTGCAGTTGTGTTAGCTTTGTACCCATATTGTGCATTTGGTTGAACACCCTCGTGGACTGACCAGACAATGGTTGAGTAACTACATCACAATAAATGCATACATTTGGAAGTCAATTATGGCTCAAAAATCATAAATTTTTACTTAAGATTGAAATAGTGTGTATTATGTAGTTAACCACAAGGACATGATTGCAGCTGTCAGAGAGATGCCGGTGATGGATTCGAAGTTAGGGAGGTGGGAGAGGACGAAGTGAGATGAGGCAAAGATCATTATGAAAAATGTTAACTTGATGTGTTTGCAGTTGTTGCACACCAGGTCATGGAACCGCTTCAGTGACTCGCCTCCGGTGATCATATAAACAATACAGACACTAACTTCAACAATAAGTTGTTGAGGAACCACGATGTAAAGCCCGAGTTTTTCACCAAATGCATGTTGACCCAGTTCATGATACCTATCAAATCGCTTCCCAGGAACCATTTCATGCATCTCAACCATTTGCCATAGAGTGTACAGTGTGATGACCCATGACAGAACTAGCACAACCACTCCAGGACCCCTGAAGTAAAAATCTTTTCACATTGAGACAGGTTTTATAGCACCTTAAGCACATCCATTATATGATAGGGAACGTACCATCCAAGATTGGCCATGGCATGTGGGAGACTGAGGACACCAGCTCCAACCATGGCAGTGACATTGTGGAAAGCTGAATGCCACCATTTTGCTTTCCTAGAAGAAGTAATTGGTATCCACTCATCAATTACGTTGTGCCTCGCCAATGCGTCACCATCAATCGCCTGCTTCATCGTACAACAAGTCGCTGTTAGTTTCTATAAAGCCCACAAAATAAAAACGGTTGAGTGCATAAACTATTAAACATGTATAAAAGGCTAGCAGCGAGAACTCCAACAAAGTTAGCTCTTCTTCTTCTTATTTCTTTCCTTTTTTCCAGTTGGTAAGTGTGTCTAAATACACCATTTTTTCTCTTGCAAGTGATACTTCTCTTGTTAGTGTCGTTATTTTCTATATTTTTGTGCGTTAATTTTCTTTATTCTTGAGGTTGGAAGTTATACTTAATGGAAATTAATCTTGTTTTATGTCAAGGTGTATTTTGGAGCTAAACAAAAAGAATTGCGACAATTTTGGGATAAAAAGAGCTGAAGTAGACGTTGACCCTAATTAGACGTGGCCTCGTGCAACAACCAGAAATTTAAAATGCAGAAGCAAGACAGCCCAAGACCAAAACGACAACTCTTTATGAGTGATTCAGGAAATTAACGCAGCACATGGAAGAACAAAACAGCAGAAGAATGTAAAGCAATAAGCAGCCCAAAACGTTGACGTTGGGGGGAGCAAAATCAAGAGAGGGAGACTTGGGAATTAAAAAGAAAATCACGCAACATTGGGGAAGGCATGAAGGTTGGTATGTAAGTGGCTTGCGTGGACAGCAAAAGAACTGAACTTTTTAATTGGCAAAAG
>JAOSBK010000205.1:3093596-3121627 GCA_027568895.1 Erythroxylum shatona | reverse complement strand
TTAATCACACAAGCAAACTTCCTATTGGATCAAAAATTTGGTCAAATAAAATGGAATGCTTAAGGAAGAAGAAAGTTGAGCCTTTCTCTCCACTTGCTTATTTGTGATTTCAAATACAATTAATAAAGATGCATATTGATGTCTCCTTTCCTCGCGTAGCTTATTCAAACTTAATTTATTTATTTTCCTAACAGACAACATAATCTGGCACAAACATCCGTCTTTCTAAACCTCAATCACATTCGAATGGTTGTTTTGTACATCATAGCAATTAAACATGATAAATTCTTGTTATTTGCAATATTATATATAATCTTCTATCTCAGTCTCTGCATATGAAGATTGAGGATTCTATTTTTTTATGTTACATATTGGTATGCGAATGGTGCCTATGAATAGAACTTGTAGGTCTTGGCTTGAAGAATGATTTGCCTGAGACCTCCTATCGGTGAAACCACCATCAAGAGAATGCCAAAAACGATGCAAATCTGTAGTTGGTTAAAACCACACATGTAAGGTTTCAGATAAATCAAATCGAAAGCAAGCATAAAAGAGAAAAGAAAAAGCCAATGGTGTTTAGAATTTAGAACAACATACCCAGTTAGTCCACCAGGACAAGCTGAATTTTCTAGGTTTATGGATGATAAGCCACATCACGCAAGGAAGCTAAAGAACAAAACAAAACATACCGAGTTAGGCATAAGACAAGTTTAAGATGTTCTTCTTAACATAACAATTCTCGCTTGGTTGACATAAAATAGAGTTACTTACGAAGTATGACGTTGGGGCGAAAAAAAATCCACCAAAAAATGCAAGAAGGCCACCAAAAAAAGGGAAGGTAATGCCAACGAACATTGTCGATGCTGCAATTAGAGGACAAAAACATAATTCCAAGACTCATCAATGGCTAAAAGGACATGATGAACTCTACAATTACTTACCAACATAAATATTACGGATAAAGAAACGGAGCAACCTATTGGGCTTGAAGTTTAACTTCTTCACTAACACACTTTCTATCATGTCAAACACAGGCATTGCATACATCTGTAACACAGAAAAAATCAAAGCTTAGTTGGAGAATTTATAGAGGAAAAGAGCAACCATCATATTAAAAGAGTTGGACATATACATACTTGGTAGCCTCCAATAACGTGGATCACAACGAAGATGTTAGCCATTGCAATAAGCCAGACAGGCTTTTCGAGCGAGATCAAGATGTTATCTTGGACTGAGTTGCCGTACGTCCAATAGCCAATTAGAGCAACAGGGAAATAGCACAAGGCCACAACTATGTAGGCTACAACTACTCCTTTCCACATAGGTCCTTTTGATGGCCTCTCAAGTGTAGATGGCATTGTTGCTTGAATCTCCAAAATCACATTGTGACCAGCATACGCGAAAGCCACATCTCCCAAGGCAGTAAAGAAGTTGAAAACAGTTCCTGCAGTTGTCTTACCTTTGTACCCATATTGCGCATCTCGTTGAACACCCTCGTGGACTGACCAAGCAATGGTTGAGTAACTACATCACAATACATGCATATATTTAGAAGTCAATTTTGGCTCAAAAATCACAAATTTTTGCTTAAGATTGGAACAGCGTGTATTCTGTAGTTAACCTCAGGGACATGATTGCAGCTGTCAGAGAGACACCGGCGATGGAGTCAAAGTTGGGGAGATGGGAGAGGACGAAGTGAGCAGAGGCAAAGATCATTATGAAAAATGTTAAACTGATGTCTTTGCAGTGCTTGCACACTAGGTGATGGAACTGCTTCAGTGACTTGCCTCCAGTGATCATATAAACAATACAGACACTAACTTCAACAACAAGTTGTTGAGGCACCACAATGTAAAGCCCGAGTTTTTCACCAAATGCATGTTGACCCAGTTCATGATACCTATCAAATCGCTTCCCAGGCACCATTTCATGCATCTCAACCATTTGCCATAGAGTGTATAGTGTGATGACCCATGACAGAACTAGCATAACCACTCCAGGACCCCTTAAGCAAAAATCTTTTCACATTGAGACAGGTTTTATATTACCTTAAGCACATCCATTATATGACAGGGAATGTACCATCCAAGATTTGCCATAGCATGTGGGAGACTGAGGACGCCAGCTCCAACCATGGCAGTGACATTGTGGAAAGCTGAATGCCACCATTTTGCTTTCCTAGAAGAAGTAATAGGTAGCCACTCATCAATTGCGTTGTGCGTCGCCAATGCTTCACCATCAATCGACTACTTCATTGTACAACAAGTTGCTATTAGGTTTTGTAAAGCCCATAAAATAAAAACGGGCGAGCGCATAAACTATTAAACATGTATAAAAGGCTAGCAGCTAGAAAATGACAAGAACCCCAACTAAGTTAACTCTTCTTCTTCGTCTTTCTCTTCTAGCTAGTAAGTGTGTCTAAATGCACCATTCTTTCTCTTTCATGTGATACTTCTCTCATAGGTTTCTTCATTGTCTTTGTTTTGCAACAAATAGGGAGGAAATTATGGAGGTTAACAACCCTAAAATCTCTTAACACATAGGCAAAATTTCAATAACTATTTTATGTCTTTTTTAGTGACTTTTGATGATCTTATACTAGTTATAGTTGGAATGCAAGTTGTACTTGTTTAAGACAAATTGAAGTCATGAAAAGAGATAAGAAAATGGAGAAAAAGTGGATGGAAAATGAGGAAAGAAGAGGAGATAAAAGAGGAGTCGGAGTACAATTTTGGAAAATTTAAGTTGCATTAAGGGGTAAAATAGGAAATGCAAATTGTAAAGGTAAATTTAGAATTTAGAATTTAGTTCCAAGATGGGTATTTTTGATATTAATTGAATAAATGAGGGTAAAATAGAACTTTTAATAAGTTAAGGATATTTTAGTAATTGTGATAGTTAGGTTAGTAAGGATATTATTTTATAATTAAAAATAAAGTGGAAAAGAGAATAGTGTTGGATTATTAAGTGTATTTCAGTTTAAATTTTTCGTAAATTAGTCTGATAGAATTTTTATAATGTCTAGGTTCAAAGGTTCAATTAAGGAGTAAATTAGACTATTAATTAGTTTGAGTTCGAAATCGAGATAAGGATATCTTATACTGTAATTCTATAATAGTATTTTGTTATTAATAAATTATTTCACAGTGAATCATATTTTTGAATTAGTCATTAATTCAAAAATATTCGTGTTTATATTTTGTTATGTATATTGAAGTGTATCAATTGTTAATTCGGCGAAAATATGTTATTAAATAGAGACTAATAATAAGTTTTAAATAAATGGTGAAAATTGAGAATCTATGACTTACTTAAGCTACATTCAATGGTCTTAAATTGATAGGTTGAGTTGATATGAGTGAGTAATGACTAGGTTTCTATTCGTGGAGTAAGTACCGGGGCATTTTGAATCCTGATGACATCCTGTCCTGATGGCTAAGTACCAGAGTAATTTCTGAATATTCTAAGTTTTAGGGATATCCTACGTCATTGGCTAGGTACTAGAGTAATACCAGAGTATCAAGTGAGATTCACAAATTGAGGAACCATGTGTCGATATTTATATATCTAATTATATTTCTACTTTATGAGAGTTTATGATGAGTAGAGATGAGCCGACAGACCATTGAATGTAAGCCTATGAATTAAGTTAATTATTGAATAAAACATAAATGAAAGTTATATATTAATATTTTGTGTTAGGTAAAACTTTGAGATATTTGGTGTTAGGTAATATTTTGACATTAAATTTTTTCATAAATTTTAAAAATATAATATTAATAAATAAAATCTTTAATAATTCCAAAGATTTTAGTTATGAAGATTTCAGTTTTCGCTTTTAGCTATTTCTTAGCCAAAATACAGACAAGAGACGAAGGCAGATACAACTGGAACATGCAAAGAAACAAAGCACTACAAAACAAAAAAACATATATAAAGTTATAAACAGATACATGAGAGAAAGAAAGATACTAACAATTTGGTGACTGTTGGGCTGATCCTTTTCAGAAACCATGTTTGGTACTAAGAAACTGCTCGGAAGTTGCAGAGAGACAAAGGAAAGAAGAAGAAGAAGAAGATGGAGAAAAGAACGAGACGTGAAGTTGTGTTTGGAGTGCCTTAACTACTTATATTTATACTGTGTGTTTGGTTGACTTTTCTCTGCAGCGCCAGCTTCCTCCGCTGCTTTGAATTTTCTAAGGACGTTAAAAATCACGGTCGGAGTTGTTGAATGTGTAAGAATACGACGAATGCACTCGTCATTGAAGGCGGCCGGTGTGATATGGTGGTTGAAGTTTAGCGGTTAGCAACGCTGGATTATGTTCTGTGCAATTTCGAGGAACGCACAATGTTGTTTCACTGGAAAGCTCGGTAATAAATATAAAATTATAAAAATATTAAAATAAATATTTTATTAAAATAAAAATGCATCAATCTTTACTATTATTATATAATAAATTGAATTTAATATTTTTTAACTTTTAAAACATTGTTTTTACCGTATCTAAATATAGCGGTTGAATTTTCATGAATATCTTAGTAAATTATTTAATATAGACTATTATTGAAATAAAAATGAGTAATTATATAACCAATTATACAATAATTGATATTAAAATAACTAGAAAGATAGTTAATAAAAAATATTTTTAAAATTTGTAATAGTATAACATTTTTCGTAATTAAAATCATAAAAGTAAATTTAAATATATAAAATCAAATAAAATGTGGCATTATTTTATTCTTAAATTTGAAGACATAAGTTAAGAATTACAGAGGGGAAAAAAACAAAAAGGAAATGGAGTGAGTCAAATTTAATAATAGCACAAGTGGATTAAATTAATAAACAACACGTTGCTTGTTGGAACTAATAGAGTGAGTCAATTTTTTTTTTTGTTACCCACGAGGTATTTTAGAGGATCTCAATTATAAGAAGACATTTTTAAGTCATCCACACCTAAACTAATTCTCGTTCGAACAGGGTAAGTCCCTTGCGGAAGGTAAAATTTTGGCTCCAAATTTTAAATGACTGCATACATGAAGACGGTTCGAACCCCTGATCTTATTTAAGCCAAGAGAGCCCTTAATCAAGAGTGAGTCAAATTTAATAGTGAAAGTTGGTGAGTCATACTTAATAGTACAATTGAGTATTAAGTATCCGCTGTCAGTTTCCCTGCGTTCAGTCCATTTCTTCCACTTTCTGTCTCCAATTGAGGTGAACTTTTGATAACAATGATGAAGTGGTTGCTTTTACTGAGTAATGGTAGTAAAGTTGGCTTGTGGGGTTGTGGAGGGACTCCAGTTTCAGAGAAAGGAAACGATGAGAAGAGAAGATGACCGGCTTTGACCGGTTCACCGAGAAAGTGTTAAGTAAAATTATTATTGTTATTAACTAAATATATTATTTAATATCAACTACTAATAAAATTATTATTGATATAATATATATTATTTTTATAGTGAAAATAAAATTTAGATTAAAAACTATTTTAAATTTAATACATATTTAATTTATCTGTACATAAATTATAAAATTTAAATTTTCGTAATCAAAGTTTCAAGTTTTATGGGTATATATATATAATCTGAATAATTATTTAATTAATAATTCTATGTTTCATATGCTTATTTTCTTCCACGCTAATGTAAGAGCAGAAGTAGACATAGATATGAAACTGAAACACTCTAAGACACTTGGCCGGCCATGAAGCAGTCCAAGTATCCTTAAAAGAAATCACAATTACTCATTTAAACCAAGAATATAAAGATAGAGTCTTATCCTCAAACGGTCATACTCATACCTCTTTTAAGTTAGATATGGCCATTGGATGTTATGCGAATGATGTGGACTGGAATGCTGGATGTGTTCTATCCAAAAATTATGCGTGCTTTTGCTGTCATTGAGAATGTGAAGTGGTTTCTTCTGAAAACTGTCCTTTAGACCAACTCTAATTTATCTTCAAAATTGAGAAAAAATCGATACCAATCTATGAGCAAATTTTCCTCCATTTATTGCTCATGTTTTCTTTTCTTTTTCCCAAAATTTCAACTCTTTTCTTTCTTTTTCTCTATTTAAATAATTATAATTTTATAATAATTTTAAAATTTAATCTCAAATTTATAAATATTTTCATTATATTTTTATAACTTTATAATTATCCATCTATATAAAACATCGTTACTGTAAGAAATGTTTAAACATGGCAGGGCAGGATTAATGGCTTTAGACAGCATAATCTGACACAAACATCGGTCTTTTCAAACCTTAATCACATTCATATGGTTGTTTTGTACATCAGAGCAATAAACATGATAAATTCTTGTTGTTTGCAATATTATAAGTAGAAATTTGAGGTCCCATTTGATCAGCCATAGCAAACATTGGAAGAAAACGATTATAAAAAAAACAGCAAACGACATAGCAAGGACCTGGAGGAAACTTCTGATTGTTCTTAGAGAAATTTTCCTGATTGTAATGATAGGCTACATTGCATTGCAGGAATCCAAGAACATCTTTCCAGTTTCCAATGCTTTTAAATTTTTGCCTCGCTCAATTATTAATATCATCTTCTGTCTAAATCTAGTCTCTCCTGATGAAGATTCTCTTTTTTTATGTTACATATATTGGTATAGGAATGGTATCTATGAATAGAACTTGTAGGTCTTGGCTTCAAGTATGATTTGCCTGAGACCTCCTATTGGTGAAATCACCATCAAGAGAACGCCAAAAATGATGCAAATCTCAAGTTGGTTAAAAACCACACACGTAAGGTTTCAGAGAAATCAAATGGAAAGCACGCACAAAAGAGAATAGAAAAAGGCAATGGTGTTTAGAAGTTAGAACAACAGACCCAGTTAGTCCACTAGGATAAGCTGAATTTCCTGGATTTACAAATTGCAAGCCACATCACGCAAGGAAGTTGAAGGACAAAACAAAACATGCTCGAGTCAGGCATGAGACAAGTTCAAGATGTTCTTCCTAACATGACAATTCTCACATGGTTAACACAAAGCAGAGTTAGTTACTTATGTAGTGTGTTGTTGAGTCGTAAGCCAATCCACAAAAAAATCCAAGAAGGGCACCAAAGAAGGGGAAGGTAATGCCAAGGAACATTAACAATACTACAATTAGAGGGTAGAAACATAAGTTCCAAACTTGTCAATGGCTGAAATGACATGTTGAACTTTGTAGTTTACTTACCAACATAAATATTACGAACAAAGAAATGGAACAACCTAGTGGGCTTGAAGTTCAACTTCTTCATTAACACAGTTTCTATCATGTCAAACACAGGCATTGAATACATCTGCAGCACAGAAAAAATCAAAGCTTAGTTAGTGAATCTACAGGGGAAAAGAACAACCATCATATCAAAAGAGTTGGACATATACTTACTTGGTAGCCTTCAATAACATGGATCACAACGAAGATGTTAACCATTGAAATAAGCCAGACAGGGTTTTCGAGAGAGATAAGGATGTTATCTTGGACTGAATTGCCACACATCCAGTAGCCAATTAGAGCAATATGGAAATAGCACAAGGCCAAAGCTATGTAGGCTACAACTACTCCTTTCCACATAGGTCCTTTTGATGGCTTCTCAGGTGTAGATGGCATTGTTGCTTGAATATCCAAAACCACATTGTGACCAGCATACGCGAAAGCCACATCTCCTAAGGCACCAAAGAAGTTGAAGGCAGTTCCTCCAGTTGTCTTAGCTTTGTAACCATATTGCACATCTGGTTGAACACCCTTGTGGACTGATCAGGCAATGGTTGAGTAACTACATCACAATAAATGCCTACAATTGGAAGTCAATTTTGGCCCAAAAATCACAATTTTTTTTGCTTAAGATTGAAACAGTATGTATTCTGTAGTTAACCTTAGGGACATAATTGCAATTGTCACAGAGACGTTGGCGATGGAGTCAAAGTTGGGGAGGTAGGAGATGACGAAGTGAGCAGAGGCAAAGATCATTATGTAAAATGTTAACTTGATGTCTTTACAGTCCTTGCACACCAGGTAATGTAACTTCTTCAGTGACTTGACTCCGGTGACCATATAAACAATAGACTTTAACTTCAACAATAAGTTTTTGAGGCACCACAATGTATAGCCCAAGGTTTTCACCAAATGCATGTTGGCCCATTTCATGATACCTATCAAATCACTTCCTAGGCACCATTTCATCCATCTAAACCATTTGCCATAGAGTGTATAGTGTGACCCATGATAGAACTAACAACCACTCCAGGACCCCAAAAGTAAAAATCTTTTCACATTGAGATAGATTTTATATTACCTTAAGCACATCCATTATATGAAAGAGAACGCACCATTCAAGATCTGCCATGACATATGGGAGACTGAGCACGCCAACTTCAACCATGGTAGTGACATTGTGGAAAGTTGAATGCCACCATTTTGCAATCCTAGAAAAAGTAATAGGTAGCCACTAATCAATGGCCTTGTGCTTCACCAATGATTCACCATCAATCAATTGTTTCATCGTACAACAAGTCGCTTTTAGTTTTTGTAAAGCCCACAACATAAAAGCAGACAAGCCCATTAACTATTAAACATGTATAAAAGGCTAGCAGCTAGAAAATGATGACAACACTAGCGAAGTTACCGATTTTTCTTCATCTTTCTCTCCATTTTCCAGCTACTAAATGCACCATTCTTTCTCTTGCATGTGACGCTTCTCTCACAGGTTTTTTCATTGTATTTGTTTTGCAACAAACTGGGAGGAAATTATGGAGGTTAACTCCAAAATCTCTTAACACATAGGTAAAATTCTAGTGACTATTTTATGTCTTTTTTTATTTATTTTTGATGATCCTACACTAGTGTATAGTTGCATTGTGTGTTATAGTTGTTTGAGACAAATCAAAGTCATGAAAGAGATAAGAAAAATGGAGAACAAGTGGTTGGAAAATGAGAAAAGAGGAGGAGATAGGAGAAGATGAGCGAGTACAATTTCCAAAAATTTAAGTTGCATTAATAGGTAAAATAGGAAATGCAAATAGTTAAGGGTAAATTTGTTTTGGTATTACTTGAATAAATGAGGGTAAATAGGACTTTTAATTAGTTAAGGGAATTTTAGTAATTAAGGTAGTTAGGTTAGCAAAGATAGTATTTTTGTAATTAAGAATAAAGTGAAAAAGAGAATAATGTTATATTATTAAAAGTATTTGAGTTGAAATTTTTTGTAAGTTAATCTGATAGAATTTTATAATGTCTAGGTCTGAACGTTTGATTAAGAAATAAAATGGACTATTAATTAGTTGAGTTTGAAATCGACGTAAAGACAACCTTAAATTGTATTCTTATAATAGTATTTCGTTATTAATAAATTATTTCATACTAAATTATATTTTTAAATTAATCATTAATTAAATTAATGATTAATAGTTACATACATGAATTAGACGGTGTTTCGTGTGTATATTTTGTTATGTATATTGAGGTGTATCAATTGTTAATTCGGAACAATCTGATATTAAATAGAGACTGACTGATAATAAGTTGTAATTAAATAGAGTCCTCGTATTGTATGAATGTTTTAATCACTTGAGTAAGCTTTATTTTTATATATTGAATTATTTTATTTTAAGGATGTGGTTATTTACTTTTATTGAGCTCCTAGCTCACCCCTTGTTACTTATTTTTTAGGAGATTGAGAGATTGTCGATAACCTCAGTGTATGTGATTGACAGAGAGGAGATTAGGTGGGGCCAACAAATTGCTTGAACAAAGTTGTGTGAATGCATTTTTTTATGTGACAGCTCAAATAGTTGTCTTATATAAAATGCTTTCCTATTTGAGAAAAATATTTTAACATCATATTCCTATCATAATAGCTTATATTTATGCTCTTTTACTTTAAATATTTAAATATTTTAAATAAAGCATATTTATTGTTTGTTGAATTATTATGAGAAGATTTAGATTTATGAATTTTCATAGTATAATTTTCCTTTAAAAGATCGATTCACATGACCATAGTAGGGTAAGATATTTTGTCACAAAAATATGCAATAAATGTTGTTTATGAATTGAATGTATAATAAATGATGATTTAGAAGATTATAAAAAGTTAGTGAATTGGCTAAGTTTAGTGGGAAGGACAAAATTGAAAATTTTTAATTAAATTTTTAATTTTTTATAAGATTTGTATGGGGAAAAAAGTAATCATCAATATAAATTAATTACTTTAAATAATGGCCAAGTTGAAGAATCAAATTAGAGCATATTAATATGAACAAAAGGAATATTATATTCTATGATGTTAAAGAGTTATTAAAATTTAAGAGTTTAAGGTGTTGGTTATTTATTATAAAAATTAATTTACATTTGTATTAACAAAAAGAGCATATAATTGAAGTTAATGATCATAATTAATTGACGAATAGGTTATAATAAAAAGGATACAAAGGTTTATATGACTTAACGTTAGCAGTTAAATGTAAGTTAAGAGTCAATTTGAATACTATGAATTACAACAATTAAATAAAAATATCGCTAAAACATGAAATTTAAGGAGGCCTAATAGTACGCAGTTTTACCCTTAGTTAGTAAAGAAGTAGTTTTCGAATGCTCTAAACTCTTAATTTAAATTTAAAATGATAATATTATTTTGAACAGTTCGAGCCTGGAGGTTAATATAATCACCATTTGTCCAAACTTAAAAATTTAATAATTAACTTAGATATTTCTAAGCATACAAATGTAATATTAAATAAATTAAGGAGACTTGGTTAGTTAAAGTTAATGCTCATTATCTCTAATCTCCAATCTTGTTTGGCCACAGCTTAGAAGACAGATGAAACATTGTTAGAGTAAGGAAACAAGAAAACCACAATCAAAGTTCAAAAATAATTGCACAATGTGGGTTTCAAGATAACATGATTACACTGTTCTAAACTCAAACCAAACCAAAAAAAATTAATTTAAGTAGTTTGAATTGATTGCCATTGTTGTTGGTCATAATAATTAATAACTTAGTAAAGTACATACATAATAAAATTCTTTATAATGATCCAATACCTATCCTATAGTAATCCAATACCTATCCTATAGTAAAAAATATTAAAATATTTTTTATATTAATTGATCAAATCACAATTTGTGATTTATAAAATTATTAAACATATTAACTTAAATCAGATGTGAAAATATGTGAATAAATAAGAATATTAGAAATACAAAATCTAGATATTTCTATTTCAAAGATACTCAAGCAAATATTGAATTTCATTTATCAAATATAAAAAATTTTATTTGGAAATAGCCATTCAGCTATGTATGGATAAGACTGCGTCTTAGTGGACCTTCCCAGATTCCACATTTGGATGGAATTTTTACTGAGTATTGTAAAATTTTTATTAAATAAAATAAGTAACATTTTCTTTTAATGTTTATAAAAGGAGATACTTCAAAATATTTTTGGGAAACATTTTTCTACTATACAAATTAGTTCCCTTTATCTATATTTAATCACTACCTATGTATACTCCGTTTTATTTATATAAAATACGTTATTTATAAGTATGAATTTAGTAAACAACCTCTCAATTTGATAGGGAAAGGTTGCATAGTATTGCACCTTTTCAGACCTCGCGTCTTAGTCAGATTTCTACTAATTATTGATGAACATTGTTTATACATATAGATACCTTTTTGGTAGTTTGAATAATTTTAGTAGTTTGGTTTTATAAGTTCAGATGGTTCTTACCAAGTCATTGGATAAATCCGGCTTAGATGTTGTAACTTAAACGTAGTTCATGGAACATACTCATAATAAATTAATGTAATGTCAAACATAAAAACTAAAACACACAAGTCAAGCCGTTAAATCATAGAATTAAATAAATATGAAAAATCATCGTAAAATATAAAATTAATTTAATAATATTTAAATACATAATTATCACGTGTAATGTAATATTGAGTAGTTAACATTTGAAATATTTAAAATAGTTATGTCTCTCTTTTTTATTTTTATCATATGATTTTATTATTAACTAAAAATATTGTTTAATTATTTAATATCAGTTACTAATAAAATTATTATTAATATAAAAAATTAGTTTATAATTAATTTAGAATTTAGAATAATATTTAGCATCTTACTATTTAAAAATATATAATGCATAATAAATATTAACATTTTTATATATATAAGATTTAATTCTAAATAATAATATTAGTTTTTAACAAATAATATATAGACTGAACAATATATGTTGCACTTTTTTGTATTTATTTTTCATAAAATTGTTATTAGCGTTTAGTAAATATTCTATATAAAATTGATTCATAAAATTAATTTATTTGTAAATAAATTATAATTTTTCAATTTATGTAATCAAAATTTCAAGTTTTATGTATATAAGTGGTTCAGTTTCATATCCATATCTATTTCTGCTGTTATATTAGCGTGTAAGGAAATAAGTACATGAAATCTTTCCATGAAATGCTCATACTCATACCTCTTTTAACGTTAGATTTGGTCATTGGATGTCTTGCGAATGATGTGGACTGGACGTGTTCTAACCAAAAATGCATGTCTTTATCTTTATGACTAATCTTTCCCAAGCTTTTCCTGCATCATTTAACAAAGCTCATGCTGTTAATGGAGATTGCTGTTAGCTGGAGAAACAAAATCTTTATTCAGGACACTCTTTCTTTTGGTAAGAACAGCTAGCAGTAAACTGAAACTCCCTTCTTTTTTGGCAAAGATCATCAGACGATTTGGATATGATCAGACAGAATGAGCTATTCACATTAATTTCTTCAATGGCATGCCTAAATCTAGGTGGCTTTACAATAACTATGGGTACAAAATTGAATTTCAGTATTGCATTTTATCCTCAAACAGATGATTAGAGTGAGAGAACAATCAAAACTGTTGAGGATATGCTCAGAGCTTATGTTCTGGAGTTTCAAGGACCATGGGATCAGTATGTAGTTTTGATTGAGTTTGCCTATAATAATCAGTATCACAGTAACATCGATGTGACTCCATACGAGAGGTTGTACAGCAGAAAGTGTCGTTTGCCTTTATATTGGGATGAAGAGAGTCTAAGAATTGTCGAAGGCCCAGAATTGATTTAGGGTACTGATGACAAGGTGAAATTGATCCGTAACAGAATTAAAACAGCACAAGATACACAGAAAAGCTATGTGGATCAGCACAAAAGAGATATGAAGTATCATGTGGGAGATAGAGTATTTCTGAGAGTATCGCCTTAGCGAGGTATACTGAGGTTCAACAAGAAGGGTAAGTTAAGTCCAAGGTATATTAGTCCATATGAGATAATTGAAAGAATTGGGTCATTAGCTTATAAGTTAGCCTTACTTTCTGAAATGTCACAAATATATAATGTGTTTCATGTGAGTATGCTTAGGCAATATCGATCGGATCCAACTCATGTAATACCGACTCAAGAAATTGAAGTCTCTAGTAATCTGAGTTATGTTGAAAAACTAGTTAAGATAATTGGCTATCAGAATAAACAACTGAGGAACCGTTTGGTCCCATTGGTAAAAGTCCTTTGGAAGAATTATTCGAGTGAAGAAGTCACATAAGAAACGGAGGAGCATATGAGAAATCACTACCCTTACCTATTTGACCAATTAGGTAAGAATTTCGAGGACAAATTTTTTTTAGGAGGAGACAATTGTAACATCTCGTTATCCATGTTATGACTATAATAGTGTATTATGAGAAATTACTAAGAAACTAGAAAAATGCATATCATGCTTAAATTGAATGTGGGATAAACATACACGAGAATATTGATTTTTGCACATTAATATGATTGTACATGCATTCATTGATATTTTCCGGGTTAGAATTGATTTTTTTACTAGGAATCATAGATTATTTGTGTTGAAAGTTTATTTGGTGATAATAATTATTATTTTAAAATTTCTAGTAAATTTTATGAAATTTTAAAATAAAATTTGGGGTATTTTAGAATAGAAAAAAATGTTGAAATTGGATCAATTTTAGTCTGGCACATGAACTGATTAAATATTGACAAATAGCTTACATGCATGGTGACATGTGGCAGTGAGAGTGTAATTCACGTAGTTATTGTTTAGTAAGGAAATTTCTGCAGTTTGCATTGTTCTTCATCCACACCGAAAACACCAAGTTGTTTCTGTTGTGAAATTGGTTACTGAATCTTACATCAAGTAAGAATTTCAATTCAGAGAGAGAGAGAGAGAGAGTTTGATTTCTGTTAAAATCTCAGTGTTCATCCATTCACCGAAATCTGATTTGCTGGAAATTTAGTTAACTTAAGTAAGTTGAGTTTTTAGAGTTTTGTTATACTATAAATGGTATTTTGATGGTGCATGTGTTAGACTGAAATACTTGTGATAATTGGAGTAAAATAAAAATGATACAGAAGTTCATGAAAAATCGATGAATATATCTATGTACTCTGTTGAGTATCGGTGGAAATGAATTTAAATGAGTTTGATGATAAGGAATGAGAATTAGGTAAGGTCATGATATATAGAGAGGATTTAAATGAAGTGATTGTGTTGATAAAAATGGAAAGATATAGAAGATTAAAAAAATGCAAAAAATGGGATTTGCGTGAATGATAAGATAGAAAATTGCAGAAAATGGGATTTGTGTGGATGATATACGGTTTTTCATGATTATGTTTACATCTTGGGTTTTGATTTATTAGTGTTATATTGAACTGGAAGGGAAGTAGAAAAGATGACTTATGTGTAAGTTGAATAAGATAGGAATGAGAAAATTTGAAAAAAAAATGGAAGAAGAAGAGAGGGAAAATCTCTAGTTTCAGTGAAGAAGAAGGAGGAGGATGCATGATCGTGCCTCTACACGATTGTGACATTGCTGATGGATTTGGAGAAGCACGATCGTGCTTCCGCATGATGATGACCTCGCAGGAGGGATTGAACATGATCATGGCCCTAAAGCTTTCTAAAGGGAGATTGTTTTCTGAACATCCTCGATCTTTTTGCATAACTTCTTCTCTCGATATCCAAATGACTTGATTCTTGAACCAAAAGACTCGTAACACATTGGCCTACATCTACATAAAAAATTATAGCAATCTAAAATTGTTTAGCAGAGATTGAGTGATACAATCGGGACGAAAATTGGTTCTGCGGATTAGGTGTGCACGACCGTGCGTTAAGGTTGCACGACCGTGACTTATTTGTTGGTGTACATGGGCATGCATTATGGTTGCACACCTGTGACTTGATTATTTAAGAATGCATGGCTATGTGCTGATGTTGCACCGTCATCACTTAATTCTAGTTAGGTTAAACAACTCTGTGCATTTTTGCACCCTAAATATCCATCCTTCTTTTGCCTATAACTTCCTCTATAGTCATCCAATTGGAAAGATTTTTCATTTGAAGTAAACTAGACACATAGGGATACAAATTGTCTGAAGAAATCTAAATTTACTTTTGTCTCTAGAATTCCAAATTTTGAATTAAAGTTGAGTATAGGATACTATTTTAGTATAAAAATAGACCGAAAATGTTTGGGGTATAATTTTCAGATTACTGAACCAAATTGAATGATTTTGATGTCATTATAAGCTTAAGAGATAGGAGAACAATTTCCTAGAAGAGATTATTGTCAAATTACTTCATTTACATTATCTAAATGATCAAGAATAGTTGAACCGAAAGTTAGTTTTTGGAAAAATCTGAATTTAACCAAGTGAGTTAGGAATGGTGATTCTAATGGTTTTGTTGAGGCATAAACCATAAGTATAAATAATACTTATGTGAGTTTGGATAAATGAATGCTTATATGATGAAAATGACAGAGTGATACCCAGGATTGTCATGAACATGCTTTGTGCATATTTCATATACATACATATGCATTAACAAACATTTATAATTGTGCCAATTTGTGATATATGTAAATGTGTTTTGTATGATATAGAGGAGCACATTGGACACCAGTCAGGCTTTGCCAGGGCCATCTAGGAAATAACATATTGGAGTGTACTGTAAGTCAACCTAGATGATTTTTCCTAGGATTGATAGAATTTATTTAACTTCCAATTATTGAATTGTTCGTGAATTGTTGATGAATTCCAGACTTGAATGATCTGAGGATTTTGTCATGAATTGGAAGTGTTAGGTTGTTTTTACATTCTGAATAATATTTGTATACTCAACGAAAGTTGAATGCCGGACTTGGGTCCGATGATTATGAGATTCTGATTGTGCACTATAAATGACCGCTCTATATGACATATTCTGTTAGTTGATGCATTTCATAAAATGCATGTTCATATAAAGGCGTTGTGATCAAAGTAGCCAGTCTAAAAGAGCTTTAAGCTCAGTATTCTATACGTAGAGCTTTGCTCTGTGATTTCTATTTCTGACTAAGCCCAATGGTCCAGTATCTATATCTGTATCTGTATCTGAAAGGCATACAATCACAATAATAATAATGAATCTGGAGTCTTATATGCATCTGTATTTGTATATATATGTTTTGAATTCGTGATGATATCATTATGTGCCATGATAATGTGAGTATTTGGATTATTCATGTTCTGAAAGAATATATGTGAAATGTATAACATTGTGCATTTGACCTGGGTGAAATCATCAATGATGGTTCATTCATTGAGTTCACAAAACTCATAAAAATTGCAATGTGACTTTTCAGGTACGAGATAGGAGACCTAGTTTCTAAAACTGGACTAAAGGAACATTTTGGATTAAGTAATGACTCAAAGGTCTGTTAGCTGACATCAAAAGAGTTATGATTTGTATTTTGTAGTTTCTTGTCATATGGAACTTGTATAAGAATTGTAAGCTTTCGTCAATGAATGCAAGGAATGTTTTCTTTTAAACTTTTGTGACTTTTAATTTTATTAGATGATGTCATGTGTAAGTTGGATATGTGTTTACTCTAACATACCATTATCATAGGATATGTACTTGAATATCCTTTGAATGTTCGGGTATATACTTTATGGTAGTGGGATGTTTCATGGAAGGCATAGACATAAGGCTACTGATTGTAGATTTAAATCTTAGAACAAATATCAAGCTAATGTTACAGAAAATCAGTACCAACATTTTGTTGAAAAATCTAATAATATAGAAAGTTTATTTCTAGCAAGCAACTATTTCGTGGAAGATGAAAATATCTGGTATTTGGATTCTTGTTGTAGTAATCATATGTGTGGGAATAAGGAGTTATTGTCCTCTTTAGATGAAGATGATCAATCAATAATTAAATTTGGGAATAATTCAAATATTCCTATTTTGGGAAAAGGTCAAGTATCTATTAGGCTAAAAGATGGTTCTAAAAGTTTTATCTATGATGTTTTTTATGTTTTTGGTCTTTATCATAATTTACTAAGCATGGGTCAATTATCGGATCAAGGTTGTAAAATGCAATTCCAATATTTTTGCACCTTGATAAACAGGAGTGGAAGATTTGTTACAAAGGTAAAGATGTCTTCTAATCATCTATTTCCACTAAAAATTCATCATGAAAAAATTGCTTGCTTGAACTTTGAGATACCTGATGTAAATAGGATATGGCACATACGTTTTGGACATTTTTATTCTTTTGGATTAAATTATCCATTGAGAAAAGAGTTTGTGTTTAGCTTACCTGTTGTCAGTAATCCTAACCACGTATGTGAGATATGTGAGTTGGGAAAAAAAGCATAGGGATGTATTTCTAATTGGAAAGTCCTATAGAACAAAGAAGCTATTAGAAATCATTCATTATGATTAGTGTACTATTGAAGTTCCATCTAATAAAGGTAATAAGTATTTTATTACTTTTATTGATGATTTTAGTAGAAAGGCCTGGGTGTATTTTCTAAAATAGAAACCAAAATCATGTGATGCATTCAAATCATTTAAAGCGTCTGTGGAAAAGCAAAGTGACTGTAGAATTAAAGCTTTAAAAACATATAAAGGTCAAAAGTATCTTGCATGCACAGCGGTCTTAGAGCATAATGGAATTTAAAATCAATTGACCACCATATACATGCCTCAACAAAATGGAGTAACAGAAAGGAAGAACTATTATGGACATGATAAGATGCATGTTAAAATCTAAACAATTTCCTAAAGAATTTCATACAGAAGCTGTTGCTTGTGTAATCTATATTTTAAATAGGTGTCCAACAAAAGGGCTTAATGACAAAACACTTGAGGAAGATTGGAGTGAGAGGAAACCTTCCATTCAGTATCTCAAAGTTTTTGGGTGTATTGCTTATGCCCATGTACCAGATCAGTTGAGGAAGAAGTTGGATGACAAAGGCGAGAAATGTATTTTTATAGGCAATATTACAAATTCAAAGGCCTATAAATTATAAAATCCAAATATGAAAAAGACGATTATTAGTTATGATGTAACCTTTAATGAGTATCACTACAAGAAAAGTATGAAATACCGACGGAAAAGAAAACGTAGCCAATTATCGACAAAAATATTACATCCATCGGTAAAGTTATCTAGAAAATGGAAAAGGCATGAAAAATAAAGGGAAAGTTACCGACGGACCTTTCCGTCGATAATGTAGTTGACAATTGTGCGTTGTCTTCCGTCGTGCCCCTCAAACCTTTTATGTAAACGACGTCATTTTGGAAAGTAACCACATGACATCATTTTGATACACTTATCAAGCCTTCAGCAACAAAATGACGTCGTTTTGTTATAATTTAAATGACATCATTTTGTTATACTACAAAGCGTTTTGCTTTAGGATTAAAACGATGACGTATGGTTTAAGACCAAACGATGTCATGTTGGTATATTTTAAAATGTTCTGCCTCCACCATCGAAACGATATCGTTTGGTCTGAAACTATAAGACGTCGTTTTAGTTAACTTAGGGGGCATTTGGTTTGAGGACAGGGTTGGCTATGTATATGGGTATAATAGTAGAAGGGGATGGGAATGAGTATGAAAAACAAAAAAATGATGTTTGGTTTGTAACTTGGGTTTCTGTATTAATACCAATAATATTGTTTGGTTTGTTGCATAATGAGAATGAAAAATAATATAATACCATTTTTACCCTCACTAAAAATGAAAATAATTTGCCTTTCATATGTTTATTGGGATTTCAAAAAATATACCTAGAGGCGCAAAACAAAAAATTCTTTCGTTTATGAGACACGATAAGGTAGGATAGAAGATCGTAAGGAATTGAGAGGCGATAAGGAAGTAAAGATGATGGTAGGGCAAAGGCTGAGGATAAAAGAGTAAAAAAATAAACGTGATACAAACTTATACTGGAATGAAAACTCAATACCCACCCCCTTGGTGGGTTTAGTAGATTCTCAAATTTAATGGAATAAATCCATTCTCCTGGAATTGAAAACCCCAAAGCAAACACTGTTTTTCACAATTAATCCATTCCTTCATTCCCAAACCCTCAAACCAAACGCCCCCTTAAAAAGTTAAAGCTACCAACAAGAAAACAACGTCGTTTGGTTTAAAACTAAACGACGTCGACATCATTTGGTTTAAATAACAAAATGTTCTTCCAACAAAAAACAATGTTGTTTGGTTTAAAACCAAACGACTTCATTTTCTTGCTGGTAGAACGTTTTGTTATTTAAACCAAATGATGTCGTTTCGTTTAAAACTAAGCGACGTCATTTTGGTTAGCTTATAAGTGTTGCAGTCGTCCTTTCCCCCCAACACCTTCGCATTGCTTCCTTTTCCTCCTCCAGATTTACTCCATCCACTGTCAATTGCATATCCTCCGTGGAGTTGTTGTGTCTTCGACCACGAGCGTCGTCTTCTCCAACGATCTCCGGCAATTAACATCTAGGTATTTTCGTCTTCTCTCTATCTTGAGTGACGATAGCTTTTTTGAAAATAATTTTTTTCCTTTACCGTACGTGTTCTATGACTTTGGATTGTCTACATTCATTGTAAAATTAATTTTTTCTTTGTTTCTTTGTGTTTGTCTGATGAAGATAGAGTATATTGAAGAAAATGATGAGATGAACTTCCCACATATATGTTGTCGTTTTTTTTTTAAAAGCATATAATAAAGTACAAGATAGGTTTTATTTGGTAGAAATTCTGATTCAATACAAATACAATATGTTTGAAATAGTTTGAAATAATGTCATCTAAGTGCAATAGCATCAATCTTTAACTTGAATTTGCAATTAAATGATGTATCATGTAAGTAATTCAATAGTAATTGACTTATGCTAAATATTATTTGTTAAGAAATTTTCACTTGTCGTATGAAAATTGCATTAATAAGTACACCAAAATCCATAAATTACCTTAGGATTCAAAAAACTATTACGAGTGGTTGAATCTAAGGAAGCAATTAGATATATTGGTTTTGAAATGCTTCACAGGGAATAAAGCCACTGGGACTAATAAAAATATGTTATTATATTTCTTGATTATGAACATATATTCAATATGAGAATGAGTCATCCTATATAAACTGTTTAGGATAATAGTCATATAACTCTAATGGTTGAAATTTATGAATTAGAATCAGAGAGCTATTATATTCATCAATATATAATAAAGCCTACAATCTTCATGTAGTGAAATAACTAATTTAAGATCATAGTTATCAAGATTAATTATGGATTAAATTGTATAGATAATATGCTAGTTCTATTTTTTTGTCCTTTTTAGGCAGTTATTTGCATAATACCTTTTGATTGTAAAAATGTCATATATTGAACTTCATTGATGTACTTTTTTATTAATAACATCGTAGAGAAAAATGATGCTTCATGTGCTTTTTATTAAATAAATATTTTTTCTTTCTTTTTTCTTCAAATAAATGAGATTTTTTCTTATCGTGACAAAGACAAGAAGATTTGAAAATTTTAATTTGCAAAGTTCAAATTTGATAAACCTTTTTAAGCTTGATTTTGTGATTCAAAAATTGTTGTAAGAATTGTTGCTAAGTAGACATTTTCTCTTAAGCTTTCATCATCGTTTAGTGAATTTCAACAAACGTAAGATCCTATAGCTATTTCGGCTATTAAGTCATTGTTTTTCTTGATTGGGTTATTTTTGAAACATAAATAATATTTAGTAGCTTTAAATTAGGATAATCATATTATTTGATAACTTAATATCGTTAACTCCAATTTTTATAACGAGCATGTACATCTTTTCTCTTGTAAGAACAATACTTTATCAACTTTATCTCTCTCTAATTCAAGTTTGCTCCCTTCTGTAATTTCTAAAGTATGTTAAATTTCATGAGTCATTTCATGTATAGAGAATCTATTGAATTTGCGATACTCCTAATGCATAAATTAAAATTTAAGCAACTTTTCTATTCAATGAAATTAGTTTCTTGTCTTGAGGATCCCAATCCTCTATTAGCTTGAGGATCCCTTTCTATCATTTATGTAAGAATGAATGAACCACTTGAGACAAGTTATCAGAAAGCAAATTTTTTGCCCATCAAGAAAAGCTTCACACTTGTTTTCCAATAGAGATAGTCATTCCCATAAAAAAAGGACTCTATTAAGAATTCATGAAGCCACCGAACCTCTTGTACTATGGTTAGGAATGCTATAAATTCAACTTTCATTATGGATAATACAACGCAAGATTGTTTCTTACTTTTCCATGATTTGCTCAATGGTTTAGTAAGAATACATATCCTGAGGTAGATTTTTTTTCATCTAAATCTCTTCCCCAGTCCGCATCTGTATACCCTTGTATACATAGATGATTGCCTTGATAACATAATGCATAGTCCATAGTTTCCTTTATATACATCAATATTCTCTTACTGCTTTCCAATGTGCTTGGCTTGGATTTGATTGATATCTGCTTACCATCCCAGCAGCCTAACAAATATCTGGTCTTGTACACATCATTTCGTACATAAAACTTCCAACTGCACTAGAGTAGGAAACATTCTTCATTTGTTCCCTTTCTTGTGGCGTTGACGGGCAATTTCTCTTACTAAGGCCTTCATTTTTAACAATAGAATTATCAATTAGTTTGTAATCTTACATATGGAATCGTTTAAGAATTCTTAGAATGTACATCGCTTGTGAAAGCGATAACAATCTCTTCCTACGATTTCTTGAAATCTTGACTCCAAGAAAGTATGCCCCTTCACCCATGTCTTTCATTTCAAATTCAGATGATAACCAATTTTTGATTTGCATAAGAAACACACAGTCATTACAAGCAATCAATATATCATCCCTGTATAAAGATAAAATCGCAAATTTATCTTTGGATCTCTTAACATACACACAATGATCGTCATCGATCATTTGAAAATTATAGGAAATGATTACATTATGAAAATGAATGTACCATTGTCTTGAAGATTGCTTCAGGCCATAAATTGATTTTAATAACCAATATACTTTATTTTCTTGACCTGTCTTGATAAAACCTTCAGGTTGTTCCATATAGATATCTTCCTTTAATTCTCCATTGAGAAAAGCAGTTTTTACATCCATTTGATGTAATTCTAGATCCATACTGGCTACTATAGCCATAATAAGACGGATTGAGGCAAATTTCACAACAGGTAAAAAAGTTTCCCCGTAATCAAATCCCTCCTGTTATGTAAATCCTTTTGCTACAAGGCGTGCCTTATATCTTTCAATACCAACATCAGCTTTTTGCTTTATTTTGAGAACCCACTTGTTCCCAATTGTTTTACACCTTTTAGGGAGGTCAACCAAGTCCTATACTTGATTTGAGCTTAAAGAAGCCATTTCTTCTCTTATTGCTTTCATCCATTCTTCTTTAGTAGGGCTAGTAAGAGCCTCATTTACATTCCTTGGCTCTTATTCCTCTTGCAGAACAATCATATTAATTTCTCCTTCATTCTCAAAACGAAGTCGAGGAATTATTCCTTGATTACCTTGTCTTAACTGAGGTTCATCATAAACAAATTTATGATTGACCTGATTGCTCCTGCTCAGATCAGTCATCATAAAGAACCTTATGTGGAATCTCCCACTTGGTTGAAGTTTCTCATCTTGATTCTTCATAACAGAATCATTCTAATCAAACGACTCATACAACAATAGGTCTTTACTTATTTCGCCTTGCTTGGGAAAATCATTCTCTAAGAATATTATATCTCATGATTCAAATTCAGTTACATCTCCATTACCTTGTTCACTAATGAACACATATCCTTTTGAGTGTCCTGAGTATCTAATAAAAATACTTTTTCTCCCTCTTAGGCCTAATTTTCCATGTTTATGAGAGAGATCATAAATATAGGCTGCATACCCCTAAGGTCTAAGACTTGACACATCAGGACTCCTACCAGTCCACAACTCATATGGTGTGCTAGTAACTAATTTTGTGGGCACACAATTAGTACATAGGTAGCTGCTAGCAACACATCACCCCAAAAAGTGATTGCTAAATTTACTTAGGCCATTATGGACCTAATCATTTCTAATGACGTCCTATTTCGTCTTTCAGCGATGCCATTTTGTTGTAGGATTCTAAGAATTGTTAATTACCTTTTTATTTCTTTCTTATCACATAAAACCTTGAACTTTTCTGACAAGTATTCTTATCTACGATCAATTCGTAATGCTTTTATTTTCTTTTCTAATTGATTCTCAACCAATTATGAAACAATCGAATGCTTCCGATTTATGAGAAATCAAATAGACATAACCATATAGAGTATAATCATCTATAAAGTTGATGAAATATACTGCCCCATGTATAGCCCTTACATTCATTGGACCATAGATTTCATAATGAATTAATTGCAATGGATATAAAGCTCGTGTTCCCTTTTCAAATGGCTTTCTTGCCATTTTACTAGCTAAGCAATGCTCACATGTAGGTAGATCTACTTGTCTTAGGTTACCTAAAAGCCCTTCTTTAGCTAATCGACTAATTTGATTTTGACCAATATGATATAGTCTAGCATGCCATAAAGTTGCATCATTATTGGAATTACTAGATGTAAATAATAAATAACTAATATTATTTGTTTCCTTTAACACATCCAGTACAAAAAAACCATCACATAAAAAACCATGGCCATAATAAATAGATCCAAGATACAAATACATTCCACGGAAATGGAAATTTATATTGAAACCAAGTCTAACCAATATCAACAAAGATAAAAGATTCCTACGAATTTGTGAAGTAAATAATACTTTATGTAGGATGAGGGCGCCGTCCTCCACACATATCCAATTTACATATGTCAATTCCTTGTATAGTAACTCTGGAATTGTCACCTACATAAAGCCATCAACTACCATGTGGGAGTTTACAAAACTCAGTTAAGGCATTTCTATCCTTCGCTATATGGTTGGCTGCTTCTGAGTCTGCAATCCACAAAGGATGTGATTCAATTAGAAAAACAAAACAAGAAGCATTCACAGAACAAATGTTTGTACTTTAAAGTTTTACCTTCTTAGGCTCGATACAATCTTGAGCAAAGTGACCCTTATTACCAATTTTATAGCACTTCACATGTTTCATGTTCTTCTTCTTGAAAGGACGTTTTCCCTTTCCACGTTAGTTTCATTTTGTCTTCTTGGATTCCTGAGAAGAGTAGTTAAATTTCTTATTCTTTCGCTTATATCCACCATAATGCTTGTGTTTCTTGTTCAAAGCTCCATGTGAGCTAGAACTAACTGCATATGTCTCATAAGACATCTTTGAGGCTTCAAGATGCTCCCCCTCCAAGATGAGATGCCTTATAGCATTTGCATTGTATTATCTAGGCGTTTCTTATAAGTATCAAACTTAATAGTAAGTGACTTCACTGTGGTTGCTGAAGCACCTCCAAAACAAGTAGCCAGTGTGGACCACATGTCCTTTACAATTTCAAATTTACGGAACTCTCGCATAATATCATTATCCATGCTACTCAGCAATGTGATGCAAGCTAAAGAGTTCTTCTTTTTCCACAATTCATATTCATCACGACCCCTCCTATACTAGGCTGTAGTGCCCTCCTCAGGAACTTCCATGGTTAGGTTTAATGGTTCAGGAGCCTTTTGCTCCTCCAGTACATAATAGATTTTCATATTCTAGATTTCATAATTTTCACCATTGAGTTTCTCATCCCTATTGAGTTCAACAACAATATTCTTTGAAGCAGTAGCCATGTTGAAATACTAAGTTTCTATAATAAGAAAGAAATATATATGCACGTTAATGTCACATTAATCGTTCATAGAGTAAATAATTCGATCACAATTGCTTATGAAATCAAAAGTCCACAAATGTGTTTAATCATCATTTATACAGCAATCAAATCCTAATTACTTTACTCTAGACATTCCTACGTAAAATTCATGTAAACATATTACATAAATATTAAGACTTTGTTCTTATAAAATAATATATTGTATTACATGCACTACAATCTACTAACATTCTATAGGTAACGAACCCTATGTAGAAATGAGTTCACGAGTTCGCAAGACACAATTCGTGAGATTTACTATAACTCTTACTATTTCCATTGGAAGACCTGTAGAATACAAAGTCCTAATCAACTCCCTTCTATTCATCTATTTAATAAATGCCATCACTAACAAATTATAAATCTTCTTATTAGGCATATTATTCCAGAGCATTTGTCACAGTTCACCTTGAAGTTGAGGTAATGTCGCAAGCAAAGTCATATGCTTTACTTCAACATCTGCGTAAGCTAGGCAACCTCCAAAATATAACTTTTGCATCATGTTATTAACTACAATAACATATTGTGTTAGACCATCTCCAGCCATTAAACGCATGTTGACTAACTGTACATACATGATGCCAATTCGTCTCTTCTGTGCCTCACATCGAATAAGCTTAGGCGTTTGCTTAATAATAGGCATTTTTCTGAAAAACAAATTTTCAGGAATCAGAAAAGTGCATAAAATAAATAAATTATTTTGTCTAAACACATAGCGAACTAATGCCCTAATTATGGTAATAATTTAATTCTATTAGCAACTTCTTGAACTATTCAAATTTTGCTATCAATTAGAAACTTATTTCTAATATTCAAATCATATTTAAATATGAATAAGTCAAATTGAATTAGAAACTTATTTCTAATTTACATTATAATTGAACTAATCAATTTATTTTTGGTTTAATTAGAAACTAATTTCTAATGAAACTCCTATATAATTTTAACTAAACAAATTAGTATTGATTCAATTAGAAAATAAACTAAAAAATAAACCAACAAAATTAGTTTATTTCTAAGTTTAATCTAATTTCAACTAAACAAATTAGTATTGATTTAATTAGAAAATAAACCAATGAAATTAGTTTATTTCTAAATTTATTTTAGCTAAACAAATTAATTTTTGTAAATTAGAAAACTTATTTCTAATTCTTTATACTACATTTAATTTTAAAATATCAATATAGATATTAATATCTATTCCAACCTTAATATGTTGAGTATCAAAGTCCAAAGCCTTAACGTTGTTATTATACATATATCCACACACCAAAAAACAAGAACTATTTGATAAGACTTTTTGTCTTATTATACTTATATATATAACAATGAGAGCCACGAATTGTATATTTATATATACATATCTTTTATATATATATACATGTGCACACGTTGTCTTATCCAACGTATTTAGGAAGAAGTCTCTTCTCCATCTGTGTTTCGTTTTCTTCTTGAACAAAAGAAACGAAAAAATGGAACAACTTTGTCTTTTCCTAAGAAGAATTCTCTTCTTCATCTACATTTCGTTTTCATCTTGAACAGAAGCAACTAAAAACAAAACAACATTGTCTTTTCCAAATCAGAATGAGAAGAAACAAAAAAATAAAACACCATTTATTTTTCACTGTCAAAAATCGTAACGAAAACTGACATTTTTAGGTTGGATTATAAGAAACAAAATGAGTAAAACCATAAACGTTAAATTGATGTATGGTATAGCAAGAAATAGTAATATCACAAAAAAGACAAATTTACACAAGGATTTAACAGGAGAAAAAAACATTAACCTGCTCTGATACCAATGTTAGAAATAATCAAAATAAAACACAATCACAAAGATCATGTCAAACAAGACCTATTCATATGTATATAAAACAAAGAATCACCTACTTGAATTCTTGTTGTGATTCTACCGATTAAAGAACTTTTTGTTTCCAAGTTACTGCAGAAAACCTCTATGTTTCTACTCAGTCAAGCAACTTAAAAAACATATCTCTCTCAATGTGTAGGTCTTACATATAGAATGGGTTGAAGAGAGAAAATTTAATTTAATCAAGTTGGACTTGATTGCAAAGTTTGAGAAACTTTATGATTAAATATGAGATATTTAATAAATAAGAATTAATATGAGACATTGTATCTTATATGGGCATAATTAGTATTTAATTAGAATTATTTTTAATTCTAATTAAAGTTTAATTAAAATTAGAATTTAATTTCAATTAAATTATTAAAATGTCTAAAGCTTATTATAAATAGGCTTAAGCTCTATAGAGTTAGCACTTCATGCTTAACCATTTCTGTAAGAGTTACAGAATTCTCTCAACTTGTTTTGTGGATATTGTTAGAGGGCGAATACTTGTATGGCTACGGCGGTTGAGATGGATGGCTTTAAAAATAGTTCGAGGGATACAATAAGATAAAGATCAAGCTTCAGAATAATGTACGAATTAAATTTTTGCTTTATTATGATTTGTGTTATTCATTTTATAGAATTAAATAGATCTTAGTTTTTAGGAAATCAAAAGTCACCAAAAAGTTTCGTAATTATTCCACTATGATCGAGATCAAATATCAACCCGGTTTCCCAACACTTATACTCCACTTTTACTAAAGTTAGAGATGGACAATGAAGAAAGTGATGGTTTATGCCCTACAGCCAATCGATTTGGTTGTAGTTAATGACAAATTATTTAAAGGCATTCTTTATCATGTACATGTTTAGATGTATATGATAAAGTCTATGGGATAATTATACATTGCAAATGAAATTATAATGAGATTATAATTATGAGATTCATATTGCATTTATGTATTATT
>JAOSBK010000205.1:3069439-3093496 GCA_027568895.1 Erythroxylum shatona | reverse complement strand
TATACTAACATTATGCATGAGCAAGAAAATGCATTGTCTTAATCTCTTTGAGCTCCTAATTACTGAAATTTTGGGTCGTAACCCTTAATATTTGGGACGGGATGTTACAATTGGACCCTCAAATTAACATTAATTCAAAACAAGCACTCTTAGGCCAAATTAATCACAATATCCAACAAAAGGAGTCGAAAAGTATAACAAAATCCATGAAAATGTCACTAAATAATATAGCAAACTTGGGTTCAATCATGCTCCAACTACATTCATGGATCTGATGAATAGAGTGTTTAGGCCTATAATACTATTTTTGCAATGCATCCTGGAGGAAATAAAATGTATCAAGACTGAAGTAGTATTACTGGTGGTTAGGTATGAAACGTGATGTTGTGGACTATGTATCCAAATATTTGACATGTTAGCAAATTAAAGCTGAGCATCAGGTTCCAACTAGTTTGTTACATCCTATTTTGATTCCTTAATGGTAATGGGGTAACATTAACAACAATTTTATCACTAGACTTCCTCTTACTCAGAGGAAGCATGACGTAGTATGGGTGATTGTAGATAAGTTCACCAAGTCTACTCATTTTTTCTTGTTTGTCCTGACTATTCCTTTGACAGGCTTACAAATATATGTGTGAATCAGATAATAAGGCTGCATAGGGTACCAGTATCTATTATTTTTTATTGTGATCCTCGATTTACTTTTAGATTCTAGAAAAGACTACAAAAGGCTTTAGGCACTAAAGTCAAGTTTAGTATCTCTTTCCATCCCCCAGATAGATGGACAATCCAAATGGGTTATCCAGATATTAGAAGATATACTTTGGGGTTGTTTGTTACAATTTTTGGTAAGTTAGGATAATTGTCTTGCTCTAATGGAGTTCGCCTACAACAACAGTTATTAGACTAGTATTAGCATGGCACCATATGAAGCTTTATATGGTAGGAAGTGTAGAACTCTAGTTTGTTGGACTGAATTAAGTGAAAACAAGATGATCGGGCCTAATATTGTTAAAGATACTAAAGAAAAAGTTTAAGTTATTTAACAAAGATTGAAGGCTGCCAGTGATAGGCAGAAATCCTATGCTAATCTAAAAAGAATAGATATTGAGTATCAGGTAGGAGATAAGGTATTCTTGAAAGTATCACCATGGAAACACATACTTCAGTTTGGGAAGAAGGGTAAGCTTAGTCTGTGATACATTGATCCTTATGAAATTCTGAAAAGAATTAAACCAGTAGCTTATCAACTAGCTCTTCCTAAAGAATTGGTCGGGATACATGATGTATTTCATGTTTCTATGCTGAGAAGATATCAATCTGATGTTACACATAAGATTCCTGTGTAAGAAATTTAAGTGTAATCAGATTTATCATATGAAGAAGGGCCAATTTCTAAATTAGCCAGTGAAGTTAAACAATTTAGAAACAAGTTAATACCTTTGGTAAAGGTCCTCTGGCAACACCATGGACTTGAGGAAGCAACATGGGAACCAGAGGAAACCATGAAAGCTCAGTATCTGCAATTGTTTAGATAAAGTATGAATTTTGAGGACGAAATTTCTTAAGGAGAGAAGAATTGTAACATCCCATGTTAGGGGTTAGAAAATTAAGAAATTCCAGTACAATGTTTGCTTTGCATAATTGAGTTTTCACTTATGTGCATATGCAATTTTGGACAAATACAAATATTTATACATGCATTCATTGACTTTTTTTAGGTATAAGTGATTTTTATGTGATTAAAGTGTAAATTTTGGATTAATTGTGTTACAAAATTTATTTGGTGATAACAGTTATTATTTCAGAATTTTGGTGAATTTTAGAAAATTTGATCAAAAATTTGAAGTATTTTAGACTAGGAAAAATATTGAAATAAGACACAACTTATATAGTGACAAATGGATCTATTAATGTGTGACATGTGGACAAAGAGTTAAGTGACAATTGGTAGCCTTACTTGGAGGACACATTTAACACATGCATTGGAGACATGTGTCAAGCCTTAAGAAAGACACCTAGGCATTAGGAAAAAGTTTCTGCAGCCCCTTTTCCTTTTCCTTGGTTTCATCGAAACCACCATCTCCCTTCTTGCTTTGCCATCCCCAAAACCCATTATTTGCTCTCCCCATTTATAAAATTTTGCTAAAGTATAAACCAAGTAAGTAATGCTTTAAGTTTTATGATAGTGTAAATGATTTCTGTTGAGATTTTAATGTTTGTAACTGAATGCATGCATGAATGGTGTATATTTTCGTGCTTGTGGAGTACTGCATATGTAAAGGGTGTTGATTCATGTGTGGGTGGTGAAAGAAGAAGAAAATACGGTGATCGATTAACAAGATGAAGGATTATAGTCATTGGAATATGATATATGTAGTATTTTACCAAACATACATTTGTATTTAGGCCATAACTTGATCTGTGAACATCCAAATTGGATGGCGTTTGCTTTATAGTAAACTAGAGACATAGGACTACATTTTTAATGAAAGAATCTAACTCAAAATATGTCCTTAAGAGTCTAGAAATTTGGCTTGAAGTTGAAATTGGTGTTCTGTCAAGGTATGAAAATAGTCTGTGGGTTTTTTAGTATAACTTGCAAGATACCGAACTAAAATGCATGATATTGGTGCCATTAGACTTTCAAGACATTGAGGAACATTTTATTAGCAAAAGATGTTGCCTAAATACCTCATTATCGAGGTCAAAATGGTCATGCAAATCAGACTCGAAATCTGCTTAAGAAAAATCTGGAAAAAATTTGATAGGTTATGATTGATTTTATTGAAAAACAAATTGGTTTGAGAATGAGTTGATATGATATGGAAGTGAATGTAAGGGTAGTTTCAGTTATGTATAGAATGAATAAACTGAGAAAGTAGTAAAGTGATAAGTGCAGAAAATGTTGTAAACAAATGTTGAAGATGATGAATAGTGGAGAAAAATTTCTGGTTTCGGTATTTGTACTTAATGCAAGAGTTGTTTTAGAGTGAGGTAAGTTGGAATGGGAGTAAAAATGTAGAAAATATAAGTTAGAAATGGAGTAGAATAAATAAATTAGTAGGAAGAAGAGTGAAAAATTTTGCAACTTCCGTGATGAAGGAGGAAACTTGCATTTTTTAGAGAGAGAAGAGAAGACTAGTTGCACCAAAACCGAACTGTGTTGACTCTTTTAGTCACAACTTTGTCATCTGACCTCCAAATGACTTGAGAATTGAACCAATAGACTCCTAAGACATATTTTTCTCTGCATAAAACTTTAGAGCCATCTGAATTGATTTGAAAGAGACTGATTGGATGAAAGTGAGGAAATGTTTTGGAATGTCAAGATCTGGAGAATTTTCACTGAACATGCTTTGATATTGTGATTATATCTTGATCTATAGAGTTTAAAATGAGTTGATTCTTAATTCAGATTAAACTTGAGACATATTTCTACAACGTTCTTGAAGAAGTTGAATTTTAATTTTGTCTCTAGGACTTTCAAAATTGGCATGAAATTTAGTATTGGCTTAGGTTGTAGCACTACCAGGGACAGAAATTATATCCTGTGATTATTGAATAAACTATATTGATGTGGGCTGAATTAGACTAAGATGTCTTAACCAAAGTATTAACTTATTCTCTTAGCTTTAAATTGGTAAAAAGTTTGTAATTTGTGGATATTGGAATTAAGAGTTATGAGGTGTACAACTTGGAGGCATGATCGTGCATTAGCCAAAATTTTCAATTGTACATAATCTGTGGTATTTTGAGCATAACTCATTGAATAATGAACCAAATTAAATGATCCTAGTATCCATAGAGACTTAAGACACTGAGGAAGATTGTTATAGAAATACATCATTTTCTTCATTTTTTTAATTGTGCAAAGTTGACCTGAATGAGGTGTTTCCAGCAAAAGCTGGAATAGTAATTGAATGTATGAATTTTGGAACTTTTGAAGTACAATTGATGTTTACATCAGTTTAGTAAGAAAATATACCCAAGAATTTGTTATGAACATGCATTATACATATTCAGTATACATAAATGAATTCTTAATCATGTATAATAGTGATTTGTTTATGTGTTAAATGTTATAGAGGAACGCATAGAACTATCACTTCCAGATATTGCCGGGACTTCAAGGCAATAAGCAAACGGGAGCAATTGTGAGTAACCTAAGATGGTCTCACCTTGATTTGTTTTATTTATTACTGAATTGAATTCGATTTTGATGAATGTGTACTGATTCCGGACATGAAGGTCAGAGGTATTGATTGATGAATGTGATATTGAAGTGTTACTTGCATGTGAATATAATTAACTACTTGCTTTGCATGAAATGTCTGAAATGACTTTGTTTTGTTTTAAAAATGTTGAGTCCTAGTTGTAGGTAAATAAGCATGCTTAGAAGGGTCTGCAGCTGCTCCTGTGACACTTCAGTGTCAAGACTTCGATCTCTCCTGGACACTTCAGTATCGAGACTTCAGTCTCTCTTGTATAAGTCCGATACCCTCCTCTGTAAATGGATTTGCAGTCCTCTAATTTTGTAATCTGATATATATTTGATTCTAACATAAACAAAAATTGTATTCTGATTCTGAAGGGTTTATACCCTCTTGTGATATTCAGTTCTAATAAGTATAAAAATCTATTCTGAAATGCTTTATGTATGATCTAATGTTAGGCAATCTTTTAATGCATGCTTATACTGTTATATGATTCTGTATCATGAGTTGTCACTTCGTGTATAGATCAGATATTACTCACTAAGCTATATGCTTAGCACAGTAGATTTGCCCCGTGTAGGTTTAGAGCAAAGATTATAAAGACTAAGACAAGTCAGCCACAATGGCCAATAGAGTCTGAGTCTTATTTTGAGAAAAAATGTATTCTAAGTTTGTTTTGGGCTTGTATCTAATATGTATGACTTTTCAATTTCTTTGAAGGTTTGTAATAACCTTAATATATGTTGGTCTTTGAATTTATGGTATGTCATATGATAGGTACATTATGAATGATATGTTATGTACTATATGGTTGCTTTGAGATTCTGAAATGCATGTATGAAATGTTCCGTCTGGCTTGGATTTGTCTTGGTTTTGTATATTATTTTTTGTCTACGTGGCACCCCCGTATCCTCCCAGGGGGTATTAGGGCGTCACAGTTCTAATGGTAGCGGATCTGTTAATTAAAGAATTACGGCCTAAAACATTTATTAGCCATATGGATAGACATTATAAATAAGGCCCTGTTAGCATAAGATCATGTTATGTATATACATATGTTTGGTATTTTGCTTTTATTGTTTTTAACACTTTTGAATTCAATTAAAGATATGTTTTGCTTATTTGTTAGTTGTCACATTATGTTATGTACACACATTGTTTTATTGTGATGACAAATTACAATTTAAGAAAACATTAAAGTTGAGAATTATAGTATTTCTCAATTACAGTTATTTTGAATTGAGTTGACTATGTGATACATAAAAGGAATTATGCCGTTAACTGATTTGTAACCGCCATGATCCTACCATTTCCATTCATTCAAGTTTGATGACTTGATAGATTCAGTACATGATGCGCACTTATATTGTTAGATCATAAGTCGTAACATGGGCCAAGTGGGATATTGTTAGTTTAATTTAATAATCATAAAGGTGTGACGCATATTACTTGGGTTGATTCTAATATAAAGTGGGCCCACGATAATGGCTATTAGGCTTGTAGAGAATATTAGAATCACTAGGGCTTTATTATAAATAAAAGAACCCTTTCCTTAGCCTTCACAAAAGTGTACAGTTACCAAAGAAACCTATGTTCTTACACGATTGGAGAAGAATGAAGAAAAGTAGCAGGAGAGAGTAGTTAAAGTTCTTTCTGTAGAGAAGGTGTTTGCGATCAGAAAGGGATCACATATATTAAGCATAGGCCAATGTTAGTATTTCTTTCTCTCTCTTATAACATGAATCTTAATTAAATGGGTTGAATCAAGTGTGTTATAGATGATCTTGGGTGAATTCTAGACTTGAAATATTGTCTAAAATATTAAAGATTAAATTTACAAGATCATCAGACAATTTTGATATGATCACACAAAATGAGTTGTTCACATTAATTTCTTCAATGGCATGCCTAAATCTAGGTGGGTTTACGCTATACTATTACAACTCTTCTCCACTCCTGTATGTTTTGATGAAAATGCAGAAGTTCGATTACTTCAATTCTCTTATAGGCTTTGGTTCTATCAGCTTGTCAATAACTTGGCGAGTGACTCGAACTAATAGTATTAGGAGACTTGACACTTTTTGCCATTCTGTCTGTCAATATTGTAAGTCTCTTAAATGAGTCGCATGCCTCTCTATGCATAAAATTGCTTACTTTTAAACCTCAGTAGACCCTGCAATAAGTCTTTAAGTTGGAAATAAAGCTACGTATTTATTGATCTCTCCAAACCCCACAATCAGCAGGACTTCTAGTGGGTTGTACTCTTATTTTAGAGATTTTAGATAGTTTAACCACAAACTATGTTTCCTTCAGTTCTAGGCTGAGAATGTTGGACTTGTCAAATAGTGTTTGTCAACAATAAGAAGTGAAGAACAAGTTTCCAACTATATAAGACATCGTTACTGTAAGAAATGTTTAAACATGACATGACAAGATTAAAAGCTTTAGACAGCATAATCCGACACAAACATCAATCTTTTCAAACCTTAATCACATTTACATTAAGCAATTAAACATGATAAATCCTTGTTGTTTGCAATATTATAAGTAGAAATTTTTTCATTGCAGGAATCCACGAACATCTTTCCGGTATCCAACGCTTGTAAACTTTTTCCTCGCTCAGTTATTAATATCATCTCTTGTCTAAGTCTAGTCTCTCCTGATGATAACTGAGGATTCTCTTTTTTTACGTTACATATATTAGTATAGGAATGGTGCCTACGAATAGAACTTGTAGGTCTTGGCATCAAGTATGATTTGTCTGAGACCTCCTATTGGTGAAATCACCATCAAGAGAATGCCTAAAACGATGCAAATCTGCAGTTGGTTAAAACCACACGTGTAAGGTTTCAGAGAAATCAAATGGAAAGCATACACAAAAGAGAATTTAAAAAAGCAATGGTGTTTAGAAGTTAGAACAACATACCCAATTAATCCACCAGGATAAGCAAAATTTCCTTGGTTTACGGATGGTAAGCCACATTATGCAAGGAAGCTGAAGAACAAAATAAAACATGCCCGAGTCAGGCATGAGGCAAGTACAAGATGTTCTTCTTAACATGACAATTCTCACATGGTTAACATAAAGCAGAGTAAGTTACTTACGTAGTATGTTGTTGGGGCGTAAGCCAATCCACCAAAAAATCCAAGAAGGCCACCGAAGAAGGGGAATGTAATGCCAACAAACATTGTCAATGCTGTAATTATAGGACAAAAACATAAGTTCCAGACTCGTCAATGGTTGCAATGACATGTTGAACTCTACAGTTTACTTACCAACATAAATATTACGGACAAAGAAACGGAGCAGTGTAGTGGGCTTGAAGTTCAGCTTCTTCACTAACACAGTTTCTATCATGTCAAACACAGGCATTGAATACATCTACAGCACAGAAAAAATCGAAACTTAGTTGGTGAATCTGAAGAGGAAAAGAGCAACCATCATATCAAAAGAGTTGGACATATACTTACTTGGTAGCCTCCAATAACATGGATCACAACGAAGATGTTAGCCATTGCAATAAGCCAGACAGGCTTTTCAAGAGAGACAAGGATGTTATCTTGGACTGAATTACCGAACATCCAATAGCCAATTAGAGCAACAGGGAAATAACACAAGGCCACAATTATGTAGGCTACAACAACTCCTTTCCACATTGGTCCTTTTGCTGGCTTCTCAGGGGTGGATGGGATTGTTGCTTGAATCTCTAAAACCACATTGTGACCAGCATAAGCGAAAGCCACTTCTCCCAAGGCACTAAAGAAGTTGAAGACAGTTCCTGCAGTTGTCTTAGCTTTGTACCCATATTGCACATCTGGTTGAACACCCCTGTCGATTGAGGCTGACCAAGCAATGGTTGAGTAACTACATCACAATCAATGCATACATTTAGAGTCAATTTTGGGTCCAAAGTCACAAACTTTAGCTTAAGATTGGAATAGTGGTATTGTGTAGTTAACCTCAGGGACATGACTGCAGCTGCTAAAGAGATGCCAGTGATGGAGTGGAAGTTGGGGAGGTGGGAGAGGACGAAGTGAACAGAGGCAAAGATCATTATGAAAAACGATAACTTGATGTCTTTGCAATCCTTGCACACCATGTCATGGAACTTCTTTAATGATTTGCCCCCAGTGACCATATAAATAATACCGACACTAACTTCAACAACGAGTTGTTGAGGCACCACGATGTAAAGCCCTAGCTTTTCACCAAATGCATATTGACCTAGTTCATGATACCTATCAAATCGCTTACCAGGCACCACTTCATGCATCTCAACCATTTGCCATAGAGTGTACAGTGTGATAACCCATGACAGAACTAGCGCAACCACTCCAGGACCCCTAAAGTAAAAATCTTTTCACATTGAGACAGGTTTTATATTACCTTAAGCACATACATTATATAAGAGGGAACATACCATCCAAGCTGTGCCATAGCATATGGAAGACTGAGGACGCCAGCTCCAACCATGGAAGTGACATTGTGGAAAGCTGAATACCACCATTTTGAATTCCTCGAAGAAGTAATAGGTAGCCAGTCATCAATTGCCTTCTGCCTCGCCAATGCTTCATCATCAATCGGTTGCTTCATCATACAACAATTTGTTTTTAGTTTCTACAATACTATGAAAAATTTTCAGCTTTCTTGCTGTAGCATCGATGCTTGCTTCAACACTAAAAATCAATCACCTTAAAGACTTTTATAACTAGACAAACCAACAAAAACCTATGTAATTTATGTCCCATAACAAGAATAGTTTGAGTATCAACGAATCTAAGTGGGTGAGATCATCAATGAACAAGCAATTAAATCTAAGCAGGTGTTAGTTAGCCATGTAATAAAATTCAGAATTACTTGATATAAAGTTTACAGGGGATAAAAGAGAGAAAGAGACAGACGTCGGCCTAGGAATGTCAATGGGCAGTGCTGCTCCTAACTTAGCCCAGTCTGAGCCATGGCTCGATGGCCTGGGATAGGTCAAATTGTGGCTCGGCCTGACCACGAGCTGACCGGCTCAAGGCCTGACAAGCTAAGAGCGGGCAAGGCCAACCCAACCCATCTTATAATTTTTTTAAAAAATAGCATTATTTTTAAAATAACAATCGAGCCGGGGGCCAACTAAAATTGACATCCCTACACCAGCCTGCTCTAGAGTTCATAAAGTCATGCGGTTCAAATAATAAGACTTTTCGCTCAACTTTGCGTGAGCCTTGCCAGAAGTCAAATATAAACCCTAGCATAAAAAAAGACTCGAAGAAGTTGGAAAAATAGAGTGATGCCTATATATATAAATCCATATAAGAATAATAAGAAAAGGCGATAACTTTTTCTTTTTGAAAGTATAATTATATAAATTTGAGTAAAAAAACGAAAACTCACGAAAGAGAAGAAGGTAATTTAGTTACTTGGTTAAAATTGACATCCCTATGCTCCAGAGGTCATAAGGTCAATAAAGTGGGTGATGACGTCTTTACCATATTTAATTCTTGAAAAGGCACACTTTTCGTATGATTTACTTATTTATATTTATATTTTAAAAATAATAATTTTAAATTTTTCATTAAAAATAAATGTTTATTATTATAAATCTTGGTATAATTGGTTGTTATACATAACAATTAATTTATTAAAATATTGGACAAAAAGTTAAAAATTTTTTAATTTTAATAATTTGAAATAGAAATACTTTTTAAAATTACTAATATTAGGCACGAAATCACTTTTATTTTAAAAAAAAGTCCTAAAATTATGTACGGTGGAGGGTACATAATCCAGAAGATGCGCACAGTTGAGAAGTGGGGAGACAAATCTCCAACAACATTGGAAAAGGTTGCTTCAGTTTTCGCTTTTTATCTGTTTCTTAGCCAAAATATAGACGATACAACCGGAACATGTAAAGAAACAAAACAAAACAAAAAAACATATATAAACAGATATCAGATAAAGAAAGATACTAACTGTTTGAGAAACCATGTTTGGTACTAAGAAACTGCCTGGAAGTTGCGGAGAGAGAAAGGAAAGAAGAAGATGATGGAGAAAAGAACGAGACGAGAAGTGTTTGGAGTGTCTTAACTACTTTTCGTATGATTTACTGCTTTATATTTTGTATTTTAAAAATAATAATTTTAAAACTTCCAATAAAAATAAATATTTATTAGTATAAATCTTGGTATAATTGATTATTATACATAACAATTAATTTATTAAAATATTGGACAAAAAGTTATAAGATTTTTAATTTTAATAATTTGAAATAGAAATACTTTCTAAAATTACTAATATTAGGTACGAAATCACTTTTATTTAAAAAAGGTCCTAATTTTAGGAGAAGTATTTTGATGTTCCAATATTATTCCAACTTATTTCATCCGAGATAAGTTAGAACAACTGCAAAAGTGGAAATGGAGCAGGTGTTCCGTAAAATTAAGTACGGTGGAGGGTAGTTAATCCAGAAGATGCGCACAGCAAATCTCCAACAACATTGGAAAAGGCTGTTTCAGTTTTCGCTTTTTACCTGTTTCTTAGCCAAAATACAAATAGATACAACCGGAACATGAACAGAAGCAAAACTAAACTAAAAAACATACATAAACAGATATCAGAGAAAGAAAGATACTAACTGTTTGGTGACCGTTGGGCTGATCCGTTTGAGAAACCATGTTTGGTACTAAGAAACTGCTCGGAGGTTGCGGGGAGAGAAGTACTAAGAAACTGCTCGGAAGTTGCGGAGAGATAAAAGAAAGAAGAAGAAGAAGATGGAGAAAAGAACGAGACGTGAAGTTGTGTTTGGAGTCTCTTAACTGCCTATATTTATAAGGAAACGAAATCGGAGGGTGGAGTGTGAATGTTCACTGGGGAGATATTGTGTGCTTGATTGACTTTGCAGCGCCATCGGCCTATTTGAATTTTCTTAAAGCGCGTTCAGAAATTTCCACGGTATGATCCATTATTTGTTACGGAGAATATTCAATTAAGGAAGAAATTGTTAGATCACTCCGAGAGGTTTGATGATGAAATTTTCGAAGATCCAACTGGTGATTTGAAGGAACTCAGGCAAGAAGGGTCAGTGATGGATTACTGTGCGCGGTTTGAGAAGCATTCAACTAAAATAACTCTCCCAAAAGCCTATTTGATAGGATTCTTTCTCAAAGGCCTCAAGCCTGAGTTGGAACTCAATGTAAAGATGATGAATCCATCGTCACTTCAGTAAGCATACGCTCTTGCTAGGAAACAGGAGGCCATTATAGCTGCCAGTGTACTAGTTTATTTTGGAAAGGGGGCAAAGGCATCAGGATATCTCCAGCCAGAAACCACTCTGAAACAGGTTTGCTTCCTACACCCCGACACCAAGGTAGCAAACTTAGTTATAACAAAAACTTTAGAGGAACCAAAACGTGGAACAGCAAGGAGTTTGATGAAAAAAGGTTGAGAGGATTATGTTTTTGGTGCGACGAAAAATGTGCACCAGGACATAAATGTCAGTTTCAATTGTACATGGTGGAGGAGGAGGAGCCAACTGAGAGTGACATATTCTGTGAGGAAAGGGATAGGGTATCCTTGGAGGCGAATGTGGGGCTTGAAGGATGAAGGTGAGTTCAAGTAGATGAGGGTAAGGGGCAGTTTTCAGAAGAAACCGCTCCACATTCTCATAAATAGTGGTAGGAATTCAATATTTATGTTAGAATTAACCTGTCCTGTGGAGTACCTTGTACAACAATTATTGCTGGTGGACCAAACAAACACCTGAGAGGAAATTTAATAACTACTCGCAGATTTCAGTGAAGTGTTTCAGGAAATCAGATAAGCCATTAATGTTAGACCATATCGTTATTCGAGTGAGCAAAAGGACGCAATTGAACGTGCGGTTCAGGAGTTAATAGAACAAGGACTCATAAGATCCAGCATCAGCCCTTGCGCGTCCCCATTGATTTTAGTTAAGAAGATGGACTGCTCACGGAGAAATTGAAGAGCTGTTAGAAGAACTAAAAGACTCCATTTGGTACTCCAAACTTGACTTGAGGTCTGGCTATCATCAAATAAGGATGAAAGAGGAGGATGTTCCTAAAACGGTGTTCAGAACTCACCAGGGCCACTTTGAGTTTCTGGTAATGCCCTTCGGGCTTACTAACAGGCCCTCCACCTTCCTGGGACTCATGAATGAGATTTTCTGACCATATCTCTGAAAGTTTATATTAGTTTTCTTTGACGATCTCCTCGTGTACAACCGTAGTTTCACTCAGCATCTGGAGCACTTGCGACAAGTTTTACTTGTCTTGAAGCAACAACAATTATTCCTCAATAGGAGCAAGTGTGTTTTCAGAGCCCAACAAATTGACTATCTGGGGCATTCAATCTCAAAGGAAGGGTTTTCTACGGATGCTAAGAAGACTGACTCCATCAAGCAGTGGCTGGTACCACGGACTCTGACAGGATACTACCAACAGTTTATCAAACGATATGGAGTAATTGCCCAGTTGCTTAACGCTTTACTAAAAAAACAATATGCTGGAAAATGGGAATGGAGGGAGGAAAAGCAGCAAGTTTTCAAGGTTCCCATCTACTGAATTTTTTATAGTGCTTTGCCAAAGTCCTCGTAGTCTGTATGATCAAAATGTGCCCATGATTCAGCCTAAAAATCCTCCCACGCAACCTCTCGACCCTCTACTTGAAAAGTTATACGTAGCCATTGCCACCACATATTTGTTTCTCCTTCTAAGTGAAAGGAAGCTAGTTGCACCGTTTGCGACTCCATTATTCCTTGATACTCAAAAAATTGGTTGACTCAGTTAAACCACTCAGTGAGATTGCCTCCACAGAGAACCGTGAAAATTCCAGTTTGGCCAAGTTGGATATGAATCACTGGCATCTGGCATTTGAAGTGTTTAGTATCTCTTCACGAACACTGCAGTTGCAACCAAGGCACTCGTTATTACTGCTAGAGCCTTCCTTTATGCTGATTTATGCGTTTGAGAGTTTGGTGATAACTTCTTCATCGTGTCACAACTTGTCGACAAATCTGACTTCCATGCAATTTAGTCCATTTAAATCCCACCTAATTCCGCTTCCAAGTTTTCAATTTGTTCTTTGTTTGCTGACATGGCTTTGATACCAATGATAGGTCTTATCAAAGCTACACAATAATCAAGTAATCTACAAAGGTCAAAGTGAGAACTGTAATTTAATAGATGCAATGATGATGATCCTCTTTCAACACAATTAACATATTTATATAGCAGTTAAACAACTTCCTAATTTTGAGGAAAACTAGTAAGATAAGTGTTATGACATTTTGGGTGTTATTTGAGGAATATTATTATGTTGAATATTCTATCTTATATAGGACTTTTTGAAGATGATGTTTATTTATAATAAAAGTCCTAGTCATGATAGGATTTAATTTGAATCAAATCACCATATCTTGACTAATATAAGATGTAGAGTTTTGGTGAATTTGGACTCTTATTTGATAGTCTATTTTCTAGATAATGGTTATCTAAGGTAGTTGGAATTTTGAAGATCTGTTTTGACCATTGCAACTGCCTTTGGTTGTGTTTCACGTGATGTGTGGGTTGAATGGTTGTCATTTTTGTGTGGAAAAACGATAGGTAACTTGTGAATTGGCAGCTGGGATTTTAGGGCTATCTTGAATATTATTTTGTAACTAATTTCATATGATCATCATCCAAATTTGCAACTGCATCGTTTCTATTTTTTGAATTGTTGGTTTTGTCGTCATTGAGGTCGAGTAATTTTTGCAGCTAGATTTTCTGACTTTTGTGTGATTACGTTGGGCTGCTCACTATAGATGAAGTGGTACTTTTGATGACTATTGTTTGTGATCTATGAAATGCAAAAACTCCAGAAGCTTTTGTGATCTTTACAGTTATTGTTCTTAGTCGATGGTGTGATTTTCTGTTGGGTTGATTGGGTATTGATTGTATGTGTTTTGGTGGTTGTCGTTAGTGGTGGTGGTATGCGAAAAACTCCAGCAGCTTTTATGGATTTTACAGCTCCGATGTTTGTGATGTTTCAGTGAAGAAACATTCATGTTTGTTGGTGATTTTTCTGCTATTGTGTGTGAGGTATTTCAGTGACAATATTGAAGGACTACAGCAGCATTCTTGGTGGATAACTTCCCATTCATCCTTTGATGAAGTGTCATATTTAGGAGAGTTGCTTTTTTTTATCTCAAGTGTCTTTGTTTCTGTTGAGGTTAGCACAAGGTAGTTGTGTTATTGTGGGTGATTTACTTTTACGGGGTGTGAGGATGAGGAATAGTGTCAAGGGTTGAGTGAGTCAGCTCAGTAAAGTCTTATATAAAACTATTATCGTGTGATGCCCTAGTATCCCCTGGGAGGATATAAGGGCGCCACGCAAACAACAAAACATGCATACTGATAGAATCGAGACAAATCCGAAACATAAGAAGCATTCATCATGCATTCTCAATAGCTCAAACCAGAAGCAGTTCAAAACAAACATACATCATAATACACTAAACTTAATGCAATTTGTTCCAAACCGGAATCAGCCTTAATTAAGGTTATTACAATCCTTCAAAATAAAATTCAAGACTCATATACATCAAATATAAGTCCAAAAACAAACTCAAAATACATTTTGAGCAAAACAAAAACTACGACTTCATTGGCCATCGTTGTTGACTTGTCCCAGTCCCTACATCCTTCTTTCTGAACCTACACGGGGCAAATCCAACGTGCTAAGCATATAACTTAGTGATTAATAATTAAATTATGCTTAATCAACATATACAGAATCATATTATATATAAGTATCTCAACATACTGAATCTTAGAACAGAATATCATTTCTTTAAGAAAAATACTTCGCGTGCTATCAGTCATAATCCAAAGTTGAATAAAACATATGGAATGCAGAACTGATTTTCAAAATAGGGTGTTAACCCATTAGATTAAAAAATATTGTTTGTTTCTTTCAAAGCTTATCAGATATCAAAGTGCAAAGCAAGTTAGACTGAAAATCCCTGAACAAAAGTGGGTAACGAGACTTATATAGGAAATACCATAAATGGTATCATATATCAGGAGAGACTTAAGTCTCGATACAGGAGACACCGAAGTGTCAATAACAGGAGACACCGAAGTGTCAGTACAGGAGCAGCTGCAGACCCTTCTAGGCATGCCTATTTACCCACAACTAGGACTTAACATAATCAAAAACAGAATATCTGAAATCCAATTTACATATCATCAAACAGCTTTGCAAATCATTCAATGAACCAAATAAATAGCAAACAAAACAGTCAAACCAAAACTATGAAAAATTTCTTACTGAATTACTTACAAAATTGACCATCTTAATTACTTACAAATATTCTTTAAGACTTACTTACAGATAAGACCAACTAAATTACTTACAAATATTCTTCAAGACTTATTTACAGATAAGACAAACTAAATTACTTACTAAATTACAAACAGATTTGAACATCTAAATTACTTATAAAAATTACCATCTAAATTACTTACAAAAGCTCTTTTATTGCTTATTGCCTCGAAGTCCGGGCAATATCTGGAGTTGGTCGCTCAATGGGTTCCTTTAAAATATTTAATACAAACGCATATCATTATTGTGCACAATTATGAATTCAATTATGTACGTTCATATATACTGAATATGTGTGATGCATGTTCATGACAAATTCCAGGGCTTCTTATCATTAATCTTGTCACATTATCAATCATGTGAAACATACTCAATTGCTCAATCCACTCACAACCAACTTTTGGGTTCATTTTGTTCAATTATTCTCATCAGAAAAGTGAGGAAATTAGGTATTACTTCCTTCTAGAAAGTTGTTCCTCTTTGTCTTAGGTTTCCAATGATACCAAGTTCATCTAATTTGGGTCAGTATAATGAAAGTTATTCCCAAAAGATTTCAAACTGTTCTTAAGCTTCAACAGAATTCTTATCTCAAATTCCAATCAGTTTATGAAATTCTTAGAGGCAGAATTAGAATTTCATCACTTCAGAAAATTTGTAGCCTTATGACTCTATTTTAATTCAAACAAGAATCACTCCATTTAGAAATCTACAGATCCAGATATCAGTAAATTACCGAAGCATGTTTGGTAAAAACATCCCAGTTATCAACTTTAGTATAGTCACACTTTCATATCAAATTCCTCACTCAATCCAATTCAGAAAATTCTAATTTTTTAGTGGAGATGAAGATTAATATCTTATGAGTCCATTGCTTTAATTCCCATGTCAATTGGATATCTGGTGAAGAAGTTATAACAAAAATATCAAAGGATGTTTCTTCAGGAAAAATTAAGTGAAAGTTGCGATCGTGCTTCTACTTTTGGGCAAAGTCGCGATCGTGCTTTTGCATGATTGTGACTTGCAAGCTTTAAGCAGCAAAGCACAATCGTGACCTGTGATTCTTAAGTAGCAGAGTCGCGATCATGCTTTTTCTTCCTCCTCCGAACCTCTTTCATTTTCCTTTTTATTTCCAGATTTTCTCTCCTTACACCTTCTAATCAATACATTTGATGCATTAATCATCCTTCCCACTTCCATTTCAGCTCATGAAAGCTCAAACAAATAAAAAATTCGAGATTCAATACCAACCTCAAAAATCCGATTCACATTCATATCATTTCCAACTTTTCTGCAGTTTGCTTCTTCCATCTTTATCAATCCTAACTTTTCATTTAAACCCTTTCTCACTTATTTTCACTTCCATATCACTTGAACTCATTCTGAACACAACTCAAAGTCAAGTTTATGTTCAAACACTAAACATCCAAAACTTCATATTCACTTCCTCTCTCTACTGTAACTTTTTCAGAAACCCAATCTCACATCCATTAACTCCAATACTGGTAAACAATTCCTCTAACTCATTTTCTTAACTCATCAGTACGCACACACAATTTATAAATCCAAGCTTCACACTTAACATCAAAATCCGATTCTCATCAGTCTCATGCAACTTTCAATTTTTGCATTTTGTTTCTCTTTCTACTTTCATCTGATGTATTGTTCCATTTTTACTCTTTCGTTTCATCAAAACAACTTATCAATTCATCAACTCCATATCACGACTTCACCACATCTTCATTTCATATCATTAAACTCATCTCTATAAACACTTCACATATACATGCATCAATAGTTCAACAACCATATAACCAGAACATAGTATATAATTTCATTGATTTTCATAAACTTCTGCATCATTCCATTTTATCAGTCCAATTTAAACATCATTAAGATACCATTTACAAAACCATAAAGCTTAAAATTCAACTTACTTTATTCAACTCAATTTCCAGCAAGAGAGTTTTCGGTGGTTGAAAACCAACATGAATGAACAAAACAACACCCTCTAAGGACTAAAATTCTTACTTTAATGTAAGAATCAATAACCAAATACACAAACCTAATCGACAAGCTATTTCTGTGCTGAAGAAAAAGAAGAGAGTTTTGGTCTTTTCGGGGATGAACAAAACCAAATAAAGAACAAACCTCCAACTACAACTTTCCTTCCTAAACACGTGTATACTTTGCATGTAATTCACGTGTCATCCAATTAAGACTACCACATGTCACTACATATACAAGTCATTTGCCAATCTTTAATCAGTCCACATGCCACCCCAGGATTGGTCCAAATTTTAATATTTTTCTAAAAATTCACCAAAAATTCCAAAATATTGCCAATAGTCTCTGAATGAGTTTTCCATAATTTAATAGCATTTATAAATCCATTTTACCCAAAAAAAATGTCATGAATGCATGCACAATAATTGTATGTGTCCATATGCTTATGCACAAATAAGCAAATATTCACATTATGCAAAGCATAAAGTGCACTGGAATTACTCAATCTTCTAACCCCTAACTTGGGATGTTACAATTCTTCTCTCCTTAAGAAATTTCATCATCGAAATTCATACCTGATCCTAAAGTTGCATCACTAAACATAATATACTCCCTATCAAACATTTCTCCAACACATATATAAGAATGCGTAGATCCAGGATCAATCAATGCATGTATTTCAAAATTTAAAGGGAGAAACAATACCAGCAATGATATCTAGTGTGTCCTAATCCTCATGAGCTACCAATGCGTAAGGTCGAGCCGAAGTAAAAGGCATAGCTGGTCGATTCACAGTTTCTGAGTGGAAACTCGGATTAGCTCTATTCTGATTATACCCTCCTCGACCTCTACCTCGGCCTCTGTTCCTAACTGATGCATGAGAACCCTCCTTACTAGCTTGTGTTGCCTGAGCCTGTCTGTGAGAGCAACTAGCTATCTGATGCTTAGTACTGCCATAGTGGAAACATGCACCCGTAGTCCTTCAGCAAACACCCCGATGTTGTATAGGGCAATGAGGGCATTCCAGGGTACCAAAACCTCGGCCTCCAAACGAACCCCTACCAGAAGTAGTCATTAAGGGATAGTTTTGTGACCTTCCCTAAGCAACAGATCGCTAAGTAACTTCTGGTGCAGAAGAAGCACCTTCTCTACTTCATTTGCTCAAGGACTATCCTTCTCTAATAGAGCCCCTCCACTGACTTCTTTCCCTCCTGACCATTTCCTATCTTTCTATTTTCATTGCAACATGTACCAATTGATGGTAAATCACTTGCTGCAACAAAGTAAATGCTGCCAGGTGCTCCTTGATGGAATCATGCAATCCATCCTCAAACTAGTGACATTGAAACTCCTCAGTAAGCACAGATTCAAGGCCATACTTATTGAGTCGGTTGAACTCTCGATCATACTCAACAACCTACATATTCCTCTGCTTTAGATCCAAAAATTGCTACCATTTTTCCTTTTTGTATGCCTCCATAACATACTAGGTTTTAAATTCTTGGGCAAAGAAATCCCAAGTCAGAGGTACCGGCAGCTGAGGACTCCTTAGAACGAACTTCCACCATTCATAAGCTGCTCCCTGTAGAAGGGAGACAACACAGTGTACCATCTGCTTAACTGGATAACCGATCTCATCCAGTACTCCCTTCACCTTCTTAATCTAGAATTCCGCTCTTTCTGATTCCTCCAAAGATGTCCCAGTAAATTCTCCCGCTCCATACTTCAGCAGCTGATCAATCGGAGCCTTAGGTGCTATCATCCGATGTAGCAACGTCATCATATCCTGTGATAGCTTAATCATAGCCTCTCCCTGAGTTGGAAGAGGAGGTGGCATCCCAGCTTCACCTTGATTGACTGCCGAGGGTCCAGGTACATCCCTATGCTTTTTTTTTCCCTAACTCACATATATGGCTAGGAATACTCACAACAGGTAAGCTATACACAAACTCTTTTCTTGATAGATAATTTAATCTAGAAAATAAAAATGTCCAAAATGCATCTGCCATAGGACCCATGCTCAGTAAATTATGATAAAGACCAAGAATATAAAAAACATCATATATAAAACTTTTAGAACCATCCGCTAACCTAATAGATACTTGACCTTTTCCCAAAATAGGAATATTTGAATTATTCCCAAATTTAACTATTGACTGAACATTTTCATCTAAAGATGAAAATAACTCCTTATTCCCAAACATATGATTACTACAACAAGAACCCAAATACCATATATTTTCATCTTCCACAAAATAGTTGCTTGCTAGAAATAAACTTTCTATATTATTAGAATTTTCTCCAAAATGTTGGTATTGATTTTCTGCAACATTAGCCTGATAGTTGCTCTAAGATCTGGATCTACAATCAGTAGCTTTGTGTCTATACCTTCCATAATTAAAGAAATTAAAATTACTTTATGTTGATATTGATTACCTCATCCTCGACTAGTTGGCTCAAAATTATTTCCTTCTCTTTCTTTATTGAATGTTCTAGAATTGTTGTCTCTCCCCTAGTTAAAGTTATTGCTACGACCTCTTACTTTAAATTTGTCTATACCTCTGCTTTTGAAATCTTCTCTTCCACCATTATTAAAACCACCACCTTCACCATTTACATTTTGATTAGATTTTACAACATTATTGAAATTCACTATTTTAAGGCTTCTTCTCTTGTCTTTTCTGTTTTCTCCAATGTTATGCTAACATGACTTCCTATGCTTCCCTGCAACTCTGCTACAGCCATAGTCTCCATATAATGCGACTCTAGTATTGTAGTCACAACATGGTCAAATTTAATAGGCATGGTGCGTAAAATCTTTTCCACCACCTTATTATCTAAAATATCTTCTCCATATAACCTCATCTTATTGATAAGATCAGTAACACGAAAAAAAATATTATTCAACAATTTTTGCATTAAACATTTCATACCTCTTATATTATCTAAGCAGGGACTGCAATTTGGATTTTTGAGCCTTATCTATGCCTTTATGAGCTAGCTTAAAGATACTTCACGCTTCTTTGGCAATTTTAGCATTAGTAATTTTGTCAAAAAATGAATAATCTACTGCTTGATGAATTTGAGATAACACCAACTGGTCCTTCCTTTGGGCATTTATATCAGCTCCTTCTTGTAAGCCTAGATCAAATAAGACTTCAAATATTATGAGCCTTAAGGTGGGTAGACATTAAAATTTCCCAATAAATATAATCAATTTTACCATCTAACTCGAACTTGATCACATAATATTATAATTGTTTGACATCTTTCACTTTTAAATGAACCACTCTCTCACAAGTATTAAAAAAAAAAAACACACACACACACACACACTCTTTTTTCTTATAAATCGCTTTAAAAACTAAAGTTGGATTTAACTAACTCTGATACCAATTTGATATCAAATGAAAAAACCCACTGTCACACAAACGAGAGAGGGAGAGAAGAGGAGAGGAGAATTAATTCATTCAATCCCAAAATAGAATACCACACCATAGGCTTTGATTACACTCCTTTTATAGGAAGCAAAATAATAATAAAATAGTAGAGTCTTGATCACACAAGCAAACTTCCTATTGGATCAAAATTTTGGTCAAATAAAATGGAATGCTTAAAGAAGAAGAAAGTTGAGCCTTTCTCTCCACTTGCTTAGTCATGATTTCAAATACAATTAATAAAGATGCATATTGGTGTCTCCTTTCCTTGCATAGCTTATTCAAACTTGATTTATTTATTTTCCTAATAGATAACATAATCTGGCACAAACATCTGTCTTTCCAAACCTCAATCACATTCGAATGGTTGTTTTGTACATCAGAGCAATTAAACATGATAAATTCTTGTTGTTTGTAATATTATATATAATCTTCTGTCTCAGTCTCTGCAGATAAGAATGAGGATTCGGTTTTTTTATATTACATATTGGTATCGGAATGGTGCCTATGAATAGAACTTGTAGGTCTTGGCTTGAAGAATGATTTGCTAGAGACCTCCTATTTGTGAAACCACCATCAAGAGAACACCAAAAATGATGCAAATCTGCAGTTGGTTAAAACTACATACGTAAGGTTTCAGATAAATCAAATCGAAAGCAAGCATAAAAGAGAAAAGGAAAAGGAAATGGTGTTTAGAATTTAGAACAACATACCCAGTTAGTCCACCAGGACAAGCTGAATTTCCTTGGTTTATGGATGGCAAGCCACCTCATGCAAACAAGCTGAAGAACAAAACAAAACATACTCGAGTCAAGCAAAGGACAAGTTTACGATGTTCTTCTTAACATAACAATTCTCGCTTGGTTTACATAAAACAGAGTTACTTACGAAGTATGATGTTGGGGTAAAAACAATCCACCAAAAAATCTAAGAAGGCCACCGAGGAAGGGGAAGGTAATGCCAACGAACATTGTCGATGCTGCAATTAGAGGACAGAAACATACGTTCCAGACTCGTCAATGGCTAAAAGGACATGTTGAACTCTGCAGTTTACTTACCAACATAAATATTACGAACAAAGAAACGGAGCAACCTAGTGGGCTTGAAGTTTAACTTCTTCACTAACACAGTGTCTATCATGTCAAACCTAGGCATTGCATACATCTGCAACACAGAAAAAATCAAAGCTTAGTTAGGGAATCTATAAAGAGCAACCATCATATTAAAAGAGTTGGACATATACATACTTGGTAGCCTCCAATAATATGGATCACAACGAAGATGTTAACCATTGCAATAAGCCAGACAGGCTTTTTGAGTGAGATAAGGATGTTATCTTGGACTAAATTGTCATATGTCTAGTAGCCAATTAGAGCAACAGGGAAATAGCACAAGGCCACAATTATGTAAGCTATAACTACTCCTTTCCACATAGGTTCTTTTGATGGCCTCTCAGGTGTAGATGGCATTGTTGCTTGAATCTCCGAAATCATATTGAGACTAGCATATGCGAAAGCCACGTCTCCCAAGGCACTAAAGAAGTTGAAGACAGTTCCTACAGTTATCTTAGCTCTATACCTATATTGCATATCTGGTTGAGCACCCCTGTGGGCTAACCAGACAATGGTTGAGTAACTACATCACAATAAATACATTTTGGCTCAAAAAAAAAAAAATTTGTTTAAGATTGGAATAGTGTGTATTCTGTAGTTAACCACAGGGACATGATTGCAACTGTCAGAGAGACGTTGGCGATGGAGCTGAGGTTGGGGAGGTGGGAGAGGATGAAGTGAGCCGAGGTAAAGATCATTATGAAAAGTGTTAACTTGATGTCTTTTTGTCATTATTGTGCACCAGGTCATGGAACTTCTTCAGTGACTTCCCCCTGGTGACCATATAAACAATGCAGACACTAACTTCAACAATAACCTGTTGAGGCACCACGATGTAAAGCCCAACCTTTTCACCAAATGCATGTTGACCCAGTTCATGATACCTATCAAATCAATTCCGAGGCACCATTTCATGCATGTCAACCATTTGCTAGATAGTGTACAATGTGATGACCCATGACAGAATTAGCACAACCACTCCAAGACCCCTGAATTAAAAATCTGTTCACGTTGAGAAAGGTTTTATATTACCTTAAGCACATCCATTATATGATAGGGAACATACCATCCAAGATCTGTCATGGCATGTGGGAGACTGAGGACGCCAGCTCCAACCATGGTAGTGACATTGTGGAAAGTTGAATGCCACCATTTTACTTTCCTAGAAAAAGTAATAGGTAGCCACTCATCAATTGCGTTGCGCCTCGCCAATGCCTCACCATCAATTGGCTACTTCATCGTACAACAAGTCGCTGTTACTGTCTGTTTGGTTAGCGTCTTCAACATGCAGAGACGGGACGAGACAGAACAGAATAGGACGGAACAGAACAAGAATTGAAGACAGTGAGATGTTTGGTTGCGGTGGACAAAACAGAGAAAATTGTCTTCGTCCTGAGGACAGAAATGTGTTTAGTTGTAAGGGACAGAACAAAAAACAGTGTTAATGACAGAAATGCCCCTGTAGTATAATATGAAGATTAGATGTTAATTCATTGATCATTTTATAATTGTATCAATATTTATTTTACAATATCTAATTATGTTGTTATTAACTTGTAACTCTAATAAAATTTCAGTTGTGTGATTATTGCTATTAATAATAATAATAATAATATTATTATTATTACAAGTAAAAATTTTGTATCTATTATGACTAGTATTTGTTATTATTATTATTTTTAGTATGATATTTGTTATACAAATTTAATTATGTTATTATAATGAATATTATTATTATTATTAATTATTGTTGTTATTATTAGTAAGATTTATTATAAATTTTGTAATAACAATAAAAATAATAATTATTAGTATTATTAATTATTGTCATTATTAGTATACTTTACTAGTTTACTGTTTACATCAACCATGCTTTCAAAAATCTTAATAGTAAATAATAATGACAATTAATA
>JAOSBK010000205.1:3053787-3069339 GCA_027568895.1 Erythroxylum shatona | reverse complement strand
AGATTTTTAATTTTAATAATTTGAAATAGAAATACTTTCTAAAATTACTAATATTAGGTACGAAATCACTTTTATTTTTTTTAAAAGTCCTAAAATTATGTACGGTGGAGTATAGTGAATCCAGAAGATGCGCATAGTTGAGAGGTGGAGAGACAAATCTCCAACAACATTGGAAAAGATTGTTTCAGTTTTCGCTTTTTATCTTTTTCTTAGGCAAAATACAGACAGATACAACCAGCACATGTAAAGAAACAAAACAAAACTAAACTAAAAAACGTATGTAAACAGATATCAGAGAAAGAAAGATACTAACTGTTCGGTGACCGTTGGGCTGATCCGTTTGCGAAACCATGGTTGGTACTAAGAAACTGCTCGGAAGTTGCGGAGAGAGAAAGGAAAGAAGAAGAAGATGATGGAGAAAAGAACGAGAGGTGAAGTTGTGTTTGGAGTGCCTTAACTGCTTATATTTATAAAGAAATCGGATGTGGAGAGTTAATGTGGACTGAGGAGCTTGGTTGACTTTGCAGCCCAGCGCCCCTTTTGAATTTTCTTAGAGCGTGCTGGGAAATTTCCACGGTATGATGCATTATTTGCTCCGGAGAATATTCAATGAAAGAAGAAATTGTTAGAAAACGACAACCACGTTTCCTAATATTTTATACGCTGCCGTAAATCAGCCTCATACTGTATGTAGTCATAAAAAACGACGCAGAAATTTAGGAATGTAGTCATAAAAAAGGACACAGAAATTTAGGAATTTAGGATAGGTAAATAAATAACTCTTCTTAATTAAGTGAGATCTTAAATTTAAATTCTTTCATATACGAAGTGCAAATTTAAATTCTTTCATATATGAAATCGTTTAAAATTTAAGGTCAGAATTTTGTTTTCGTAAGAAATCTATCCGGCTCGAGCGGAGATTATGCTGAAGATAGCTTAAAGATGCTTTCTTATAATTAGGACACGTTTAGAAAAAAATCACATATAATTATAACACGTGTCAACATCGTAAAAGGGTTAGTATTGTTAAATAGGCGCTGGGACCAAGCCAGTACGCATGAAAAATCTGAAGCAAAAACCATGTCGTTTTCTATACCTGGCAAGAAGGGTCAGTGATGGATTACTGTCCGCGGTTTGGGAAGCATTCAACTAAAATAACTCTCCCAAAAGCCTATGTGATAGGATTCTTTCTCAAAGGCCTCAAGCCTGAGTTGGAACTCATTGTAAAGATGATGGATCCATCGTCTCTTCAGCAAGCATACGCTCTTGCTAGGAACCAGGAGGCCATTATTGCGGCCAGTGTACTAGCTTATTTTGGAAAGGGGGCAAAGGCATCTGGATATCTCCAGCCAGAAACCACTCTGACACAGGTTTGTTTCCTAGACCCCGACACCAAGGTAGCAAACTTAGTTATAACAAAAACTTGAGGGGAACCAAAACGTGGAACAGTAAGGAGTTTGATGAAAAAAGGTTGAGAGGATTATGTTTTTGGTGAGACGAAAAATATGCACCGGGACATAAATGTCAGTTTCAATTGTACATGGTGGAGGAGGAGGAGCCAACCGAGAGTGAAGTATTCTGTGAGGAAAGGGATAGGGTATCCTTGGAGGCGATGTGGGGCTTGAAGGATGAAGGTGAGTTCAAGTAGATGAGGGTACGGGGCAGTTTTCAGAAGAAACCGCTCCACATTCTCATAAATAGTGGTAGGAATTCAATATTTATGTTAGAATGAACCTGTCCTGTGGAGTACCTTGTTCAACAATTATTGCTGGTGGACCAAACAAACACGTGAGAGGAAATTTAAGAACTACTCGCAGATTTCAGTGAAGTGTTTCAGGAAATCAGATAAGCCATTAATGTTAGACCATATCGTTATTCGAGTGAGCAAAAGGACGCAATTGAACGTGCGGTTCAGGAGTTAATAGAACAAGGACTGATAAGATCCAGCATCAGCCCTTACGCGTCCCCGGTGATTTTAGTTAAGGAGGACTGCTCGTGGAGAATGTGCATCGACTATAGAGAGTTAAACAAACATAGCTTGGCTATCATCAAATAAGGATGAAAGAGAGGTTGTTCCAAAAACGGTGTTCAGAACTCACCAGGGCCACTTTGAGTTTCTGGTAATGCCCTTCGGGCTCGCCCTCCACCTTCCAGGGACTCATGAATGAGATTTTCTGACCATATCTCTGAAAGTTTATATTAGTTTTCTTTGATGATCTCCTTGTGTACAACCGTAGTTTCACTAGGCATCTGGAACACTTGCGACAAGTTTTACTTGTCTTGAAACAACAACAATTATTTCTCAATAGGAGCAAGTGTGTTTTAAGAGCCCAACAAATTGACTATCTGGGGCATTCAACCTCAAAGGAAGGGTTTTCTGCGGATGCTATGAAGACTGACACCGTCAAGCAGTGGCTGGTACCACGGACTCCGACAGAGCTTCGAGGTTTCCTGGGTCTCACAGCATACTACCACCAGTTTATCAAACGATATGGAGTAATTGCCTAGTTGCTTAACGCTTTACTAGAAAAAACAATATGCAGGAAAATGGGAACGGACGGAGGAAAAGCAGCAAGTTTTTGAAAAATTGAAAGCGTCACTAATGACAGCCCCCTGTCTTGGCATTGTCATACTTCTCTCCACGTTGTACTTTGTTTTTTTTTTTTTTATCTACGGGGCATACTAGAAAAGTCTCAATTATGAAGAGATACTTTTAAGTCATCCTAAACTCAGACTAATTCTTAGACACTTTTAAGTCATCCTAAACTCAGATTAATCTCTACTCGAGTCGGATAAATCTTTTACAAAAAATAAAGTCCTAATTTCAAGTTTTAAACGGCTGCATATATAAAGAGAGTGCGAACCTTCGATCTCGCTTAAGCTAAAAGAGCCACTTACTAACACACTTTGTAATTGTACTTTGTTGCCTAGCCGATCAAATTCCCTTTGATAATAGTTCTTGATTCCCATTGATAATAGTTCTTGATTCCCATCTAATGAATTTTTTTTGGTGCTTTGTCAAAGTCCTCGTAGTGTGTATGACCAAAATGTGCCCATAATGCAGCCTAAAAATCCTCCCACGCAACCTGTCGACCCTCTACTTGAAAAGTTATACGTAGCCATTGCCACCACGTATCTGTTTCTCCTTCTGAGTGAAAGGAAGCTAGTTGCACCTTTTACGACTCCATTATACCTTGATACTCAAAAAATCGGTTGACTCAGTTAAACCACTCAGTGAGGTTGCCTCCAGAGAACCGTGAAAATTCCAAGTTGGATATGAATCACTGGCATCCGGCATTTAAAGTGTTTAGTATCTCTTCGCGAACACTGCAGTTGCAACCAAGGCACTCGTTATTACTGCTAGAGCCTTCCTTTATGTTGATTTATGCGTTTGGGAGTTTGGTGATAACTTCGTCACAACTTGCCGACAAATCTGACTTCCATGCAATTTATTCCATTTGAATCCCACCTAATTCGGCTTCCAAGTTTTCAATTTGTTCTTCGTTTGCTGACATGGCTCTGATATGAACGATAGTTCCTATCAAAGCTACACAATAACCAAATAATCTATAAAGGTGAAAGTGAGAACTGTAATTTAATAGATGCAATGATTACGATCCTCATTCAGTATTAGACATCCACTTCCTAATTTGGAGGAAAACTAGTAAGATACGTGTTATGACATTTTGGGTGTTATTTGTAATTGGGCATCTTGATTATTTGAGGAATATTATTGTGTTGAATATTCTACCTTATATAAGACTCTTTGAAGATGATGTTTATTTGAGATAAAAAGTCCTAGTCATGATATGTTTTAATTGGAATCAAATCACCATATCTTGACTAAGATAAGAAGTAGAGTTTTTGTGATTTTTGGACTCTTATTTGATAGCCTATTTTGTGGATAATAATTACCTAAGATAGTTGGATTTTTTGAGATTTATTTTGACCATTGCAACTATTTTTGGTTGTGTTTGACGTGATGTGTGGGTTGAATGGTTGTCATTTTTGTGTGAAAAATGATAGGTGCCTTACGAATTGACAGCCGGGATTTTAGGGTTATCTTGGATATTATTTTGCAGCTAATTTCACGTGATCATCAGCCAAATTTGCAGCTGCATCTTTTCTATTTTTTGAATGACTATTGTTGGTTTTGTTGTCATTGAGGTTGTGTAATTTTTGCAGCTAGATTTTTTGACTTTTGTGTGATTCCGTTGAGCTACTCACTATAGATGAAGAGGTAGTTTTGATGACTATTAGTTGTGATCTGTGATATGCGAAAACTCCAGAAGCTTTCGTGATCTTTACAGCTATTGTTCTTGGTCGATGGTGTGATTTTCTGTTGGGCTGATTGGGTATTGATTGTATGTGTTTTGGTGGCTGTTGTTAATGGTGGCGGTGTGCGAAAAACTCCAGCAGCTTTTATGTATTTTGCAACTCCGATGTTTGTGATGTTTCAGTACAGAAATGTTTATGTTTGTTGGTGATTTTTCCGTTGATGTGTGTGAGGTATTTCAGTGATAATATTGAAAGACTACAGCAGCATTCTTGGTGGATAACTTCCCATTCATCCTTTGATGAAGTGTCATATTTAGGGGAGTTTTTTTTTAATCTCAAGTGTCTTTGTTTCAGTTGAGGTTAGCACAAGGTAATCATGTTATTGGGTGTTATTTACTTTTACAGGGTATAAGGATGAGGAATAATGTCAATGGTTGAGTGAGTCAACTCAGTAAATCCTTGTATAAAACTATTGGAGTTAGGTGAAAGTGATTAAGTTAGGTGAGGGCCCCACAAACATGAGCAATATGTGCCGAACTGCGTTACCAAATCTCGGGTGTTGATTTGTTTATTTTGCATTTAATTTTTCTGTTTTTATTTGTGATAGAAACAACTACGGCTGAACCAAAATATTGCGAAACTATATCCTTCGAGATTTTCAATTAATATCAAAGAGGGTCATTAAATCAGAACTTGCTATAGCAAGTTGGTGCAAATATTGTTTCTCAAATATGGTTACAAGAGAACCAGCATCAATTATTAGGCCACTATTGTTGGATGTTTCCAATTATCCTGCGTAGAAATCACGGATGAGAGTATTCATTCAGGCATAAGGAATAAAAGCATGAAACTCAGTGTTACATGGCTGGACACATCCAATGACAACTAATAATAAGGGAGAAGTAGTACTGAAAGATGCATCTGAGTGGACAAGAGCTGAAGATGAGAAAGCATTTGGAAATTCTCAAGCCGTGCATGTCATCTTTAGTGTTATTAATGAAGGTCATTTTTCAATGATATCAGCTTGTGAATCGGAAAAAGAAATATGGGACACTTTGCAAACTATACACGAGGGATCAAAATCTGTGATAGCTTTGAAACTTCAAATGTTAGGTATAAGATCTGAAGAGCTGAAGATGGATGAGAGTGAAACTATTGGAGACTTTTATAAGAGACTGCGTGATATAACAAACAAGCACATCAACTCATGAAGGAGTATTCTAACCTTTTTTTTTTTAAGAATACATTGAGATCATTACCTCCAAGGTTCATATCGAAAATTGTAGTTATTATATCAATGGATTGTTTTTGGATAAGGTAATTGGGATTCTTACCAACTTTAAGATATATTTGTTGAGCAAACAAGAGAAGAACAAAGAATTGGCATTGCAATTCGAAATTGGTAAAGTCATGAGTGACTTAGAAGATGAGTCCGATGAGAATGAGGATACGGAGTTATTAACAAGAAATTTTAGCAAGTGGTTAAAGAAAGTGAAGAAGAATAAACAAAAATTTAGACATAGCAGTGAGAGTTCATCGAACAACAACAAGCTAAAATCCAAAAATGTGAAAGAAAAGTGAAGAAAATTCAATGTTATGAATGTCAAGGCTTCAGACATGTACAAGCAGAATGTGATAACACTTTGAATAAGAGAAAAGGAAAGTCTTATACGAGCACTTGGAGTGAGAATCAATTCAAAAGTGAGTATGGTAGTGAAGAGAAATTTGTGAGTAATGCTACGTTGGTTGCTTTATATAGCAAAAGTCCAATTTCTTGCTTAACAATAACGAAGAAAAAAGAAACTAACAATGAAACAATGGAAAAATCAGTTCAAAATTCTCAAAAAAAGTTAATGAATCAGCCCAAAGTTCGATTTCAGATTATGATAGTGATGACAGTGATTCGGATTACAAGAGGGAGGATATTTGCAAACCTTATGAGTTAATGTAAGAAGAATGAGAAGTTGGAGAAGGAAAACTCTACCATGAAGAGCATCATTCAAGATCTAGAGAAGAAGATGCTATCTATAATAGATGAGTTAAATGAAACAAAATAGAAGCTTGTTAGTATAGAAAAAGGGATAGAATGTTAAGTGGAGGTACCGAAAAGTTAGAAAAGTTGCTAAAAATTAGAAAGATTAAAGGAGACTTTCAAGGCATTGACTATAAAGGTGAATGTTCTAAGTCAAATGATGGAAAAAATTATGCAGTCAGATCTGTCTAAGGGGAAACATTGAGGAAGAAATGAAAATTTATACCTACATGTTACTTTTGTAGGGTTATCAGGCACATAAGGCCTAAATGTTACAAGTTGTTACTAACGATATTTTAAAGGGCTCAAAACTGAAAATTTAGAAACTTTTTAATGAACTTTCAACAACAGCCAATTGTCTAATACCTCACACATCAGAATAGACATGCAAGCGAGTTAATACCCAAAAACTGTCTAGATCCACAGTTAGTTGTTACTAGAAAAGAAATCAACTAGACATCTAATGACAGATATTATGTGACGAGGAATAAGGCCAAGTTTGAATTTCTTCGAGGGGCACAGAGACTATATGCTTTACATTTTTGATGTGTATTGATGTTTTTTCTTTAAAAAAAGAGGTTTGAAGGAGTTAACATGTAGACTTTTTGAGTTTTTGATTTATGGGTTTTTTAAGGTTCAAGTGATTGGTATGTTTTTGGCTTTTTCTTATTTGTTGAATATTATATGTGCAAATGAGACTTTTCTTGATGATTTGAGAGTTTTGTTTTGGATTTTCATTTATGGAGTTAAGTCAAGAAAATGTTGATACTTGGTTAGAGACCTATAGGAAGATTTGAGCTTTCTATAATTCGAGCTTTTCAAGTTTTATCTTGATTTCTTTATATCATGGGTTATATGAATTTAGGCAATTTATGTTCATATGGTTCATATGAGAAGGAGATTGATTAACTTTGATTATGATTCTTTGAATGCATTTTTCGGGTTTCTGAATTTGATCAGTCGTATGCAGATGGCTTTGATATGAGTATTGATATGTTGGCTAGTATTTTAACTTGTGGTAAATTGCCATCTTGGCGTGCTTATCATTCTTCTGCTGCACCTACTGCTGATTTTTATACCTCTTTATTTGCTAAGATTGATCAAATTGAAGGCATTCTTCATTTTGGCATTGTTTTGTCCCAAAAGGGAGACATCTTATTGTTTTTGTGAATATTCTATTCAGGGGGAGATTTCAAGATATATGAGTGACTAGTAGTCTTACTTTTTGACATCTTTTTGTCCTAAGGGAGATAAATTTGGATGATTGGATAATTGTTCACTTGGGATTATCGTTTCTTTGGATGTTTCCTGAACTTGACGAACTTGTTGTTGTGTGTCCAATTATCTTCTTAAGGGGGAGTTTTCGATATGTGACAAATAATTCTAAAAAGGGGGAGATTTTTAAAATATGTGTTTTGACATTTTGGGCATTATTTGTAATTAGACATCTTTAATTATTTGAGGAATACTATTAGCTGAATATTCTAACTATGTAGGACTCTTTGAAGATGATATTTATTTGGGATAAAAGTCCTAATCATGATAGAATTTAATTGGAATCAAATCACTATATCTTGGACTAAAATAAGATGTAAAATTCTGGTGATTTTTAAACTCTTATTTAACAGCCTATTTTGGAGATAACGACTATCTAAGGTAGTTGGATTTTTGGAGATTTATTTTGACCATTGCAGCTGTCTTTGGTTGTGTTTCACATGATGTGTGGGCTGAATAGTTATCGTTTCTGTATGGAAAAATAATAGGTAACTTGTGAATTGGCAGTTGGGATTTTAGGGCTATCTTGTATATTATTTACAGTTGATTTCACTTTATCATCATCCATCTTTGCAGCTGCATCTTTTCTGCTTTTTAAATGGTTATTGTTGGTTTTGTTGTCATTGAGGTTGTGCAATTTTCGCAGCTAGATTTTTAGGCTTTTGTGTGATTACGTTGGGTTGCTCATTATTGATGAAGTGGTAGTTTTGGTGGTTGGTGTTTGTGATTTGTGATCTGAGATCTGAGATATGCCAACCGTGATCTTTACAGTTGTTGTTCTTATTTGATGGTATGATTTTCTGTTGGGTTGATTGGGTATTGATTGTATGTGTTTTGGTGGCTGTTGTTAGGGGTGGTGGTGTGCGAAAAACTCCAGCAGTTTTTGTGAATTTTATAGCTCCGATGCTTATGACGTTTCAGTGAAGAAATGTTCATGTTTATTGGTGATTTTTTTGCTGCTGCGTGTAAGGTGTTTGAGTGACAATATCGAAAGACTACAGCAGCATTCTTGTTAGATAACTTCTCGTTCATTTATTGATGAAGTGTCATATTTAAGGGGGTTGCTTTTTTTATTCTCAAGTGTCTTTGTTTATGTTTGTTATTGTTTCAATCACTTGAGTTGTTTGATTCTTATCTTTATTGTTAAACGATGATGAGAAAATCCTTTATTGAGGTTAGCAAGAGGTAGTCGTGTTATTGGGTATGATTTACTTTCACTGAGTATGAGGACGAAGGATAGTATTAAGGGTTGAGTGAGTCGCTTAGTAAAGCCTTGTATAAAACTATTGTTGTCAATGAAAGTGATTAAGCAGGATGAGGGCCCTATAAACATAGACAAGATGTGCTGAATTGCGTTACTAAATCTCAGGTATTGATTTGTTTATTTTGTATTTATTTTTTTGTTTTTGTTTGTGCTAGAAACCACTATGACTGAACTAGAATATTGCGAAACTATATCCTTCGAGATTTTCAAAAACAAATAGAACAACAGCTCTACACATTTGACCTATTATTAAGGAGACTATCAAGCCATGAAATTGAAAGCATAACAATTAACATAAGCTGTTGTAGATAACTATGATGTAATTAATAGATAATGTAAATTACTGTAGATAACTCTATTTTATTACTGGTATTTTGGATTAGCTATAGGCACACATTTTAAACGTCGTAACTCAACACAAGCAATGAAGAATAAACCAGAAATTGGCTCCACTTTATTAAGGTCCATTCCTAATCATCGCCAAGATCAGTAAGGTGGCTTACAAGAAGTTAGACCTTTCCAAAGACTTTACCATTCATCTTGAAATTTTTGAAGAAAAAAAACATATTTCATGTTATTTAATTAACTGGGAAGTTAAAATTTATTATTATCTACTAAAATCATCATTACGTTTGTTCAATATGTTAGACATTTTTGTCCTTAGGGACAATTTTTTCCATGACTCATAAAGTTGGACTAACATTAATTGCAATTTTGGTTTTTAAATAAATTACCGACTATGTGAAGTCATTTGATCCAGATAAAGATAATAAAGTGGCCCAATAAATAATCTAGATTAATGGGTCGAAGTTCGGGTAAAAAATGAGTCCCGATTAGTGTAGACCGGGTCCATATCGAACTTGTGATGGGGAAACCCGATATGGAAGCTATATAAAGGTTAGGTTTCCTGTGGTTACTCAAGAGTTCATTCACGAGCATAAGGTTTCTTGACCTGTTAAGGAAGCTCGTGATTTAAGGAAATTGTAGAAAGACCTAGCCCGTGAGTCGGTGATCACTTTCCATTAAAGGTCTCAGGAGATTCAGAGACGTTTGGAGCTCGAAATCGGCATCGAAGTCAGAGATGGAACCGAAATTCAGGTATTCCTCATTACCTTCGTTTTTAATCCTTTAATGTAGATCCGGGGTACGTAATAAGGCTACCACTACGTACCAACACAATATTCCATTAAAAAAATGTGCTTATGGTCTTATAGAAATGTTTAAATATGACAACAAAGGATTATAGACAACAAAATCTAACACAAACATCCTTCTTTACAAACCTTAATAACATTCGTATGATTGTTTGTACATCAGAGCAATTAAACGTGATAAATTCTTGTCATTTGCAATATTATAAATAGAAAATTTAGATCCCATTTGATCAGCCAAAGCAAACATGGGAAGAAAAAAAAACAACAAGCAACACAACAAGGCCCTGGAGGAAACTTTTGATAGTTCTTGGAGAAATTTTCCTGATTGTGATGACAGGCTACGTTGCATTGCAGGAATCCAAGAACATCTTTCTGATTTTTGGTGCTTTTAAACTGTTGCCTTGCTTGATAATTAATATCATCTTCTATCTCAGTCTCGTCTTTGAAGATGAGGATTGAGGATTCTCTTTCTTTATGTTACATATTGGTATGGCAGTGGTGTCTATGAATAGAATTTGTAGGTCTTAGCTTGAAGTATGATTTCCCTGAGACCTCCAATTGGTGAAATCACCATCAAAAGTACGCCAAAAACGATGCAAATCTGCCGTTGGTTAAAACCACACACAAGGTTTCAGAGAAATCAAATGGAAAGCAAGCATAAAAGATAGAAGGCAATGGTGTTATAGAAGTTAGAACAACATACCCAGTTAGTCCACCAGGATAAGCTGAATTTCCTTGGTTTGTAGATGGTAAGCCATATCACACAAGGAAGCTGAAGAATAAAACGAAAGCATAAGACAAGTTCAAGATGTTTTTCTTGATTTAACAATTCTCATAAAACAGAGTTACTTACGAAGTATGTTGTGGGGGCGAAAGCGAATCCACCAAAAAATCCAAGAAGGCCACCGAAGAAAGGGAAGGTAATGCCAACGAACATTGTCAATGCTGCAATTAGAGGACAGAAACATAAGTTCCAGATTCGTTCCTGACTGAAATGACGTGTTGAACTCTGCAGTCTACTTACCAACATAAATATTACGGACAAAGAAACGGAGCAACCTAGTGGGCTTGAAGTTCAACTTCTTCACTAACACAGTTTCTATCATGTCAAACACGGGCATTGCATATATCTACAGTACAGAAAAAATCAAAGCTTAGTTGGTGAATTTGAAGAGGAAAAGGGCAACCATCATACTAAAAGAGTTGGACATATACATACTTGGTAGCTTCCAATAACATGAATCACCACAAAGATGTTAGCCATTGCAATAAGCCAGACGGGCTTTTGGAGTGAGATAAGGATGTTATCTTGGACTGAATTACCGTACATCCAGTAGCCAATGAGAGCAACAGGGAAATAGCACAAGGCCACAATTATGTAGGCTACAACAACTCCTATCCACATTGGTCCTTTTGATGGCTTCTCAGGTGTAGATGGGATTGTTGCTTGAATCTCCAAAACCACATTGTGACCAGCATAAGCGAAAGCGACATTTCCCAAGGCACTAAAGAAGCCGAAGACAGTTCCTGCAGTTGTCGTAGCTTTGTACCCATATTGCACATCTGGTTGAACACCCTTGTCGACTGAGGCTGCCCAGGCAATGGTTGAGTAACTATATCACAATAAATGCATATATTTGGAAGTCAATTTTGGCTTAAAAAACGCAAACTTTAGTTTAAAATTGGAACAGTGTATATTCTGTAGGTAACCTCAGGGACATGACTGCAGCTGACAGAGAGACGCCGGCGATGGAGTTAAAGTTGGGGAGGTGGGAAAGGACGAAGTGGACAGAGGCAAAGATCATTATGAAAAATGTTAACTTGATATCTTTGCAATCCTTGCACACCAAGTCATGGAACTTCTTCAATGACTGACCTCCGGTCACCATATAAACAATACAGACACCAACTTCAACGATGAGTTGTTGGGGCACCACGATATAAAGCCCGAGCTTTTCACCAAATGCATGCTGACCCAGTTCATGATACCTATCAAATCGCTTCCCAGGCACCATTTCATGCATCTCAACCATTTGCCATAGAGTGTATAATGTGATGACCCATGACAAAACTAGCACAACCACTCCAGGACCCCTGAAGTAAAAATCTTTTACATTGAGATATGTTTTATATTACCTTAAGCACATCCATTATATGAGAGGGAATATACCATCCAAGCTGTGCCAAGGCATATGGGAGACTGAGGACGCCAGCTCCAACCATGGCAGTAACATTGTGGAAAGCTGAATACCACCATTTTGCATTTCTCGAAGAAGTAATAGGTAGCCAGTCATCAATTGCCTTCTGCCTCGCCAACGCTTCATTGTCAATCGGCTGCTTCATCATATAACAATTCGTTGTTAGTTTCTACAAGACTATAAAAAACTTTCAACTTTCTTGTTGTAGCATCGCTGCTTGCTTCAGTACTAAAATTCAAACACTTGAAGGACTTTTATAAACTAGACAAAACAACAAAAACCTATGAATTTTATGCCACACACCAAGAAAGTTTGAGTATCAAAGAACCTAAGCAAGTGGGATCATCAATGAACAAACAGTTGCAACATAAGCGCATGTGCGTTAGGGATGTACTAAAATTCAGAATTACTTAGTATAAAGTCTACAGGGAATACAGAGAAAGAGACACACCAGACTGCTCTAAAGCTCATAATGTGAAAGTTACTCAATATATTGAACTGGATGGTGACGTCTTTGCTAGATTTATTTGCTAAAAAGGCACACTTTTCGTATGATTTATTTATTTTATTAAAATTCTAATAAAAACAAATTTCGTCACTGCAGCGAACCCTCCTCCGTTGTCACGCTAAAATTTCTTTCAAATTAAATGCTTTCCACTTTTCTTTCGTACCACCATCGCGCGACCATCGTGAATCAAACCTTAAGATTAGGATGGAGGCCATATTAATTTATTAAAATATTGAACAAAAAATTGAAAGAATTTTTAATAGTATAAGTCTTAATTTTAGTAATTTGAAATACATAGTACTCGGATTGTTGTATGTACTTTTTCTTTTTTTAATTTTTGTCAAGATATATACTTGTTTTAGTATTTAAAGAACAAATTTTTTAAATATTTATTCTCACTTTTAAGTTTTTTTTTAGAATTAAAAAAAATTCTAAGAGTAATTATTATGAACTCTGACAAGGAAATCGTCTTTTAAATTAAATTCAGTAGCTCCAATGGTGAATTGCGAAAATTAAGAGAAAAATTACGTGGAAGCAAATTCACAATTTATGTCTAATCGAAGAGCAGATTTCATAATATTACACAAAACTTCAAATCGAGAAGATGCAGTTGGAAAGTGGATAGACAAATCTCGGAAAGTGTCGTTTCAGTTTTCGCTTTTTATCTGATTCTTAGCCAAAATACAGACAAGAGACGAAGACAACAGACAACAACTGAAACATGTAAAGGAACGAAACAAAAACATGTATAAAGAGATATCAGAGAAAAGAAAGAAAGAAGATAAAGTTGGAAAGTGGATAGACAAATGTCCATCAACATTGGAAAGGGTTGTTTCAATTTTCGCTTTTCATCTGTTTCTTAGCCAAAATACAGACAATTAAGAGACAAAGACAACAGACAACAAATGAAACATGTAAAGGAACAAAACAAAAACAATGACATGTATAAACGTATATCAGAGAAAGAAAGAAAGAAGATACTAACTGTTTGGTGGCCGTTGGGCTGATCCGTTTGAGAAACCATGTTTGGTACTCAGAAACTGCGCTCGGAAGGAGGAAGAAGAAGAAGAAGAAGACGGAGAAAAGAACAAAACGTGAAGTTGCGTTTGGAATGTCTTCACTGATATTTATAAAGACACAAAATCGGAATGTGGAGTATTATACTATTTATTAAGGTGAGGAGTGGAGGACTGACTGAGGAGATAAGTAGATAACCTGTGTCTGGTTGACTTTTCTCTGCAGCGCCAGCGTACTCTCGGAAATGAATGAAAAACAAAGCTTCTTTGAATTTTCGTACGACGTGTTCAGAAATTTCCATGGTATGATGCCTTATTCACTAGCTGCCATTGATGTGGTATCTAAATAACAAAAAACTATTTTTTAAAAAAACACAACAAGAGTCTTTGATTTTGACACGTGAGTGAAACAATTCATCCCAAACATGTGAACGGTGAACTATTACGTATATGGTTGATTGATTACACACACAGTTTTTTCTTTTTTTATTTTGGTCCGAAGCTTAATTAGATTATCTCAATTTTTGATTAGAACAACTCAAATTTAAAGAGACCAATAGAAATGAAGTGGGTCTCTCCTTGCTCATACTTACTATAATAACTTTACTATTGTCAACCGCTCTAATATCACTAAGACCATGTTTAATTTAGCTGTAAGTAATGAAATGAAATGTAATAAAATATTATTTAATTGTTTATAAGAAAAGTTTATAACGGAATAGAATAGAATAGAATAAAATATGATAAAAGGGAAGGGTTTCATATTATTTCATATTCTATCGTAGTAAAAATGAGTTACCTCCGATTTGAGAAGTTTAAGATATAATATAAAATGATAAACAACATTTCATTATATTACATTATAAACCCTTATTCCAAACGATATTTTACTGTATTATATTATGAACCATTTTATTCCTCACAAACAATAATTTTATAATATTACATTCATTTACATTCTATTCTATTATAAATCATTTCATTTCATTCCATTTTGTTTTATTTCATTTCATTAAAAATCTTACATCCAACTAAACTTAACCTAATAAACCTTGACTAGAGGGTTACGGGGATAACAAGAAACTACAAACTATATGATAGAGTAGAGCTCAATGAAAGTTTTAAGGTACACAAAAAGACTATAGTTTAAACCCCAAGAATGTTAATAGGAGCATACCTCTATTAGAGATCTAAGATACCTATTCTTAAAGATTATAGCAACTATATAGCAATTTTGAAGTACCTTATAAGTATACAAAAATATTTTAATTTTAGTTTAATTCAAATTTAACTTGAACAGTAAATTTTATGAACCTCTGATTAACTTTTCCGGAACTTTCCAAACGAAAACTTTTGTTTTTTGTTCTTCACGTCCCACATTACATCCTGGATCATTAGATTTTGTGATAAAGATGAGGAAAATCTTTTTTCATGAGCGAAATCTTATTCTAATCAATCCAATTTATTGATTTATAATTTAAAATTTTTTAATTTATAAATTTTCTTTAGATGTAAGAATTAATTTATGTAAAGATACAATTTTTGCATCATGAAATAGACAAAGATAGGTGAAAGATAGTTCATTAGAAAATTAACTATGCATTTGTCCGTTCGGTATTAATTATGTCCAAGTCTACTAATTCATGTTTGTTGTAAAAATATATAAAGATAAACTAAATTATGAATTTTTAAAAATACATAAAATATAGTAAAGGTGGATTAAATTGAATATATTTTTCAAGTTTACTTGAACCATAGGCCTATTAAAAGTATAATGCTTTTATGATATCTACTTTAATATTGGTGTCCTAAAACAACCATTTCAAT
>JAOSBK010000205.1:3024185-3045410 GCA_027568895.1 Erythroxylum shatona | reverse complement strand
CAGGTCTGTTTCCAATTTTGCCTGATCGATTCAAATTAAGCATCTCTTGCAGACTTCTCTTATAATTGTAGTACTACTTATCGGTGTACTCACAATAATCTATGTTGTAATAGCTCTCTATCACAGTACAATCTAGATGTCAGGTGCGGTGTGATAAAAAAATGCGTAGATCCAAAATCTAGCAATGCAAATGCTTTATAATAAAAAATAAGTAGCTCACCTACAACGATATCTGGAGAATCCTGAGCCTCCTATCTGGTCAAAACATACACTCTGTCTTGGGACTGGGGTCGGTTGCTTCGTACTTCAGTCCGGACAGTAGAACTTTCCAAACTCACTCTACCTCTACCACGGTCTCTCTGTCCAAACCCACTAGTTCGATTTTACTAGACAATAGTTTCACTTACTGATCCTCCTCTCATACGAGACTGAACTTCAATAGCAGCAGGACAATCTCTAATTTGATGATCAAAAGAGTCTCATTTGAGGCAAGCTCCAGACAATTTCCAACACTCACTACCGTGTTTCTTTCCACAGTGCTCACAATTTGGTAACTGACCCAACACTGCACCTCTTCCACTACCAGAGTGTAAGAAGTTACCCCTCTGTCTGAATTGCGACTGTTTTGATCCAGTCGGTGGTCGAAAGGATTTATTCTGGCGCTTACTAAACATTCCGTCAAAGCCACTCTGAGATTCAATGGGCCTCTTCATTCTAGACCCTTGCTCATACTCTACTTGTCTCTCTCTCAATAGTTGCTCAATTCTGAAAGAAGCAGCCCTTAACTTAGTAAAACTTTTCAGGTCAGCGATTGCTAGTCTTATCCTGATCTCCAAGTTTAGGCCATATTCAAATCTTCTACACTTATCTTCTTCAGTAGGAATCAAGACAGTAGCATATCCTATCAGCTCATTAAACTTAATCTCATACTCTGCTACCAATAATCTGCCCTGCTTCAGATTGAAAAACTCTTTCATCTTTCTATCGAGGTAGATCTTGGACATGTAATTCTCCATGAAGACCCTCAAGAAATCTTCCCAATAAAATCACATTTATAAAATCAATTATACCCTGAAAATATTAATGAATGCATGTACAATCATTTTAATGTGCACAAATTCAATATTCAAGTTTATGTGTATGCCAAATTATGCATAAACATGAAATGCATTTTTTAACTTCTCACTAAACTCATATATATACCATTCGGGCCTTAACATAAATAATGGAATGTTACAATTACAGTGACTTAACTTCTTTACTTGGTGTCTCCTTCGGAGCATTTGATGTTGATACTAATAGCATGACCTCCGAATAACCTGATGTGGTTCAAGCCCATAATTTTTTTATATGCAAAAGTATACATGATCAAGAGGATTCTAACATAAAAACGGAAATTTTGGTTCACGTTGCTTCGCATCTTTTTCCGACGATACTAACCTAAAACACATCTGATCAAACTTATCAAAGAAATTGAAAAACCAACCCCATATGTAAATGTGCTATCAAGAACATATCATGAAGACATCCACAACAGAATGAGAATGGGAACAGTTCAAAGTGCTTCTGTTCTTCATTAGACTTGCACAGGTTGATAACTGCCCCAATCATATTTCCTTTGTGGAAATCATGAGATCAGTAATGCTGCGGAACTCTAGATTGGAACTAATTCTAAATAACTATTTCACCAGTAGATAGAAGAAAAGGTAATCAGAAACAAGAATACTGATTTTATTGATAATAGAAGATTAGAAGCACCATTCAACCACACTAATCTCCTTAAAAACTACCTGAATGATGACAAAACACAACAGTCCCCATCAAGTAATATGGTAAGTCAACATCATAGCAGCATGTCCGAACCTCTTCTAATCAAGATTGGCCCGTCTTAAAACTGTTTAATCAAACCTTAGTTGCTTTTATACGCAATAATGTCTATACAGCAGTTTACGAATGATATATAACTTTTGCAGCGGACACAAACAGAAGTAGAAATGAAGGCTCTTTCAACAATCCCATCAACTCAGCTTCATGTAAACAGACTTCAAACACAGAAGATAGTATAAACAATAACCAAGGTTGCTAAGCATACAACACATATCTCAAACCTCAGAGCCAGAAATACCAAAAAAAAAAAAGAAAGAAATTTGCTCAGAAGACACTGCATCACAAATTCTGATTAAGCATCCAAAACCATAGAACCGAATTGAACACAATCTTCAAGACAGTATTTGAAAGGAACTTTGAAAGATACAAAAATGTTTACATGGTTTCGTAAACATCAAATCCAGCAGTCGCTGTTCAACCAGATAAAATAGCTAAGCTTTCAAACCACAATCACTCGTTAAGAGAACTAAAATACCCATAATTTATTTTGAGAAATGTTTTTGAAAAATATTAAAAAGAAAAGTGCTTTACTCTTTTCTCATCAGAAAGGGCGAGAGTTCTTCGTATGAGAAACCACCTTGCTCTAGTTCACAGCTATAGCTTCCTGGAAGCTAAGAAATGAGAAACATTCTATCGTATATATATCCACAACTGAAAGACACAGAGAGATACAAAAAAAAAAGAGTTGATGATAGTTACCTTATGGAACCAAAGAAAGACACGACGGTGACTCGCTGTAGTGTCGTTCAGACTTCAGAGACGACAGGTAATAGATAACCAGAAGCCTAAAACACCTAGAGTCCGCAATTAAACTCCTGAGAGCCCAAATACAAGCCTATAAAATAAAACCCAAAAACAAAACCCTAATACTCTAAAGCCCACTGTCTACCACAAAACCTAGACACCCACTTATATATAAGCCTAAACCCTAATCCTTCTCGTCTCTTATAATCCATCCTATCCTCACATTTGCTGCCGAGAGAGAGAGAGAGAGAGAGTGAGAATAGAATCGGTATGGGACGTGTGATAAGAGCTCAGCGAAAGGGTGCCGGCTCCGTCTTCAAGTCCCACACCCACCATCGTAAGGGACCGGCCCGATTCCGGTCGCTGGACTTCGGCGAGCGCAATGGTTACCTTAAGGGAGTGGTGACCGAGATTATCCATGATCCGGGCAGGGGTGCGCCGCTTGCCCGTGTCTCTTTTCGCCACCCTTTCCGTTACAAGAAGCAAAAGGAGCTCTTTGTCGCTGCTGAGGGCATGTACACTGGTCAGTTTGTGTACTGCGGTAAAAAAGCCAATCTCGTAGTTGGAAATGTTTTGCCTCTTAGATCTATTCCTGAAGGAGCAGTCGTTTGCAACGTTGAGCATCATGTCGGCGATCGTGGTGTGTTTGCTCGCTGCTCTGGTGACTATGCCATCGTTATCAGTCATAACCCTGATAACGATACCACCAGGTCTCTCTCTCACTTTTTTGCCTAATGATTTTCATTCACTTTTGTATTGATTTTATTATTGAAAAGTTGGAAGATTTGACTAATTGTGTTTAGAAGCGAATTTAAGTTGATGGACAGCCTCAAAGATTGAATATTTGTTGTTAGCTTGCGTTATACTTGATATGTAAAATTTCGTTTCTGTTTCTATATTGAATTGAAATGAAAATTGAAACTTGGGTTCCGTTGTATTGTAAGTTTCCAATCTTAATTTCCTGATGAATTGAAATGATGTGTATATTTAGCTTGAACTTTACAATAGCAAATTGATTTAATTATAAGGTATTATGTATTAATAATGAGGAAGATGTTACTCACTTTGAGATTAATGTGGATGATCAGGGTGAAACTTCCATCAGGTTCAAAGAAGATTGTTCCAAGTGGTTGCAGAGCCATGGTGGGACAAGTTGCAGGTGGAGGTAGAACTGAGAAGCCCATGCTTAAGGCTGGCAATGCATACCACAAGTACAGAGTGAAGAGGAATTGCTGGCCAAAGGTACGTGGTGTGGCCATGAACCCAGTAGAGCATCCTCATGGAGGAGGTAACCACCAGCACATTGGTCATGCTAGCACAGTCAGGCGTGATGCACCTCCTGGCCAAAAGGTTGGTCTTATTGCTGCTAGAAGGACTGGTCGTCTCAGGGGACAAGCTGCTGCAACCGCCGCTAAGGCTGACAAGGCTTAGTGAGTTTATTCTCATCTGGTGTATTAGGAAATTTTCACTCAAGTAACTGGATGTTACCAGGCAGTTACATTGTCATGTTTTTTGATGAAATTTGGTTGAAGTTCAAGTTTTGGATGGTTTTATTTAAGCTTCATTCATGGAGATATAGTTTGATTGACGTTATATATAAATGGGATGTTGTTTCTCTATGTGTCTGTGACATGCATGATTGGCTTCCATTGATGGTGAATGAATTTTCATTCCACAAGATGAGCGGAAGAACGAGTCTAGTTAGTGCAGAAAATCAACACTAAGCCAACATCTGTGAGCGGTCAATCTGCTCTAAGCCAACATCTCTGAGCAGTCTTTGTTATATTAGCTTTATCATAAACTAAATTAACCCTTTTAGAAATTGAAATAAGCTAAAAATAGACATTAAGGTTGAATTTTCTTTACTTTGGGAACATTTTTGCAGAGACCAAATTAATCACAAGATGATAGGTTAAGGTTTAGTCTTTGGTGTGAAACTACATCAAGAAAGCTAGATTCAAGTGCTAAATTGTTGGTGAACAGATTATGAAAAAGAGTCCGAAGGGTTCATAGCCAACTTGGGTTAATTACATAAAAAGTTAAAATTTTTATCAATTTTTTAATTATAATCTGAAACTTTAAAACGTAGTAGTAAAATGCACAAACTTTTAATATTTTTCAAATTTGACATTAATATTTTTGTTACGTTTTAAAATGATTTAAATCAGATTATGCAATCTTGACGACTTTATTGATGCAGTATGTTGTGATGTAAGAGTAATTTGAAGCGTCAGAAAAATAAATAGAAAATAAATTATTAAGGACATGCAATAGATAATGGTGGACTAGAACTGAAAAAAATTAAAATTTTAAATATTTTATTATCACTTCTTGAATTTTAAGCTAGAATTGAAAAATATTTAAAAATTAAGGCATTTTATTGTATTTTTTAAAGTTAAGATTATAATTGAAAAATTTACAAAAGTTTGAACTTTTTATTTTTTGACAATTAATCCTAACCAACGTGGATGGAATGATAAGCTTAGAGAGGTTATTGTCATTAATCCTCAAGGCATTAGGTCATTGTCATTAATCCTCAAGGCATTACGTGATAATTGCTGGTTTCGGAGCTTAAACATATCCAATCCTTGAATACTTTTGTGCTTAGATATGTAGTTATGAACTTATGATATTTGATTAAAAGAACTCTAAATTTAAACCCTTCAATGTTAATTTTTCTTAAATAAATGGCATAGTTTTGAATTGAAGTCAATATGGCGAGACTGATTAAGAAAATCATACTAACTAGTCATTTTTTATCAGAAGAACAAAACTGAAGGTGATCACATGAATGTGTAAAATAACAAGTCTTGAAATCCTCATAACAAAAAGCTCCCGGGAACCTAGTTATTATCAAAGCACGCTTGCTATACCCATATTCTTCAAAACCACAAACTAGATAAAGGTAGGTCCCCATCATGAACTAGTTATCTAATCACTGCACAGAGGCTACATGGCGGATCAAGTCAATCACACGTGAACTGCAGGAAGAAGAAAGAATCACCGATAAGAGTAATGATCTTACAGAAAAACGAACTTGAATGATCTGAAATGATCATTTGCATTACCTGTAACCCCATTCATTATCATACCAAGAGACAAGCTTTACGAAGTTATCATTCAAAGCAATTCCTGCCTTGGCATCAAAGATGCTTGACCTGTCAAGTAAGTTCAGACATTGTAGAAGGTAATCGTTAAAATTGCCTGAAATGGAAGCACCACAATATGGATCACCAAAAGCTTCCTTACCTGCAGTCACCCAAGAAATCAGAAGAGACAACATCATCCTCGGTGTAAGCCAGTATCCCCTTCATTTCTCCCTCAGATGCCTCCCTGATAAGAATACATCTCAAGTTCAGCAAACAGAGCATGAGTCAGAGCATTATGTTCATCGTTTCACGTCCTTACTTGATAGCTGCTTTGACATCCTCATATGTAGCCTTTTTCTCAAGTCTTACAGTGAGATCCACCACTGAGACATCGACTGTTGGAACACGGAAAGCCATTCCAGTCAACTTGCCATTGAGTGCAGGTAATACTTTCCCAACAGCCTACACAAATATGGGAAGAAAACAAGTGAAAATGCTGGAAACTTGAATGTCTCAAACATTAACAGGAGCAAACGATCGAGTACCTTAGCAGCTCCAGTACTGCTAGGAATAATATTGAAGGAAGCAGCTCTACCACCTCTCCAATCCTTGCTTGATGGTCCATCAACAGTCTTTTGAGTAGCTAAAATATCACAACATCAAAAGCGTAAGTCAACCAAATAGAAATATGCTTTTAGCTTTAGTATACGGCCTACTCAGTCACCTGTAATGGAGTGAACAGTTGTCATAAGACCCTCCACAATTCCAAATTTATTGTGAATAACCTGAAAAACAAGAAGGACCAGCACCTCCAGTGTCTATCTTCTTTCCAAACGAGGAATTGGATGGTTTAAAACGATAAGAAGAGTAGGGACAGAAGACTACCTTAGCTAATGGAGCAAGGCAGTTGGTGGTGCAACTAGCGTTGGAGATGACATTAAGGTCCGCCTTATACTCTTTTTCATTGACCCCAACAACAAACATTGGAGCATCTTTGCTTGGGGCTGATATGATTACCTTCTTTGCACCACCCTAGAGATCAAAAACCAACAAATCCCAACAATTGTTCTTATCCAAATCGACATGGGTCACATTGAAATGACTTGTATAAAAAATATGTGTAAGACCTTGAGGTGAGCAGCAGCTTTGTCCTTGTCGGTGAAAACTCCAGTGGACTCCACGACATACTCGGCACCAGCCTCACCCCACGGAATTTCATCGGGGTTCCTACCAATCCAATCAAAAACGTTGAAGAAAACAAACTCAATCCTATGCCTGAACTTCAAATTTAACGAACATCAGATTAACCATACCTGAAGCCAAAGACGGTCACAGGCTTGTCTCCGAACAGGAGTGTCTTGGAGTCCTTCACCTTTATGTCATGGTGCTTCCATTGCCCATGTACAGTATCGTATTTGAACATGTATGTCTACACCAGAAACAAAAAAAGACCATTACAACAAATCAAAGATCCTATCTTTGACTATCTACTAAAATGTTAGAGATTCGTCGGACAGACGACACAGACACTGTGCGAGATTAAAAGAGAGATTTTCGCACCATATAGTCAGTGGTAATGAAAGGGTCGTTAACAGCTACAAGCTCGACATCGTCTCTAAGCAAAGCCACTCTGGCCACCAACCGTCCAATCCTTCCAAATCCTGTCACCAATATTCCAATGTACACAAACTTGAGATCCTTATACAAACTCCGACCAACCACGTTGCAAATAAGAACCAAAAGCGAAGATGGGTGACATACCATTAATGCCGATCTTGATCTTAGCCATGAATGATTAGAGGGTCAGAAAACTTAACAGAGAGTGAACAGGCCAAAGAAAAAGGAAATGTGACGTGAAGTGAAGAGAGTGGAGTGATCAAACTCAGGAGAGCCGAGAGCGTTATATACAGGTGAGAGTGGACGACGTGACCTATGGAAAGTTCGGAAATGCAGATGTGGCGGAGCAGAAACGTCGAGGTTTGCGAGTGGGGACCAAGAAACAAACTTTACGTAAGGGAGATAGAGTTTGACGAACCCTGTTGGTGAATGGTGACCGTTTGATCTCTCGACATATGTGTAGAGTCACATGATCAGTATTGTTTTTCCTGGATTCACGAGGCTGACGAGAACTGGTAAAAAGTTTGAGGAGTTGTTTACCTGAAAAGTTGAGGAGTTGTTAATTAGGTTCTATTCTTTCGGTTTAACCTTTGTTTTATAAGTTTGTTCAAATTAAAGTTGAAATGATTAAATTTTTACTTGTGTTCAACTTTAAAATGATTGATCAAAATAACATTATTTTCACAAAAATTTGATCGTTTAAGTTCGATAGAACCAATCCTGATCTGGGAAGAAAACCAGGTTGGACTATGATTCATGCCATCATAAATACATTTCAGTAACACACGGGGGAATTCGATTGGAGCAAAATATTGAGCTGTTAAATGCAGACAAGAGTGTGCAACCAAAGTTCTATTTTGCCTGAATAAGAATAAGCAGTAGCACAACATTGGTATGCAGATGTTTCAGAATTGATTGTTCATGTATATAAACTGAAGCGATCACCAAAACCTTAGAAACTAGTCCAGAAACACTAATACAGGGAAAAGAACTGATAACAAGTTTATGAAACAAAAAGAGATCAAGCAATATTAGTATTCACTCATGCCCCATTGTCTATACTCATCTGCTGCAATTCTTGATGCCACCGATTTGCAGCCAGCAACTTTTCTATGATACTCTTCAGTGCAAGAGAGCTCACACTGCACTTCTGATCGGCAAAACAAGATCTACCCTCCTCAGCTGCCTTGCAAAGTTGTGGATCCAATGGAACCTTTCCAAGAAACGCCACCCCCATCTCCGTGCACATTCTTGCAGCACCACCAGCACTGCTATCAAATATTTCGGTGCTTGCTATCAATTCTAGCAGTTCTGGAGCTTTTTCTTGCATAAGCTTCAAGACTTCTTTGGAGACATCTTTCTGCTCTCCATTCTCCGTTAATTTCATAAATTTAAAATCTGTCAATGGCTGGCACAATCCGCTCATGTTCTCAACAACTCCAAGAACCTCCACGCCAACCTTTTTGCAAAAGCTCACTTCTTTGCGCACATCAATTAGAGATACTTGCTGTGGTGTAGTGACAATGATTGCACCATCTATTCCAGTAGCTTGGAGGAATTGCACAATTGAGATATGTTCATCTGAGGTCCCCGGCGGGGCATCAACCACGAGAAAATCAAGCTCTCCCCAGTATACATCCTTCAGAAATTGTTTGATCAGCCCATTCTTGCGAGGTCCCCTCCATATGACAGCTTCATCAGGGTTGGGAAGCATGAACCCGATTGACATGACCCCAAGGTTTGACTCAACATAAACGGGAGACCACCCAAGGTTACTCTGATGAATTTCTTGACCCTCTAGGCCTAGCATCTTAGGGATGCTTGGGCCACAAATGTCAATGTCCAAGAGACCGACTTGGAAATCCATAGCTGCCAGCGCATATGAAATTTGGGCAGAGAATGTGCTCTTGCCAACTCCACCTTTTCCGGACAAAACCAGTATCTTATGTTTCACTGTAGCCATCCTTTCTGCAATTGCAACCAAATCTGCAGAAACAAATACAGAAATTTACATAACCACCACTATTAGTTGTTGCATATCATCCTCAATCAATCAAAGCAGAACGATCGATAAAACAGATCAATTCTATCACAAAAAGCCTACTTCCGACTCCCCCCATTCTTTGCGCCAGAGACTATTATCATATAAGCACCCTAGGCATTCTTTATATAATGTTGGAAATATAGAACACAGACTATGCTTGAGATCATCTATAGGTCTGTACACAAAATTAACCAATTGATAGCAATTCAATAGACAGAATCTAACAACCATACTAGGCAGCTCAAATAAAGTTCACTTTGAATTGCAACTATTGGGAGGATTGCAGTATTCAGCAGGTAAAAGCTGTAAAAGTAGTTCATCATCATCATCCATGAATAAGAAACTCTTCATCTATTTACATGCAACTAATTCCATCCAAATTAGGTTCCGAAAACATAAGTATCAAATACTAAGCATTAAACCAAGCAACTACTACTACACAAGCGACCAAGATTAGAACTTTCATTGTTTTAGCAGTTAATCCAACCAAAGTAAAGTAATCCCAGAAACCATTTTACACTTCAGACTGCAATTCCATAAGATATATGCATATGTATGCAAAGAGAGAGGGAGACAGAGACCTGGGTCAGGACCCTTAGGGGCAGTAGCACAAGCTTCTTGATTAGGACAACCTTTGCAAGCATCGGATTTCCCGGCTGATTCAGATTGAGTACCTGGACAATCTGTTACCGACCCGCCAAATAACCACAAAAATCAGAACTTTTTAGAAACCCTTTAATAAGAGATTCAATTAAAAGGAACCAAGAACCTTAGCAGAACAAAATAAAGGATGGAAAGGAAAAAAGTCGTTACTTTCATTGGCGTTTTCTGGGATTTCATTGGCGTTCTCCATTAGAACAGCTTCTTTCTTCAGTTTTCTAGTCCACGAAGCTTCTCTTAGTCTTATTTTGCAGTTTGAAAGCAAAGAGCAAGAAGAACCTAAGTTTACCTGCTCGACTCCTCACGATGTCGTTCAACAGTTTCTTGGAAGTCGGTTCCAAGTTCCAACATATCTTGTGGGCTGTCGGAGACAACCCAAACAAATAGAACTCGTAAATCGCAAGGTTCAGTTCAAGGAGTCGTAGGCAAGGGATGGCATTAGCCGGGCCGAGTCCAACCAGGAAGTCCAAAGTTTGAATTTTTTTAATTTAAAAATATAGAATATAACATCATTTTAACTTAAAACTTTCCAATTTTAGGCCAATAAATAAGAGCTCAAATTTGACTCAATACTTGGAAGTTGGGAAAACAATTCAAACCCGACTCGAAGCTTAATCAATTCGGACTAAACTCGTTAACTTTAAACCAAACTAAATCAATTTCAGGCCTAAATAACATTACCAATCATAGCTTAGGGCTTGACCCGTCCCAATTGTAAGATTTTTAAAAAAGTACAAATTTAAAGAAATGAATGTTTTATTCAAATACTTAATAACTTTTTCAGATCCCAAACTAATTTGGAGATCTCAAAAGTTGAAATTGTTTGAGAAATCAATGCTTATTTATTTCTTGCAACATACCAAATTCCTAGTAACTAATTATTTTTCCCCCATCCCATGTGTGAAATATATAAAAACCTAGCCAAAGGAAGCCACTTTGACTAAACTTGATTCACTTCAACATAATGCCAGTTTGCTGCAGTTCTACAATGTGGGGGGAATCCAGATATAGCCATGTGTTTGAACATATCCAGCACTTTCCAGTAGCTGATCTGCTTCTGCAGGACCGCGGCTTCCTGGTTTGTACGGGATCGGTTTCATCTCACCATTGTCAATCCTATGCAGAAGTGGAGTGAAAATTTCCCAGGCCGCCTGATAATCGTAGCAGTGCAAAGTCAAATTACAAATGCAGCATGTATATCAGTTTAAGCACTTAAAGTAAGATAATTCTACCTTCAACTCATCTCTACGAACAAAATGCTGTTGATCACCTCTGATTCTGAAGAGCCAAAAAGGGTTTGTTTTAATCAATCCAATAACCACCTTTATGGTAGATAATGAATCCTGTGTTAGCATATGCAGATCTTTCTAAGCTAGTTGGATAGTCATGGAAAGAATCTTACGTGTCAAGAATTAAACGCTCATACGCCTCTGGGATCGTAGCATCTTGATAACGTTGTCTATAAGACAAATCTAGCTCACTTTGAACAGTTGACATCTCCAATCCAGGCTGCTTAACCTGCATGAAATACACAGAAAAGGATAAGGCAGAAGGCAATAATACGGCTCAAATTCATCAAGCAATTGAGACAGGCTTTGAAAATGGAGGCTTAAGTTCTTCCCTTTCAGGTTGCATATGGAGTAATGGTTAATAAGGTCATATCCCCCTAAACATCTAAAGCTCCAATTTTCAGCAGAAGGAACATTATTTAGTGATATAAATTCCACTTAATTTCTAAATCAAACAACTCAGAATGTGTATCATGCATGAAGAAATACATAACACAGATCACCAAAACACGTACATACCGTAAGTTTCATGTAAATGGCTTCAGAAGGCTGAAGGCGTATTACAAATTCATTTCTACCTTGTTTCTTACCTACACAACAAATCATCATTGAAGTAGAAAAGTGAGGAACTGCGATCGAGCTAAGTAAAACATGAACTAATACCCACATTCTCAACAATATAAAACCATACATTTGAATATATCACCAGGAACATCCTTAAACTGAACACGTATCTCTGCCTTTCTTGAGTTTAATGCTTTTCCGGCTTTGAGTATGAAAGGGACACCTGAAAAATGGCGTGGGCATTACACAGTTTGACAAATTGAAATCTAGCCTCATACGAAGGTTCAAACTATAACGAAACACCGATTCCAGCTGAAATGTCGGTTAACTCTCATATTCAGTTAATTGGAAGAAAAATACATAGACTTACCTTCCCATCTTTCATTATGTATACGTAGGATAATAGTTGCAAAAGTTGGGGTGTTTGAAGTGTCAGGAACTGTTGGATCATCTCTGTAGCCTTCATATTGTCCGAGAACAACCTCTTCATCTTTAATTGGAAGTACTGATTGAAGAACCTGAATTTAACCAAGTGATTACTTAGCAGGATAGAAACAGCACATCCAACACAGAAATTTGACATAGGAACCAGTAATTGAAAGATCCAACTGACTAAAAGTGTAAGAAAGTTTTCATTGCAATCAGTAATTGAAGCATATTCCTTCATGATCAATTCCAAGAATGAATAAGGATAAAGTTCGTGATTTCAAGGATTGAAGAGAAAAGATATGCACCTTCACTTTCGCATCTCGAATATGCTCGGGCTTGAGTAATATAGGTTTCTCCATGGCAACCAGACAAAGAACCTGCATTTTGTGGAAAATGTGGTGAACAAATTTCATAACTAAATCGGAAACAACTTCTCTACCAATTAAAGGTAAGATTGCGTATTTATCAACTTTCCTAAACCCTGCATTCAACGGGATTTTTACTGGATTATTGTTATTGTTGATGTTGTTGTAGATTTCATAAATGAATTACATTTCTCTTTTTTATTCTTTTACTTTTCTTGTTCACATTGTTATTGGAGAAAAAAGGATATTTGCAGTTGTTATATAAAAGTTAGCATAGGATCTCCGGTTTGAATGAATCACACATTCAACCGAGGTAACTAAAGTTATGACTTAACATAAAAGGATACGAAAAGACCAAAAGAATTAAAGTGATTTCCTCAATATGCAAGGATAATCCAACGGTCCTACGTAATATTAGCTTAACGTCATTGGATCTCACCTGCAATAGGTGATTTTGAATTATATCACGGATAATTCTGCAAGAAAATGAAAGAAATATTATCAACGCATGTCCCACTCCTAATTTACATAGATAGCCAACAGTGATAACAGTCCACATGAATTTTGAAACCAATTTAGCTACCTGGAACTAACAGTTTAAAATATTGCAACTCCTAATCACTAGAAATGATCTTATAAAGAAACATCCAGTCCCATAGTAAGCAATAATATTCAAAAGAAAAAATAAGGTTAAAAAGCATGAATTCCATCAGATGCTCCTCCTGCTATGAAAAGCAAGCATTTACTGAGCATACCCATATTCGTCAAAATATCCACCCCGACCTTCAGTTCCAAAATCCTCGCGGAAGACAATCTGCCACAGAAAGAAACAAAACTAGTCAGGTGAAAGTAAAAGCTCATGAGATTGGATAATAATTTATGAGCAATGCGAATTCTAGGAGATAGAGGGCACAATCTTGGATTTGCAAGTGCAATCTGAGAGAAAGGGGGTGACTGTACAAGCATGCTGCTGACCTTCACATCTAAAAACACGCTTAGGAGAACTGTTCTCACCTGTACATTGTCGATGTTATCACGATTCCAAAGGGGCAAAAAGAAACGATTTGCAAAACGAAGTACCAACTAGAGATCAATAGAAAAAGGAACTATTTCAGTTATGTTAACAAACATGAAGAATAATGATTTGGCCTCAATTCAAACATATCCTACCATGTTCTGCACCAACTCTTTTCCCAGATAATGATCGATACGGTAAATTTGTGGTTCCTCAAACAACTCTCCAATCTGAGAACTGAGTTTCTCTGAAGATTCCAAGTCTTTGCCAAAAGGCTTCTCAACAACAATCCGAGTCCATCCACCAAGATCAGCTGGAAAGCATTGAAGGGGAACATTTGTAAGGTCAATAATGAGTATTATGGAATTCCACTTGATCAAGGAAGCAAAACACAATTTGCAAGCTTGGACAAATAACCATGGTCTTTTAGCTCTGCATATCAGGAATTTGAACTCTAATTTTTCATTCTGCAATTCAAATTATCGAACACATCCCCAAAAATAAGGACATGTGATTATGATAAAAGCAAGGGAAAAGCAAAAGGAATTTGATAACATTATAACTATTTTAGCTCGTGCTTAGTTAAAGTATCAGATTTGCATCCACCTTGAATTTCGAAATGCTTCATGTAAGGCAAATAGAATTTTTTGAGCATATAAAGTGATTGCTTCAAAACCAAGGCAACAATAGTAAATATTAAAGGACAAATGGTCACTCCAAATGATTTCTGAACCACATCAGCAAGAAAGAAGCTAACAGAGAATATTCAAACAAAAAGAACAGTCAATTTAATCAAGTACCTCTGAACAAGAGTGAACGCTCATAAAGGCAAGGTATCTATTTATTCACAGAGGCGTGAATATGCAAACCTCAGGAAATAGAGAATTTCAGGGTCCTCTCCAAGGAAAATGACAAGCAAATAAACAAGGTCAGATAAAAGCCACTAAATATCAGGGTCCAAAAGAGCTTAGAAGTTCTTTTCCTTTTATTTTTTAACTTTATCAATACCCCAGAAGATGGTGACACACTTTCTTGAAATATTACCAAACCAAATGGTTCATCCTTATTAATTCTCTAACATGAAATGCAAATGGAAATAAAAGATTAGCACGAAGGGAATGCTTATAGTAGAAGGAAAAGATGCCAGGCTACAATACTAGAAATATTTTTGTCAGCAGATATTACACTTATTCATGCAGCACTGTCTGATCATCCTGCAAACAGGTGGATATACTGAAGGTGGAAGTGCGAGATAAAATAACCTTCGCGATGACCCCTCAGCAGTGTTTTTAGATACTTCATGCTCTGAGATTTCCTTGTCCAATAGTTGAAATCCTTCCTCAGAGTCATAGGAACCACTTACATATTTGATCTATAGAATCACGAGGACAGATTGTGATACTGAAGCAGACAGAAAAGAAGCAACTACTGAAATGTTAAAAAAAATGATGCAGAACTAACCAGATTCAAAAACTTGGGTAAATCTTCTGAGATACCCGACGAACCATCCTTTTCAAGATATCTGCAATTGTTATTTGGAAATTACCTACTCTAATTGTTTCCAAGATTTGCTAAAGTTTTGAAGTAAAAGGACAGTCAAGAAAAAACTGAAAAGCCAGAGGCAGAAACATTCATCATAAAGTACGAGGATGCATTAAAAGTTAGAACTGGGATCATACAAAATAGTAAAAATAAAAATATCACAAATAAGATAAAGTTGATCGCTAGCACTAGCAGGCATGCAAGGAGCTTGTTTTTGCTCTCCATTCTGTTTCAATGGCTAAAATAATGCAATCAAATGAGTCCCAATTGAAAATAAAAATAATGCAAACTATTTGCAGTTGATCCCAATTCCCAAATAAAAAGATAGAGCATGCCCGAAGGCCATCAAGCTGAATATGTTAATCTTACCCACGGATGCGCTTTCTGAGATCATCATCAGAGATCTGTGTCCTTGCATATCCAAAAATGTGAACTTCACTTTCTTGCAGAAACCCCTTAAAGCGTCAAAATAAATGTTTAGAAAACAGCTCGTGTAAAGATAAAATAAAAAATCCAAATTATGTAGAGATAAGAGATAGAAATGATCATCCCCATATCATCTCTATATAACCATAAAGAGAACCAACAAAAAAGGAAGAAAAGGAAAAAAAGAAACACCATAAAAACAGATGGAAGGCACGCATAGACACATAATCTTGTTATACCTGACGGTAGAGATTGAAGAGAGCAGGGAAAGTTTTCTTCTTGGCGAGATCACCGGAAGCACCAAGCACGATAATCGAGAGGCAACCAGTTTCAGGCACTCCATTATCACCGTCTCGTGCAAACGAGTCGCTTCTAAAGCTAGATCTCTTCTCCAGTAACCATTGACCCGACCCCATTTCCTAACTTTACTCAAACTCCTTGATCAAGTCCTTCGTCTAACTACATCGCCATCAATCACCCATCAAAAGAAATAACAGAATAAAATTTTTTTACAACAGACAATCTCAACCCAGAACTCAACTAAATTTAACATCAGTAATAAAATAAAAAGTCAACAACTTTACCAACAACACGGGTACCCTGCATGTAGTAATTGTAATCTAGGAGTAAAAAAGGACAATTCAGCTTCTTTTTCTGGGCTTCGTCGAATTTAACGATAATACATAAAAGGATATCCAAAAAACAGATAAAAAACAGTCTTAAATCGAGCATCAAAACACATGGAACAAAAGGTTGCAAGAATTCACCACTCAAAAAGCCACAGAGATCAGAAGGGCATTATTAAAATTCAGACCAGATAATGCGGAAGCAAAAATTTACCTGAAAAGGGAAAGTCGTCAGCAGTGAGCTGTGCTATATGTTTATGGAAACAAGGGAGTCAGGAACATAGAAGTGTTAAAAGGAAAATGTATTTGTTGGAAGAAAATTTATCGGATTGTCTGGTTTGAGAATTCAATGTTACCTCTGGCAATTGCATGATTCGTTGTAAATTTCGGATTTGTTCTATTGATTGAATGAATACGTTAAATGTGAGCAGAACTGTAACGGAAATAACCTTGAACTTGGTTTCATTCCCTTACGGAGCATAAATTTGATGAAGAAATTAGTTGCACTTTTTGTCTTTCACAGCCACAATAGCAACAAGGACTTTTAGATTAAATGTGAGACACCCAATTTTTTATATTTAAATTGCAATTTTTTATAATTGTCATGAGTTCAATTTTTTTAAAAAAAATTATTTATTGAGACGAAACAACGTCACAATTTAGAGTGTCTAACAAAAAAACAGGTGGCATGTCTCAATTAAGCCTATTGGGATATCTAGTAGCTGATTTAGATAACAAGTGAGCTACCATATTTACATGCTTTTGAATCTATTTAAACGTAAAAGATTGAAAAACACATGCTGTTAATTTGCATTCTTCCAATATCACTCGCAACTTGTTGATGTCAGTTCTTAATGCATGGAACATGAAGACAATCCGTTTTCACCTCAACTGATGTGAAGCTAGATTGTATCAACCAAGACAAGGTTCTCTTAATGAGATAGCATTTAATAACCTCACCCCTCTCTTATTTTTATATGTCTATGAGATTGCTTAATCCCTATTTAGAAGCCTGTTCTACGGTTCTACATAAAATATGTTTTTAAGTGGTTGTTTAGCACACTGAAACTGGATATATGTAAGACCTAACACATTAAGTTTGACCTTGGAAAGTGATTTGAGTGGCAACATGTGACATTGTTTCTTCTTCTATTCCAAGTCACCACCTAATAAGAAATTTTAAGTTCATGTTTCTCCTAACCTTTTGGAGGAAGCAGACCAAGAAAACGAAGCAAGGCATCTTTCTCCTAACTTCTTGGAGGAAGCAGGCCAAGAAAACGAAGCAAGGCATCTTGCATTTGGTTGAAGATGGAATCAGAGAAAAGTCCAAGTGTAAGTAATACATGTTGAGCTAAATGCATGAATATAATGAGCAAGGAAAACCTGTGAAGTCAAAATACATTTTTAAGATAACCAAATCTGCACTAATATTCACACAAGCCCTCTTGAAAGTACAAACAATGTTTGCAGAGAATCAGTCAGGTCGGTTAAATCCGTTGTAAACGTTGAACTCCAGTACAACATTGAACCAGTTGATATTCTAAAGAACATTCTTCCCATTGCTACCTAGCCAAGTGCATCCATTATCGATGGAGTAACCAAGTCGTGGAATAAAAGTTGCTTGCAGCAACAGGAGTCTTCACTCAACCATTTGATTATATTAGGAAATGCGCCAGCAGAATTACAGGAGGAAGAAGCAAGAAAAGAGAAACTATGACGCTTGCTTGAAGGTTGATAGTATCACATTTTCAGCCATTTTGGTTTGATTGATTTTTTCCCAGCAGACTTTGGTTCTTGAGGAACAGGGGCCGGAACTTGTATCACAGGTTCAGGTTCGGGTTCAGGTTCAGATTGAACAGGCTCCCTTGGTTCACAGATAACATCCAATCCTTTCAAAGACATAATTTCTTCATGAAGGAAGGGACCTGACTTAATGGCTATATCATCTTCATCTGAACAGCAATCTAAGAAACATACAGAAGGATATAAGCGAGACAAGCTGAGGGACCAATGATGCAAACATAAAACTAGAATCAGGAAATAAATTTTACCACGGCGCCTATAACTAGAAGGTATTCAAATGATTGTTCTTCGGAAATGTTAAAAATGGCAGAAACAAGTTACAGAAAACTAGGATAAGTTAATAGAAAAGAGGATTGAGAAGTTTGTTGTTGGGAATCCTGAAAATTAGAACGAAGTATGAATTCTCAAATTCAATCCAAGAACTTTTCAAGAATAAAATGGAACTTATTGAGAGAGAAACAAAAAAGAACAGTTTGTAATCCAAAGCTAGCAATAAATTTATGAACACAAAAAAGAAAAGGGGATCAAAGGAATTCAAAGAATAAACTAACCTTTTGATAGGTCATATGAAAAATATACAATTGCACCAGGAGCAAAGCCAGCTGTATAAAAATCCTGTGAAAAGTCTTTTATTTGCTCTTTTGGAGGAGTAGTATCTGCACTGACATATTCCATGCTTTAATCTTTCTGTTTTAGCAATAACTCAAAAATAAATCAGTAAAATGACTGCATCATATGTCAGCAACAGCTTGTTTGCACATACATATATAGAAAGGTAATTCTTGTCGCCTAACTACTTTCACGAGAAGATCGACTAAGCTCTGGATCTTTTCTGATGGATGAAAAGTGGCCTCCAATGTGTGATTATCTGGAAAACGAACCCTCATAACAGCCTGAACCCAAAATATATATATGTTAATTGAAAAACAAAATGCAAACAATTGTAACCACATATGGTATCTAATTCCACTTCACAAACAGTTCAGATCCTAAAGTAGGCAATATGAAGTCTCTCGTAGTATCCAGGGATAACCTTTGTCAATCTTGATCGGCGAGCAGCTTCTTCTGCTTCTCGAATTTTTCTCGTCTTTAAATATTTTTCTGTGAAAAATTTCACAATTTGTTATAGTGATTCATGTAAATTATGGATAGAAACTGCGGTCAACTGAACAGATATGAGAAGTTAAAGGACAACCTTTTTCACACACACAGAGGCCTTGATATTTCTAATTTATATGCAAATTTGGATCTTACCATCTTTCTTAGCTGCCATAAGTCGGTGATAGTCTTCTGCTGTGAACTCATAGAAGTCATCATTCTCCTCTGCTAAATGGGTAGACAGTATATAATTAGTACTCTCACAAAAACTTTCCGAATCTAGAGATACCAAGGGTTAAAGCCACTATTACCGTCGTTAGACGTGTGATCTGAAGTTGAAGAGAGACTTGCTATTTCAAAAACCCGGAGCTCTCGCCCAAACTTCTCTTTTACAGCCGCAAACTTCGCCTGACATTAGAAATTGGCAACATCAGAAGACACGAGGCACTAGCAAGTCCAAAGATCGAAGCTTTTTCACAAAATCTTTAACAAACAAAGAAATCAGAAAACTTTTTCGGCACAAAAAACAAAAAGGCAGCTACTTTGGCTGATTTTCGATGTCTGTTAACGGAGTTACGGACCCTACTAAAGCGAAACAGACTGAAAATCCAGATCGACTCACCTTAGCTTCCATGGAGTTAATTGCAGTCGTCACCCTCCTTCTCTTCAGAGCAAAAACAGAATCCACAACCATTAGCGTGTAAAGAGAGGCGTAATTTACGTAGATGAGTATATATATATATATAATCTTATTTAAATAACGCCTACAAATTTTAATTTGGTTCTTAGACATTTCGAAAGGAAACCAATTTAATGCAGCAAAAAAATTAATTCTAATGTAATTTTAAATTAATTAGTAAATTTTAAATTAAAAGTAGTTAAAGAGTAAAAATTTTGATGAATAAAAAAATCTAATAGATTATGTTAATTTAATTATAAAAATCTTAAATTTTTTTGTTCGATTTTATTTTAATAACTTTTATTTTTATTTTCTTGAGTCATTATTTTTTACTATTAAAGGTAAGGTTGGATATTAGACTTTTGCTGAGTTGTTATTTATAATTGTTATTGTTAAAAATCGATCAGTTATTAATTAATTGGTTAATTTTTATAAATTAATAAATTATTATAAACTAAAATATATTAATTAATTTTTGTGAAATAATCTCTTTTTTAATTATAAATTTTTTTAATTATAATTTAAATTATTTAATTTTATTCAATTTTTAAATATTTTAAGGCGGTATAATATTAGTTGAATCTTTTAAATCTTAAATCGGTACAATAAACACGTATTTTAAGGCGGTATAATATTGATTGAATCTTTTAAACCTTAAATTGGTACAATAAGTGTACTTTTAATAAAAGAATTAATGAAAGAGTATACAACCGGGGAAAAGAAGAAATAGTTGTTTGCTAAGGATAGAATTTTTCAAAGCCTTTGATACCCTCAGTAGGCCATTTATTCATCAAGCCCACGCTATTTATTCAATGGATACTTGTCTGCATGCAAACTCCCTCCTACAATATGCTTGTCAATGGAATCCCTACAAGGAGGGGATCCATTATCCTTTATTTGTTTGCCCTTGCTATAGAGGGTTTTTCACGGCTTCTAAACAAGATTATCCTCTGCAATGGTAACTTCAAGTTTCACTGTAAATGTCAAACAATTAATCTTAGCCATCTCATGTATGTACCCTGTTTGTTTCAGTTTTTTGAAGTTCCAAAAGTACTTTTTTTCTACCACAAAAGTTATTTTAAGAAAAAAAATAAGTGTTTAGCTGAAAATTTTAAAAATATTTTTGAAATAAAAATAGCTTTTTCAAAAGTCAAAAATACAATTTTTTTAGAAGTTAAAATTTGAAACTTTTCAGAAAAGCCTCAAATTTCAGCTTCTTCAGGTAGACGAAATAGCGTCACATACGTATATAACAAAATTTGAGACGTCTCTTTCATCTTTGGTTTTCTTCTATTCACTCCATACTCACGACTCTCATCTTCTCTCTGACAACACGAAATACACAGGT
>JAOSBK010000205.1:2984603-3013776 GCA_027568895.1 Erythroxylum shatona | reverse complement strand
ACCTTATCATAGGGTGTGTATCGGAATTGACCTACGGGCGTCCCGGTACATATCCTATGGTAAGGGGGTGCTACATATTAAGTAGTTATTACTGCTGCTAAACGACAATCTCCGTTTATGAATATATATTATTTAATTATAAAATTAAAGATAAACTAGTAATAAACACAAATTAAGATTATAATTTATATTCACTTTTAGCGTGTTTTAAAACTAATTAATTATAGTTAATAGTTGAAGAGAGAAAATGTAATTTAATAAAATTATACTTTATTGTAAAGCTTAATAAATTTTAAAAGTCAAATATGAAATATTTAATAAATAAGGATCAATATATAATATTAGTTTTTATTTAACCTCAATTGATATTAAATTATAATTAATTGTAATTTTAATTAAAGTTTAGTTGAGATAATAATTACAATAAAATTAAACTATCAAAAAGTATAACTTCATTATAAAAGATTTGCTAATGCAACTTGATTATGAATTAATTAATTAATAATAAATTTTGTAAATATATTATTTATACAATATTGCTTATCAAATTAAAAAATAATAAAACAAAGACAAGAATTTACAAGCTTTATTTCAAATGCGTTATTTAATTTTAAATTGTCATTTTATTATATCTTTTATGAATTATAATGCGATCATGAAAAAAATAAATATTTGTACAATGAAATGCTAAATGCCACATTTATCATTGTTTATTTTTCACTTTTAAGATTTGTTTGTTTATATTTATAGTTATATTTATATTTTTTGTTTTTGTTTCCAAATATAGCATATAATATATATTTACTGTTTGTAAATCAAATTATCAGAAAAATAGAAAAAAAGAAAAAATTACTTTTTATATGTTTCATAAATTTTGAAAATTCAAATAAATCAAAACAAAAAATTAAAACAAATTTGTTTTTTTAAGGATCCTTTAGTTTTATTTATATTTTCTTGCTATAATTTTTAGTTTATGTTTTTTTCAAAGAAAAATAAAATTTTATTTAGTTGTTAATGTGGATATATTTATATATTTATAATTGATAATAATTACATATAAGATAGAACTTAAAGATAAATTATTTTTAATTAAATAAATTTATTTTAATATCTTAAATAATATTTACTAACAAATTCTTAATAAAATTATTTTATTTTATCAAAATAAATACTTTAAAATTAATTGTTATTATAAAATAATATTTGTATACAATTATTTTAATTATTAAATCAAAAAATTTAAAATATTATATTTTGAAGATATATTAAATTTACTTTTATTGAATTTAATTTAAAAAATTAAATAAAATTATTAAGCAAAATTAAATTATTCATAATTCTTACTAAAATTAATATATTAAATAATCAAATAATATATATTAGGTAATACTAGTAAATTAGATTATAAAAATATAAATAAAAACCACTTTTAAAAAAATTGAAAGAACAAACTTTGGGTCCATTTCGTAAATTCAAAACCTTAGGGGGACTTACAGGTTAGACAAATCATTAGAAGCAAAAAATTTGGAAAAGAAAGCGAGAAGGGCCAACCAGTAGCAGTAGGAGCAAACAAACGATAGGGAAGAGCAAAAGCTTAAACAAAGAAAGAGAGGAGGAAGAGAGAGTGTTGGTTAGATGACGATGGACAGAGAGAAGGAGAGAGAGATAGAGTTAGAGAGCGCAATGTACACCAACTGCTTGCTATTAGGTATGGATCCAACTATCATCGGACTCGGACCCTCCAATTCCTTGCCTCGGGTTGGACTCTTCCGCCACTCCAACCCCAAACTGGGCGAACAGCTCCTCTACTTCATCCTCTCCTCTCTTCGTGGCCCTCTTCAGTCCGCTAAAGTAATCTGATTCTTTTTCTTTTTTCTTTTTTGATTGATTATTTTAGTGATTGATTTTTCGCTGTGGCTTTGATTAATGCTGTTTCGATCTTTTAGGATTTCGATAAGGTGTGGCCCATTTTCGATTCAGCGCAGTCTCGCGATTTTCGCAAGGTAATTCATTTTTCTTTTATTGGCTTTGTATGAGATTTAATTGGGTTTGATTTCGGCAGTGAATTATTTGTAATAGGGAATTTTTGAATCAGAAATGTTTTGCTGATTTAGGTTGTTCAAGGGATTATTAGTGAGCTGGAATCCCAGGGAGCGCTTCCCAGGAGCAATTCAAGGGTTTCTTCGCTTGCTACTTGTTGTGGTCCGAGGTAAGTTTATCACTTTCTGCCTCTAATAGAAGGCTTCCATTTGATAGCAGGGCAAAGGAGCTGAAAATATGATTATAATGTTCGGTGTGTATTGACCCAGTTAGGTTCAACTATATTACAGTTCAATTCTTCTGGTCGTAACTGTAAAGTTCAGTGTCTCTTTTAGGTGTTTTTTCAGTCAGGAAGAGCTGATGAAAAATGGGCTTTATTGCTGCTGCGTCTTCTGTTGTTTAGTTGGTTTTGCTGGTCGGTTCTAATGTTTAAGCAGTTTTGCATTTGCCATTACAATATGAACCCAGACAATATATTTTGTAGCCGACGAAAAACCAGTCAGAAGGTTTCAGATTGGCAGTCTATTGAGTACTTACTTGAAGAAGCTATTGATAACTCTGCAGATTCGTTGAACTTCTGTGGCAACTTTCTTTGCATGCTTTACGAGAAGTTCATAGACGGACATTTGCAGTTGATGTGGCGTCAAATCCATTGCCAGCTTCCATAACAGATGTAGCCTTTCAACATGCAACTACTTTGCTTCCTGTAACTAAGGTACCACTATTGTTGTTACCTCTTGTATTAAACACTGATCAAAGTGTTTGAGGATAGCACTTGTGAAATGATATTAACACCTTCACGGATCTCTTTGTCAAAATTATTAAGTCAATTCCAACTATGCTACGAGTAGCTAGGGTACTGTAATCTTTCACAGTTAATCATTTGATGCGAGGAGTAGTGATGATACACATGTGGGTCAATCTCTACTTCCATATGAGGTGAACATAACATGGAAGACTAACCTCCAGACTTTTTCATTTTACATTGATGGTGGGGAAGCTGAATGTCTTTCATGCATCTCATGTCTTTTGTGTCAAGATAAACATTTCTCAAAGTGTTTTATGCTCCTTTTGAAATGATCTTTCTGATTTTCGTTTCCAATTCTTATTTTTATTAGTGGGGAGCTTGGTGTGCTCTCACCTCATATCTTTTCTTTAGGTCTCAAATTTCACACGTTGCTTTTATTTATAATGGTTGTGTTTTGTGGTGAATCTGTTCTTTTAAACAGGCTAGAATAGCTCTTGAAAGAAGGAGGTTTCTTAAAAATGCAGAAACAGCTGTGCAGAGACAGGCTATATGGTCAAATTTGGCTCATGAAATGACTGCAGAGTTTCGTGGGCTTTGTGCTGAGGAGGTAAAGTCGTGCTTTTTACTTGAAGAATTTTATCATACAAATACCTAGTTTGTTCACAGATTTCTGTGAAAAATACATGCATGTCAGGCTTATTTGCAACAAGAGCTGGAAAAACTACATGACTTGAGGAATAAAGTGAAGTTGGAAGGAGAACTATGGGATGATCTTGTATCAAGTTCTGGTCAGAATTCCCATTTAGTATCAAAAGCTACCCATTTGTGGGATTCTATTCTATCTCGTGAAAGTAAGAATCTTTGGTACTTCTGGTTTTGGTTCAGTTACAAAACTTGAACTACTCCTAACCCTTGTTTCCTTCATGTTAATGATGATCTTTTTTGGAAATTCTACCATATTGAGTTGATTACATATTTCTTCTCATTTTCTAGGTTTTCCTTCTTGAGTTTTCTTTTTTACTTATTTGTAACAAAAGAATTGATATCTGACTTGGTTCCATTCCATGCAAAGCTTACAATGAAGAAAAACCTTCAAGTTTGTCATTACTTTTGGGAATTCATCTCTAACTGCTGTTGCCATTATGTTTAATTTAGGCTTTGCCATGTTTAAGGCTGAGGTTCTCATTCCTCTTTGTACTTAGCTGGTAATTCCTGGTTTACAGGTAATCTGTCACATTTCATGTTTAAACATGAATTTTCATTTATGAACTTCATCTACAGGTCAGCATGAAGTTCTTGCTTCTGGTCCAATTGAGGATCTCATTGCTCACCGAGAACATAGGCAAGTAATATATAGATCTTGTCTTTTTGGATGCTGCAGATGCCATTTTTTCACTTTATATCAATGCATAGTTTTTCTTTTTAGGTATCGCATTTCTGGATCATCTTTGCTCTCAGCCATGGATCGGAGTACTGAGGTTCCTTATTCTGATGCACATCTGGATGAGATGGAACAAGATTCGTTCCATCCACAGATAATGGACGACAAACATTGTCGAGTTGAGAATAGAGGTGGGAGAGTCCCCCCCACAGTTGATGTAGCAGAAATTATTAGGCGCTGGACGCATGCACTGCAACGTATTCATAAACAATCACTTCATCTAGTAAGATTCTTAGATTTTAGGCTCATATATTGTTTTGCTGATATGATGTAGGGTTGATTTTTTGCGTGAATCAATGCCCAATTGATAGTCCTACATGTTCAAATTTTCAGCTCAATCTCTTGCCTGTGTGTTTGCTACAATTTTAATACTAGGATGTCACAAAATGTTTTTCCTTTTGTTTTCCAAGTTTACAGTCAAGATTTTCTTGATGGTCATGGTAAGATTGGCCTAGAAAATGATTGGAAATTCTAAAACTATACCCTGCAGTTCTATCCCTAAGTTGATTAATGTATATTTCCTATTGGGATCAAGATTGTGATTGTATATATAATCATTTGAGTCTTATACAATTTGAACTGTTAAATGAGAATTTTTGTTCAATTATGACATAGTGAGGTGTTTCTTTGTTCGGAAATTGCAATAGGCAAAAGCTAACGATGGAGAAGGTCCAGATATACTACGAAGCTCAAATGATGGTGGTAGAATTGGCCATGCTGAATCTTTGGCTGCGACTCTTGTGGAGCATCAACAACATTTGGCTAGTTTTCAGGTAAAGACTTTTTGTACATAGGAAATGAAGGCTGGTATTCTCCATATACTTACTTCAATTTTAGTGTCACCACATTTTTTGTCAGCAATTTAGTGAAGTGCTTTTGGGTTATGGATTTTTGATTCCTTAAAACTTCTATTCATGCCTGTGCTCAAAGTGAGGGAGCATTGATGCAGTTCCATGGTTTAAGGACTTAAGGCTCAAGTATGTTGCGAATAAATTTAGGATTTATGTTGATTTTATTCCTCTGCTAGAGTTTTAGCAAATCTTTACAATCAGGGCATGCTTTTATCTTTTCCCTTACCTTCCTCTAAACACATCGGGGTGTCCCATTGCTTTGAGGATGTTATTAAAAATTGGTAAACTTTGCTTCTCTTGCCTCTCTCTGTGATTGAACTGAAGCTTATCTTTTCTTCTCCTCTTTCTCCTCTCTTTCTTTCTACAATTATGCTGGACTAGGTTATCCTTGCATTTTCTAAGTGGCTAACTCATTTTAAAGTGCTTATTTACTTGGTTGAGCATTTTGTTTAGATTTTGACAAATATTGATGTACATGTGTTCCTACTTCCTAGTGCATTATAGTTTAGGGTGGTAAAACTGTTAGAATTGTGGTTGAACTAGCATAGGTACTTTTGCAAAAAATGGGTGAAATTGTAACAACAGTAACAATTTTACCTTTTTCCCCCCTCTGCTGAAGCTTTTTCTTGTTTAAAACTTTTCTGCTTAGGTGCTTATTAATCAACTTAAGGAAGTGGCTCCAGCAATACAAAAGTCGATTGAAGAATGTACAGAGACAGTAAATAATATTTCGTCCAGTATGCCACCAATGAATAGGCATTGTGGCCGAGCAACATCACCCATGCAAGCTCAGAGCAGTGGAAGGACAATGGTCGGTGTATATGCCTTAAAAAACAAATATTCTTAGCTTTATATAATTCCTTATATAGTTTCTTTTTTCTGTATACAATTAGGAGAGTAGCTCAGATGATGTTGCCGACGTGACTTTGAAAATGTCTGCTGTTCAGCTTGACAAGGTTTCTGCTAGCCCCCATGCTTTGAAATTACCACAGCTGTTTTGTTTAACTCCAAATTCTTCTGGAAAGAGTGGAAATGTACAGAGGAGGCAAACATCTTCTGAAATGAACAAGGTGGAAAATCTGTCAAGAAGGCAATCTCTGGACCAAGCATTTGCAAATAACTGCTCAGATAATCCCTCACAGGGTTTGGTTCTTCCCTTTATTATCACTTTCATGTCATGCATTCATGTATATGAGCTTAAAGTTCTTTAGAGGCTTTATATTTTGTTAAGTGCATTTGATTTTGATCTTTAAACAGGTTCTCTTAGATACTTGATTTCTATTCTTCTCTCTATGCAGATAGTGACCATTTGTATGTGCAAAATCTAAAAAGATCTGTAAGAGAAGCAGCTTTGTCTATGCAATCCTGCTATTTGGGTTTGTCTCAAGAGAATCAATCAGATGAAACTACCGAGCATTTCTTTTTACCTCCATATATGAATGGATTTTCTCGACTGACCCCAGAAAAGAAAGTGGCTTTAAAAAGTAAACCATCTTTTACATCTCACATTGAGTCTGCAGTGCTCGAGGATAATGCCCATGATGGTCATGCTGTGGGAACATATGATGGTGTACCAGATCTCTTAAGTGAGATGGATTCACTTAGTGAATATGAACATGTGAATGGCTTCCTCTCAGGTACTGGCAAAAATGGAGCAATGTCAGATGGAAAAAGGTCTTTTTATGACATCAAAGAACCTCAAGATGGTGCCTTCTCTCCTCCTTTACTAATGGAGACATCAATGTTAGCAGATTCTTATGAAGATCTACTTGGTATGTTGCTCTAACCATGACCTATTTGCGATGGGGACATTCAGGTTTGATGGGGACATTCAGGTTTTCAGTTCACTATATGGTGCATGCGCACTGAACCATGATAATGTCAGGGCTTCAAAATCAATATAAACCTTTGCGCATGTCAAGCTAAAGTGCTGACAGCTATAGATCTGGTGTAGTCGTATAGGTTAACAATGTTTAATAACTATTTTGCAAGTAGTATTCTTTTGTGTTGTCACTATCTTGGTATATGTAAAAGCACTTTATTGTAAGACATGCAGTATAGATCCTGGCAGTAGTCCACAATCAATTTGCTCATCTTTTATCTTCTCAGAATATTATGAGATATTATAGCTTAAGAAATACTTTTTTGTTTTTCTTCTTTATTTGTACTCATTCTTAAGCTGTTATTTTTCTCAACTAAGAAAATGGTACTGATGTTAAGCCTGGCTTATATCCTGCAGCCCCACTATCAGAAACTGAAAATGCTCTGTTGGAGCAGTGAATCAGAAACCTGTTATTGGTCTGTTGATTTGCTGGGGAGATGAGGGGTGAATGTGATGATTCTTGCCATTTGTTGCAATATTTCCTGGGCAGTTAACTTTTTGTATGCACTTCTCGCTCTTTACCTTTTTGGCCTCCTTTTTCTGCAAAAATGTTGTTCTATTTATTTACTGAAGATGGTAGACTGATTGGCGGTATTGTGAACATGAAGATGGCTAAAATCCACGGTCGGATATCACTGATTTGTCTGCCAAAGCCTATCTGCAGCCAACCAGAACTTTCACTACCCAATTACTAATGATGCCAATTTTGTATCTCCTAATTTGGCGCTATTCGTTCATGTATATTGCCAGGTAATTATGAAGATCAATTGCTGATGGCTTATTCTTTATTGTATGTCAGTAACACGTGTATAACAATCCATTTGGTGTATTTTACTGATAGATTCGAAACGAAAACATTGCTACTATGAGCTTTTGATTGTATTCTTCTCATACTGTTGTACAGAATATATTTCTTTATGAAAGTCAGATGTGTAGGATTGGTGCCATCAAACATGTAAGTTACTAAGTTTTACACCTTTCTGAAGAAAGCTACGACCTCCTTGTATTGGCCTAGAACCAGCATCATTGCAACTGTTCTGTTCAAGTACGGCATGGTTCGGATTTTTTCTGAGCATCAGCATTCTAATCCTGTCGTTTCTTTGATATCAGTCAACCCTTGGCATGTACATACCATTGTTAGATACAATAGAAACCTCCACCACCCTCATTGGGATTGAGTTACACAATGATGCCAACCCAAAAGATTAAAGTTGAGAATCATACATACCTAATGATGCCAACCCAAATATTAAAGCTGAGGATAATACTGTTAGTTTATTTATGCTGTTTATGGCCAAAGTTTCTATGATCCTTTTCTTCTTTGCACATTTTCACCTGCAAGTTTCATCTTAGAAGTTTTTCAGCACTTATTTTGAGCACTTCTTGGGACCAAAGACTAACACAAATCCATGCAACTTTTAGGAATAAACAAGCCCATGCTCTACTAAGACCACACTCTAGAAGAAGTAAAGCATAAATTACACACTTGCATGTTTGAAAAGAGCCCAGAATTTTAGAAGCAGAAACATTTGTCAAAAGGATCTTCATTTCTATGATTGTCAAGTTAGAATACTTTAATATGAAGAAAACACCTCTTCAGTTGTCAAATTAGAATGCTTTAACATGAAGAAAACTCCTCTTCATGTATCCAAGTCAAGTTAAAAAGTTATCCACAGTATATGCCATAAAGAGTTCCTTCCCTTAACTTCACATGCTACACACATCTTGACCAATCTGTTTCCAGTGAGAAGTGCCTTTCTGTTTTACCTAATTTGTGTTGGTTTAATTCAACAGAGCTGACCTGACAACTGCTTATCTGTAATCTCAAAGAAGAAAAAAAGTTTCTACTTTTGCCAGTTGAGTGCACTATACTCTATTAGTCTCCCCTTGGATTTTGCTAATTACTGTCATTTTTGGGATGGTTTGATATTGCAATTTGGTGCTGAGTCACTAAGTCTTGCAACTAAAATTTAAGTATTTTTAAATATCTTTTCAATATTTATAAATCAAACATTTTCAATAAATTATTTAACTATTAAATTTAAATAATATTTTCAAACTAAATGACCAATTGAATATTCAAATTAGTAATATTGAAAAACTTAGTAACTGAAATAATGAAATTTATCAAAATAAGTGATTGAGAGTCTAAACTAGTAAAAAATTTATAGCATTTTTTAATTCTTATAAAACTTTTTTTAATAACTTGAAATTGGAGGGAGGGAGGGGGGAGAATGGTGCGCACGCGCATGACAGCACGTGGATTGTTGGTTTAATCAGAAATAGGTTCATAGTACTAGTGCCACAAACACTACCAGAAGGGAAAGTGGCAAAGTGCTCCTCGGAGTACAACATAGCCCAGTCGAGGATTTTTGGCGCGTGTCTTTGTAATAACATCTTTACCCGATTACGCTTTTACCCTCGTCCTTTTTCTCCAATCCCACGGAATCCCTAATCCCACAGAAACAGGGATTTCTAATGTAGTAAAAAGCTTGCATGCCTCTCAAGAAGGATGCTTTGGTAATAAAGGTTGTAACTTTATTATGTATAACTTGAATATATTAAACAAAGCAACTGTTAGTTTTATTTTTGAGGTTAGAATATAATATGAAAGTCATAGAAACAAAGAAAAAAAAAGAAAAAGAGAAAACTTTTTGAAAAGAAAGAAAACTAGAAAAAGCATGAAAGCAACTCAGCAAAAACAGTAATTTTTAGCCAACAAAACACAACGACATAGGAAGCAGAAGCAGCAGCAGCAGAAATTGTTGTTGTCTTGAATCTTCTCCATCTGATTCTTCTCAGCCCATCTCTATCCCTCTCTGTCTCTCTCTAACAGAGGGGGAGAAATCAAAGAATTGAACGTTCTTTCTGTTGGTATGAATTGGCACTAGTTATTTTTCTCTGTCTGGTTTGGTTTTGCTACCTTTTTTTTTCTGTCTCCCTCATGTTTTTCTTTCTGTTTCCTGGTCAATCTCTGTTTGGCTTTATAAGTTGTCAATATTGGTTTAATGGGTCATTTGTTGTTTGCTTTTTGTATCCCTAGGTTGCTTCTGTGAAAGATATTCCTTTATTTGTTCAGATCATCCCGGGATCTTCTTATCTTTCTGATCCAGTTGAATTGTTTGTCAATCTTTGAGACGCTGAGATAGATTGTAGAGGCAGAGATACTGGTGAATATTCATTTCTACCTTTCCCTTTTAAAGTATTTATAGAGACAAGTCAAAGTCTCTCGAGTTGCTCATTCCGTCTTTAATTTAGTTTCTTCAGTGTCAAATGCATCTGGGTCTCTTATTTGAAGCCAAAAGACCGTTTCTTTTTCCGCTTTAGGTAGGTTTCTGGTGCAGATTCTGTAAAAACGGAATTACAGATGGAAGAATTAGCATGGGTTTTGCTTGGCCTGACTGGTTTACAATTATATGTAACGAAAGCTTGGGATGATGCTTATGTTCAATATTTTCCATTTTCTTGAGAAGTGTGTGCTTGTTTTGAACGAATATATTGATTCCTCAAGATGGAGTGTCTATAAATGATGTAAATTACGTTGTTTCTGGGTTGTTTGTTCTGCTTGAAATTATTTCTGGCCATCTTTTCTTAGAAAGCATGACTTAAATGGTGCTTGTTTTATGTTACTGCTCTGAAGAAGTATCTATAGGTGTTGAAATCTTCACTGGCAGAAAATAGACACTCAATTGGCAAATAAGTTATGATCAAACAGTTACTTAATAGGCTTCCAAAGAAGCCATCTAAGTCAGACCGCGAGGGAGGGGGAATGTCTACATCCACATTAAATGCTTCTACCAGCTCAAGAAACAATGACTTAGCCAATAACCGATATGGAAACTTGGGGAATGCATCTTTCCCTGGTGGTAATTCTGCGTCTAATTTAGGATCGTACTATGGCAACAAGTTAGCTGTAAATGCATCACTTAATGGAAATCTGTCTGCTGGTGTATACGAGGCCTTGCCGAGTTTTAAAGATGTTCCTAATTCTGAGAGGCAGAGCTTATTTATCAAAAAGGTGAACATGTGCTGCTTCATATTCGACTTTAGTGACCCGACGAAATACCTCAAAGAGAAGGATGTCAAGCGGCAAACATTGGTAGAGCTTGTGGATTATGTTTCCGCAGTCAATGGAAAGTTTTCAGAAAGTATCATGCAAGAAATTGTTAAGATGGTGTCTGTAAATTTGTTTCGGACGCTAAGTTCGCCACCACGTGAGAACAAAATTTTGGAAGCATATGATTTGGAGGAGGAAGAGCCCTCAATGGACCCTGCATGGCCTCATTTGCAAGTTGTGTATGAATTCCTTTTGAGGTTTGTGCAGTCTCCGGAAACTGATGCGAAATTGGCGAAAAGATATATTGATCACTCTTTTGTTCTCAGGCTGTTGGATCTATTTGATTCTGAAGATCCCAGGGAGAGGGAATATTTGAAAACAGTTTTGCATCGTATATATGGGAAATTCATGGTACACCGGCCTTTCATCAGGAAAGCAATAAACAATATCTTCTACCGCTTTATATTTGAAACTGAGAAGCATAACGGAATTGCGGAGCTGTTAGAAATTCTGGGAAGTATAATCAATGGGTTTGCTTTGCCACTGAAAGAAGAGCATAAGCTGTTTCTTGTTCGAGCACTCATTCCCCTACACAAACCAAAATGCTTACCTATGTACCATCAACAGTTATCTTACTGCATCACACAATTTGTAGAAAAAGATTGCAAACTAGCAGACACTGTAATACGAGGGATGCTAAAATATTGGCCAATTACAAACAGTTCAAAAGAGGTTATGTTCTTAGGAGAGTTGGAGGAGGTTTTAGAAGCAACGCAGCTTGCAGAATTCCAGCGTTGCATGGTTCTTTTGTTCCGCCAAATTGGCCGTTGCTTGAGCTGTTCACATTTTCAGGTAGTTAACATAGTTGAATTTCAAAATAGTTTGGTTCAGTAGGTCCCGTAACCCCACTTTTTTTTTTTCCTTCCATCGATAATACATTTTACGTCTTCCAAATGTTGTTTATTTCATTCTTCTTGCTTCAAGACCCGAAGTCTTTTCATTACAAAACAATCAAGACGTCTGCTGCCCCATTCTTTTCTCAGCTGAGTCAGTATTCTATGGATGCCGAAGGACTGCTGTGGTTGCCTTTTCTCTTTCCTTTTCTGGAGAATTTTCGATGGACAGAGATGATTATGATTTTCTCAGATGAGAAATAATTTATAGCATTCTTGTTTTGGATCTTTGGTTCCTTTTGAGTTATTGTGAGCTAGGATAAGTTACCCTTTTAGTCTTTTGCTAGATGCTTTTATAGGATTGTGTTCAAAATTGGAAGATGTTCACTTGGATCTTTTGGTTAATTACATATGGTAGCAATCATGTGCAGAGACTTTGGAAAGTCTCAACTATCCACAACTGCAAAATACAATGCATTGGTCTAATTATGGTCGTATAGGTCATTATTTTTTCTTCATTAATAATGGTTTCTAGTTCTTCTCATGAATTTATGTTGTTGATAAAGATGGACTGCATTTCTTCCTTTAGCTAGCATTTTGATGTCATAGTTTATTTTGTAGCTCCATTGTTCCCTTTCTCATGGCAGACATCTAAGATTTCTTTCTCTACTGTAGGTGGCAGAGAGGGCCTTATTCTTATGGAACAATGATCATATTGAGAACCTAATCAAGCAGAATCGTAAAGTCATTCTCCCGATCATCTTTCCTGCCTTGGAGAGAAATGCAAGGCAACACTGGAATCAGGTAGTGCAGAGTTTGACACTAAATGTTCGCAAAATCTTTTCTGATGTTGACCCAGAACTCTTCGAGGACTGCTTGCTAAAATATCAAGAAGATAAATCACGGGAAAAGGAGGTCAAGTCAAAACGTGAAGCCACATGGAAACGCTTAGAAGAGATTGCTGCAATGAAAGCTACTAGTAACGAACCGGTACTCGTCTCACCTAAAACCGTAACGCGCACATCTGGCTAGAGAGTTGGGAGACTGTTGTTGATATTCGGAGTTCGGAATGCTAGGAGGCACCTGTTGGCAAACCATGAGCTGAGACCTTATGTTTAAAAGGTGGAATACTGAAATAGTTTCCGACTGCTTGGTTGTTTCCTTCTTTAGGGTGGTCCGATTGCCATGCGATTACCACACATTGGGTCAAGATGTCATGTTTGAAAACATAATGTTTCCCCATTTTTGTAATGCTTGTGGACTTAGTGGAGCAGATCGGTTGGATTCAGACTTGACACGGCAGACCCTGTCTAACCTCTTTTATTAGGAATTCTGATAAGGGTGAGTGGAAAAACTTGAACTCAATGTGTACTTTGTCTTTGTATATTGATTGTCAATTAGTGAACATTATGGCCAAGGCTTCAGTTACATTACTTATTCAAAGTTTAGACATTTTGTGCTGCAACACTAACTGTGTTTGACCTACGTTAAGAAACATGATGAGATTTGCCAAAATTAAGCACTTGCAGTAAATATTAGATCCTTTGATCTTGTTAAGGTTCACTTCAGGCTATTGATTTGTGACAAATCAGTTGACACTGACGGGAATACTAGACTGCTTTATGTTGACTATTGGTTATGAGCCATGGATCTTTCTTTAATTTCTTGTTATATGCTTTTCATTTCATATTTGTTTGTACACAAGTTTACAGCAGAAATAAGGTTTTGGATTCTGGAAAGGAGAAGAGAGGAGGTATTGTGGCATTAAATACTGTCCAATGGCTGTTTGAACATGTCGTTGTTTATCAGTGTCAAAGATTTGCATGGTTGTGAAGATAAATGCTTGTCAGGTTCTAACACTTGGAGTAGGAGGAGCTGAATCTGATCACTTGGTTAGCTAGCAACTGGTTGCATTTGTCCTTTAATTGATATGCTTTTTGCTGTCTAAGATCTATCTTACTTTATAGGAACAAAAGGAGGTCCTTAATCCCTGCTCTTTTGGATGCTATGGTCTTCAAGCACTCTACTGGTTACTTGTTGAGCAGGTTATGGAATTGTTGACCCCTTAAACAAATCCAGGCAAACACACCTCTCGATTGTACATTGCACTTCAACTCTAACCATATAAACGAGATTGTTCCTGTGCCTCACAGGTTACATTGACAAGTTTAACGAGTCTAACGGCCTTATTTGTTCCGATCGTGAGAAAAACCAATAGCTTTTCGGGAAATTCGCAAACGAACAATTTCAACTAACCAACTAACAAACAATTGTTGTCTTGCCCTTAGTTTGTTTCTCACTGATTCTGGGAAAAAGGAAGTGAAAGTGAATTGCAGGGAAAAGAAAACTTGGGACATGTTTGCTCTTGTTTTGTGGTCTTGTAGTAGAGAAGCTATAGGTAAAAATGGCTTCTTCTTCTTAAGGAATTATTGGAAGGTTTTAGTATATTTGTTTTAAGGAAAAATAAATAAGTATGAACAAATTAATATTAAAAATTGTCATTCTCTGCCTTTTTTATTTTTTATATTGGTAAAACTCGTAATTATTAAGGATGACAAATTTGGTTTGGTTTGATTCAATCTTAATTCAAAGGGTCAAACTTGAAAGCTATTTATTTAAATAAATTTAAGTAAAATGATATTTTTAAAATATAATTATTTTAACTAATAATTTATTAAAATAACAATTTTGAAATTTAAATTACCTTAAATATAAGATTAAATTGCAATAAAAAATCAAAATCTAATCGAATACTGTAGATTTTCATCCGTGTTCTAATAGGCTAGATTTAGAGGGGTGAAGTAATACATAGAAAGAGGACATGACACCAGCATTCATGCACACAGACATAGACAATCGCTTCCCACCTCCTTGGACCTTATATAGTAATGTCTTACGGAAGGCCGAACCTTAATTTGCATGTAATGGAATAATATATTATTATTCACCAGTACCCTCATCATCAATCTGCATTACTTATCAACCACTCTCTGTCTCTATCTCTCTAGCTCTTTTCTTCCCATTAAAGATTCAATCTTTGTCTATGGTGACACTTCTACGCCTATAAAGATTCGATCTTTATTTAAAACCAGACTGAATAAAACCCTGAATCTGATCGATTCCAACGTAATCTCATGCCTTTCCCTCAAATAATTCCAAACGCCTCAAATTTCTCACCTCCCTCCACGCCATAAAAGCTTAGCCACTCCTGACGGGAAAGAGGAACAGAGAGGGAAATGCCAACCGTGGCTGTGAAGCTATACAGTGTGTTCTTCAAGTTCCTCTTAAAGCACCGATTGCAGAATCGGATCCAAACCCCACTTGATTCGGATCCGTTTGGCGTCACGTCCCGGCCGGAGGAATCCGTTGCCGCCGTGAACCCTTCATTCTCTGATGGGGTCGCTACTAAGGACATCCACATCGACCCCTTAACCTCCCTCTCTGTACGGATCTTCCTCCCCGAGTCCGCTCTCAAACCCCCAGAACCTGATTCCAAACCCCCCCTCGCGAAATCCAAATCAAGATCTAAGCTTTCGCGATCCGATCTTACATGCCAGAATGACGCCATACCCGTGCATCACCATCCCCGCCGCAACAGCGTGGGCCCCCCTACTCCAGTCGACGTGGCGTCGAAGGAAGGATCGAGAAGAAGCTATGGTTGCAGCAATGATATAGAGGCGTTGAATTTGAGATCGGAGAGATTTAATGGAGTGTATCGAGGGTACGCCCCGCCAGCGAGGGATAAATCCAGGAAATTGCCGGTGATTTTGCAGTTTCACGGCGGAGGGTGGGTGAGCGGGAGCAATGACTCGGTGGCGAATGATTTGTTTTGTCGGAGGATTGCGAAGTTGTGCGATGTGATCGTGTTGGCGGTCGGGTATAGGTTGGCGCCGGAGAATCGATATCCGGCGGCATTTGACGACGGGTTAAAGGTGTTGCAGTGGTTGGGGAAGCAAGCGAATTTGGCAGAGTGTAGCAAATCTTTGGGGGGCGGAACGGAGTATCGGAAGGGCGATGTTCATAGGCATATTGTTGATACTTTTGGAGCCTCCATGGTTGAGCCTTGGTTGGCTGCTCATGGAGATCCCTCCAGGTATATATATATATATTTGGTCCCACTGCTTATTTCACATGTTTTGATTGGAAAAGAGAGGTGTTCAATAGTATGAATTTGATCTGAAAATGGTATCATTGTATACTTGTTTGGAATTTGGAGTTTGGAAGTTGTGATCTGCATTATCTGTGTTGTTTATTGTTTGAATGATTAAATGAGCTGAGATTGGAAAAGGGTTTTGGGAAAGGAGGGGTTTTTATTATTTCAGTACACTATAGAAGATGTTAGATAAACAATGATGGGTATGTAATTTATCTGGTTTAAGGAGGTGCCTTCAAATGGGATATGTGATTTCCATCTTTTGATAGCTAGATGGAAACTGGTATCATCTCTCAAAATGATAATGAGAGCTAATGGTACCAATGAAATTCTTAGGGGCCGCATGTACACTTTTTGTAAGACAGTTCCTTTGCTGAGGGACATGTTAGATAGGGCAGATGGGGGTGGTATTGCTTGTGCTTCGTTTTTATGTAGTAACTGATTGTTATGATGCCTAATGTCTTGAGTTATTTACTTGAATTTTTTTTTATGTGACTTATATTTTAGTCTTCTCTAAAACTTGAATTGTAGGACAAATTAATCTGTTGAGGTGCCAACCTCAGAGTTCATTGATGGCAGGATTGCTATATGGTGGAGATTATAAACTTTATCTTTATCATTATCCCATAAATGTCTCGTTTAGCTGATGAGCAATACTATTAGAAATTTTAACTTGTCTCTAAATTAGCTTTTGTGCATGCATGCACAAGAAGAGGAAAGCTTAGTTAAAAGAAATCCTTTGTATTGATCTTCTCCTCTGTGCTGTAGACACATTTAATGAACTAAATTTTACACTATACTTTTATCTTTTTTCTTCTATAATGAATAAAGCTATGCCTAGATCTAAGGAGTGTGCAAAGAGTTGGATTTGGCTGAAAGGTCTGCGGTTGTGGAGTGTCCAAGAATGTAATAAAATAGCTCTCGTTGTATTGCTTTATTTTAAAATGAATTACAATCAGGACCATTACATAGATTTTACGTTGAGATATTGAAGGAAAAAGAGTGAGAGATCAAGGATTTTCAGGAAACTTAGGAATGTGGTTGGGTGTTTTTGTCTGTGTAATAAATGTTCTGTTAAATATTTTTCTTGAAAATGTTGTACAGTGGTATAGAAGCATGGTTCATGTTAGTATCGACTCCTTAAATATCATACCTATCAGTGTTGTTAATTGCACTATATGACATGTATTGATAATATCACCACAAATTAACCTTAAGGTTGATCATGTAATGTGCATAGTGATCTTTGACTTATGGCCTTATTGAACAGGTGTGTTCTACTTGGCGTGAGTTGTGGTGCAAATATTGCTGATTATGTGGCTCGAAAATCTGTGGAAACAGGCAAGCTTCTGGAACCTGTGAAGGTTGTGGCACAGGTTTTGATGTACCCATTCTTTATTGGGAGCGTTCCTACACACTCTGAGATAAAATTAGCAAACTCCTATTTCTATGACAAGGCAATGTGTCTACTTGCATGGAAACTATTTTTGCCAGAGGATGAGTTCAGCCTTGACCACCCAGCTGCCAATCCCCTTGTACCTGAGAGGGGCCCTCCTCTGAAGCTTATGCCTCCAACACTGACAGTGGTAGCAGAACATGATTGGATGAGAGACCGAGCCATTGCTTACTCCGAAGAGTTGAGAAAGGTGAATGTCGATGCACCTGTACTGGAGTACAAGGATGCTGTCCATGAATTTGCTACCCTTGACATGCTCTTGAAAACACCTCAAGCGCAGGCCTGTGCCGAAGATATTGCTATCTGGGTTAAGAAGTTCATCTCACTTCGAGGACACGAGTTTTCTTATTGAGTTCTAGGAGATGAAAAATATTGCTATCTGGGTTAAGAAGTACATATCACTTCGAGGAAACGGGTTTTCTTATTGAGTTCTAGGAGATAAACCAGTCAAGGTTTGCAGCCAGAAGATGCCATTGGTTATTTTCTGTTACACAACGGGCAAGAGAAGAATTGAGCCATGCCGCCACTCAGGTTTGTGTGGATTATGGGGTTGTTTTCTATAAATATCGGGTTGGCTGTTCCTTACTGGATGAGAAATCTAGATCTTCTTCACTTCCTGTCATATACACCTTGTCCTGTTTTGTTTATTTTTGTAAGATATACAACTTCTATGAGAGTAGGATTAGTACTTCGTGAGTTGTGATTACCCTTTATTCGAGTAATATGCCACATTGGGCAGTTTCTCGATTAATTTTTTCTTGTCTGTAGATGTGTATTATGGCTCTACTGAAAACATCTTATCAATGATAATCTTCTTTCTTCCTATTTCCATCTCCATCATTATATGCTCTATACCAACTCAATATGTATATGTATATATATGTGTGTGTGTGTTTGTGACATAGATACTATCGATCTTAATAAGCAACTACAGTGAAGCCTCTCCTCTTTCCTTATTACATACACCTTTACATCTGAAATACAAGCGTCTAAACACCTATACTTCATGTGTGGATACATATTACTTGTATGTGTGATAAGTGAAGAGGCAAAACAATCTCTATGAAAGAAGAAGGTTAAGGCAAAAGGTAGTGATGTGGAAGATCGATAACCGGTACAGTCATGAGCAGTGCTAGTAACACCATTCTGTTGATATCCCTTCCGGTGACCACTGCAGTTGAAGGACTTGTTGATGATCCACCTGTAGCGTTATTGTTTGAAGTAGACGGTGAATGGGGAGGAGATGGCAAATGGGAAGCAGAAGGAGAAGGTGTTGGTGAATGGTGAGAAGCAAGTGCTGGCTCGGGTGGAAAAACTTGGGACATACCAATCATCACCACCATTGCAAAAACCCAAAAGTGTGCCAGTTGAACCAAAAAGCTTCTGCTTGCCATGTCTAAAGATTATTGAAGAATATGAGCAGTAAAGAAATGGGTATGCTTCTAAATCTCTGAAACTTGATGGGATTTTATGGGTGGTGAGCTCAGGCTCAATCCTGGGTAGTTTCATGATGTCTCATTATCTTATCTTCATTTAGTTTTTGTACCGTGAAAGAAAAGAGGCCATCAATCTCATCGTGTACAAAGATCAGATTCAGAAATTTATATCAAGGAATTTAGGAACTCAGTATGGCAGATGCTACTACCAAAACCAAAAAAGAAAAGAAACAAAATTTTCAATAGATTGACTAGGTTTTTATTGTATATTTATAAAGATAGTGACAAGAGAGATATAATCAATAGCTTCTGATCAAAGAGATCACATGTAACCTGTTCATAGGATTCTAATGTCTGAAGTTGACAAACTGTCTGACATTCATGGTTAGGTGAAGTTGAAATAAGATTAGGCATCTTCTTAAATGTAAACTACCTCACATTTCACCTGGAAAGCAGGAGTGTTGGCATGACCTTAATTACTTGCAACAGTCTCGTAGGTGCTATTTTTTATGTAAGAACGTGTGCCTGTTAAATTTGTCTCTCTTTCTTTCACCCGTAGTATGATAACTAGGTAGAGGCATGCTTTTCTTGCAGTAGTTGCTCAAATGGCACTGATTAATAGAATAGTCAAAGAAGAGAGTTTAGCTCTATTGTTTAAGAGGACAAAACGATACTCGTGTGCAAAACTAGGATTCCAACAATATCAGCACCATAAAACCGTATGGATGGAGTGTTATGCAGATTTTGCAGCAATGGTGAATTCAAGTAAAGATTTCAGGATTCCACTAGTCAAACAAGTATCTGATAGCACCGGTGAGTGCCAAGTGATTGGAAGGAACTAGTCCAACTAAATGGCTTTGTGTAGTTGAACTTAAATTAGCTAGCAGATGCTGTTCAGGTAATTTCAGAAAAGTTGATTCTACCAAACAATCAGGAATCTGATAAATATCCATTGGCCAAACTTTGTCTATTTCTAGTAACTTAAGATCATAACCACAGTCATATGCTTTCAATTGATTTCTAGCAACTTTGTCTATATTTGCAGAAAATATATTGCTGATTCGCACTCAGTTTCAATGAAACCCTCTGGTTTAGTCGCATTAACACACCTTATCAGCTTAGTTTGGTTCATCTGCCAGCCCATGTTAACCTACATAAAAAGCGACTTTAGAAATGTAGCACAGGTATTTGTACATAATTGGTTTGTTAGCAGGAGATAACCACATAGGACTAGCAACCAGAACAAACAAAGGCCTACAAAGTTGTTATTGTTCTCCCCTAGGAATTCTACTCCCCCTCTTTAAATATCGTCAGGACCAAAAGAAAGCCGACAAGCAAATATTGATTAAAGTTTTTGGTGTATCACTGCCCCCTCAGACGAAAGTTCATGGCCCTTGATGCCATGGCTCTCAAGTTTGCTCTAGCCAAGGAAACTGAGGTACTTGAAGATTGCTCATGGTTTCTCCCAAAAGCCTCCATGAATTCTTCTCTCTGCAGCCTTAGAGCTAAAGCAGCATCCTGATCTTGGCTGAGTGCCCCCCTTCTTCCTCTTCCACTTCCATCTCTGCTTATAAGCCGTGAAAGATCTTCCAATTGCTGACTTTGAGTTACTTCAGAATGCTCATTTTGGCTGAATGCCCCTCTTCTCCTCGTACCTGCATCCCTAGTTGACACTCCAGAGGATCGAAAACTTCGGCTTCTCATATCAGAAGGGTAACTTTTTTCCGAACTTTGGCGTTCGGTTTCCCGACTATTCAAGGCCCCAGCCGCTTTTCTTGCAGCAACTTCTTCTGGGAATAGAAGCTGTATTGTATTCCAAAGAACAGTGTTCACAGTGCAAGACCTTCCATTGCTGCAAATTCATCAAATACTACATTCAATTCCAATTTATGTAAAATATATGAAACTCAAATTATATCCTTCAATACCAGGCCAACACAAAAAGCTAGTTGAATTGACCTTATTAGTTGTCTGCACTTTGGGCACCTCTTGCCACATTTGTCGGCAGCAGATCGCAGACATTTCTTACAGAAGCTGCAACAGAAAGCCAAAGGAAATCATTCAGGAGTCAAAAGAAATATGATTCCTATTCTTAATGAACACATCAGAAAGTTTTGGAACAGACCTGTGTCCACAAGAAGTGGTACTAGGTTCAAAGCAAATATCTAAACAAATCTGCCAACGACCAAAAGAAAGTTAAACCAGCTGGCTTCAAATAAATTAACCTCAGAATGGAGAGATGTTTAAGAGATCAAAAGGTTCTTACTGCACAAGAAAGCTCTTCTCTGAGTTTGTCCATGCAAGGAAGAGCCGATTTGGAGCATGAAACATCTGGATTCTGTTTACTTGAATCTTCTTCTCCTGTTTTATTTCCTACTCTCTTTATAAATTTCGGTTCTTTGTTCTGCTTCTCATCCTCTGGTCATCAAAGGTATACAAAATTAAATAAAATTTTCACCGAGATGTAGCTCTTGAACTGAAGCAACAAAAACCCATTTCTAAGAGGTTGAAAAGACAGAATCAACACCGTGTTTTACAGGTTCTTCATCATCAAGGTTAAGAACGGGAATAGGAACTGAAGTCTGTGTCTTTTTATCCGCTCGGCGCTTCCTGAGGGTTAGAGAATAATGTAAAACAGAAGACTCAAAAAGACACCAATCAACTAAGTAAGCAGGCTCCATTGATTATTTGATAGTAATAAACTTTCCCAAGAAAGTAAAAAAGACTCAAACTTGTAGTCTTATAACGAAGTTTCTCAATCGATCCTTTTCATCATTTCCCAAGAATCCCTAAAAGAAAAGGCAAGAGAACTGACTTATTTAAACTGGTGCATTCACTTTACCTTCTTGAATTGTTGGAAGGTGGGGTCTTGAGGATCAAAACAGAGCGTTTCTTGAGATTAAAATCCCGATCTGGCGTATCTTCAACAATGAGGCTCGCGATGACGATGGACTCTTCGTCCCAACCAGCCATGGCAGCCACTGACTTGAAACGAGGACTGAACAAAATCTCCATACTCTGACCCGTTCCAACTGTGGTCGATTGCTTTAATCCTTGTGGAGTCTGCTTCAATTCCTCGTCCAACATGCTGGACTTCTGGGTACTGTTTGGGAGAGAAGAAACAGAGAGAAAATGACTCTGTTCTTTAGAGGAGAGTTTGGGGACTAAAGTTTCATTCACCTTCTAACGGTCGAGTTCTTTTTGAATTTGTTTATTCTCTCAACGGCTATATTTTGTAGTGCTATGAAGGAAAGGTTTATACACTCGTACCAAGAGCTTTGGTGCCTCACAATCCATCACTTAACTAACATTATATTTATCAACAACAATAATAACAAGAACAATAATTTTCAGACTTTAATAAAAGTTCGATTGAAATGCGATGTTTGAAAAAGTTTAATAATACACAATTCTTCTCTTACTTAATAGAGAGATTATTACCTTTTTTTCTTCGTTTTTTGTTGTCGTTTTTGTAAAAAGAAAAACAGAAAAGTAAAGCATGTTTGACTTACTATGTTGCAATTTTTTGTTTTTGAAAATAAAAAATCACAACGATTTTACAGAAACCAGAAAACATCGTTTCTCTGAATCTTGACAACAGGTAAGTAAAACGTGTTTGACTTACTTTGTTGCGATTTTTTGTTTCTGAAAATAAAAAACCACAACGGTTTTACATAAATCAGAAAACATCGTTTATCTGAATTTTGACAACATGTTTTCTTCAACAAAAAATTAACATATCCCTATTTTCTATCTCGATTAATAATAATAATAATAATAAAAGTACAAAATTTATAATAATAATTAATTAATATTAATAATAATAATAAGATAATTAATTTGGTATAATAAAATTAATAAAATTAATAATATTATTAATAATAGAAAGTAGAAAATTTATAACAATAATTAATAATAATAATAATTAATAATAATAATTAATATTATTATTATTAACAATAATAATAATAATAGTAATAATAATAATAACAAGAATAAAGAATAAGAATAATTTATTAAAAATTAATAATAATAATAATAATAATAATAACAAATAACAACAACAACAATGAGTTTAATAATATAAGATAACCTTTGTCTTCACATCATTTCATGTTATTTAATGTAGTACTTTATCTAAGTCTTTTCTTCACGACGGGAGTTTTATTAAAGGTAACGTCTAATCTTTACATGATTTATTGTCTTCGTAATAGTTTTAAGTTATAAGAACAACTTAAACTATGGCTTCAAAGTCTTTTCCACATTAAATGATGTGAAGATTAGTAAATTTAAACATTAAATTTGATATATATTAAAAAATAGAAACATGATAATAAAATCAAACATTTTTTCAGTTTTTTATTAGAAATCTCAACTAAACAGGTTTTTGTTTTTAGTTTTTATATTACAAATCTCAACCAGATAGGTTTTCGATTTTTAGGAGAAAAACAGAAACTAAAAACAGAAAACAGAAACTAAAAACAACAACAGAAAAATAAAAGTGGAACCAAACGACCCCTTAATAATATACAATTATACTCTTACTTAGTAGAGAGTTTGTTTCCGTTAATATTAAATTTACGTAACATTTTTAATGATTTATCAAAATATGTGTGTGTGTGTACATGATAAATCATATATATATATATATATATATAACATAAAGTTTTATTAACATATAAAAAGGAAAATGAATAGGTATTAACAATTCTATATTAACTTAAATTATATTAGTTTTAAATTTTTCTTCGATTTTCCAAATCTATAAAAGTATGGACAATTATAATAGAGATAACAAATTTGACTTAACCTCACCTAAATTAAATGTATCAAACATGAGTTATTGAATTTTAGACAAGATTTAGATTTAAAAGAGTTAACAATTTGAGTTGATCTAAATTAGTTCCAATAGAATAATATCATTTTAATCTTTGATTCAGTTGAATTTTGAACTAATTGGATTATTAAAAAAAAAGTCTTAACCCCGTCCCACCAAACTTCTTGTCACCCAACAACAACAACAATCTAGTAAAAATTGTATTAATATATCATATTTAAAATATACAATCTTACCTCTAACTAATAAAGAAATTATATTCAATCCCTAGTTTACAATAACATAGAACCAAAAGTCAATACAAGAGATGATAACCTACAAAAGGAGATTGTTGCATTCAATAATTCCAAAACTTTCTTTATAATCCTTTCTTTGAGGTATTAAGCTTATACATATTTACCATATTTATCTACAAAATGAATAAAACTACATTCCCTATATAAGTTTCTTTACACAATACATAATTGGTTCAAAACATTAAGAAAATGTAGAAAATGAAAAGCCAAAAAAGTTTACATCTTGCTTTAAACTTTCCATTTCTCTTGGACCAAAATTTTCCCCAGTTTCTTGTTCCCTTGCTGCCATGGGAAGATATTAGTTACTGGGTCCTTAAAGTTCATGACAACTCTATCCCTAAGCCCAGTGTCTTGGACCTCACAGAACCGGCTGGACCAATCAGGTGGCTCAACAGGCTTTGTTCCTAGCCCAGGGGCTCGGTCCTTGGACCCAACATTTTGATCATTCTGCCAATCAGCCACATACGTAGCCACCCTCCTGTAGAACTTCTCTTTGAACACCTCCCACACTTGGTACTTGTAGTGATTGATAACCAGCATCCCCCTATCAGCATTCACATAATTAAAACCTTCCCTCAAGTGGAAATGGTGCACCACATTGATCAATGTGGAATTCAATGCCTCGGGCCTTACTATACTCTTGTGCCTCTCCGGTGCTAACAACCGGCATGTATACCCGACCGTAACGCCTTCCACCGGAATGTGGTTTAGGCCAGACGGCCCAAAACTATGGCATGTTACCCGTATTTCGCCGATTTCCTTGGGCTGCGAGTGATTGCTAATCACTTCGTGTAAGGATGAACCTAATGGCAAGTGAAAAAACTCGTCTACGTCTATGAATCCAACCCAGTTGCACGAGGACCGGGCTGTTAAGGCACAGTGTGCAAAGCCCGACTCTTGGGTCTTGATCCAAGGCCACACACGCTTAGAAATGTTGAAATTGGCATCAGCTAATGACTCTATGACCGTGTCAATATCATCATCACTATTGTTATCGTAAATGAACCATCGTTGCACCCCAATTTGGGCATGGTACATGACCCATTCCTTCAAGAACCTAGCTTGATTCCGTACCATAGTACACGCACACATATCGTATCGCTTTCGGGACACCTCCGGGCCGGGGCTAAGTGAGAAACCGATGCCCAAACGAGCTACTGAATGCAATGTTCCACTACCCTTCGCCCTAACTGAGACCTTGATCCCATCATTCTGAAGGGCGTTCAATACGCTCAAAGGAGTTTCACACCGCACGACCTCTTGAGCGATAGATATGACACTTGATCGTAACAAGAACTTGGGTTTCCTAAAATCCCAGCCGTACACGCACTCGAATCTTGAAGGCTCGTAAACCTTATCCGGCCGTAGATTAAGCCCCTTCACAAAGGCAACCGTAGTGTTATCACGGTCGATCGTGGCTTCGTAAACTAGTGAGTCCCACTTGTGTGTGGGTCCGGGATGGAGGAGTAGTGCCCCAGATTCCAAAATCAGAGAAACGGAGAAGCCACGTGGATTGAGAGGGCACCGTACGATCTGATCACGTACTCCCTGGTCACTGATGTGAACAGGCGGCTGAACGAAGGCCGACTGAGATGCGTTGGGCGACAAGTAAAGACAGTGGATGTCCTCTTTGGTAAATAACAAAGTTGACGGAGGGTATGAGAGGAAAATGAGAACCTGGTCAGGGAGGATAACAATATCACGAATGAACACAGCTGGAGAGTCGCGGGAGATCGCCTGCATCGCCGGATTCCGCCATCCGGAGACGATTTCAGGACGAAACTTTTCTGCAAAAAAATTAAAAAATAAAAACAAGTTATCCAATACTCTATTAAATTCAAAAGAAAGAAAGAAAAAAAAAAAGTGGGAACGTACGGTACGTACCTCTTTGAAAAAAGAGGTGAAAAGTGGAGAACGAGAAGCCAGTGAAGAGAACGCAAGAGACGACGACGAATAAGGTGCACCAGAAGAACCTACTCCACGAAACAACGTCCCGTTTCCTCCGATCCTTCATGATACTAATAAGCAATATTTCTAGTTCTGCAGTTGTTGTGTTGTTGTAAAACTCAACAACAACAACAACAAACAACCCAAACCCAGTACTACTGCTGCCTTCTAATACTCGTTCTTCATCTTCTTCTTCTTCTTGTTCTTTCTTGGTATATACATAAAAAAAAGGAAAGAAAATGATGGAAAGGAAGGGAAAGGAAAGAAAAGCGTTGTTGCGGGTGTGGATGGTGGTGTTTGTTGTTACCTTTCTTTCTACTCAGTTCTTGAAACCTCCCGAGAAAGTTTTAGGTTTGAAAATGAGAGAAAGATAGAGAATCGGAGTTGATGGGATGAAAAGAAAAAGAGAAAGAGCCGCCTGACATATCTCTCTTTTCTCCTATTTCTCCTGTTTGCCTATTTCCAGTTTTCCACCGTTCATGTCGGTTTCCTTGCGGTCCTTAATCCTTATTGCTATCTCCCCCGTTTTTCCTTTTATTCAAATTAATAATAAATTATTGATTTAAATAATTTTATTTTTATAAATAAAATACATTAATTATGGAAACTTTTCATGTCATTCTTTTTGCTGTTAGAAGTTTTGTATCAAAGCTTTGAGTCTAATACACAATGTTAAACAGGCAGAGTTCCATGTGTTTTAATACACAATTATGAGAAAGTATTTTTAAATCATTCACATCCAGATTAATCTTCGTTAGAGCAAGGTAGGCCCGTTATGGAAAGTAAAGTTTTTGCTCCAAATTTTAAATAGCTGCATATATAAGAAGGTTCGAATCTACGACTTCTACGACCTCACTTAAACTAAGATAGCCATTTTTTACCAACTCACCCACCTCAGTTCATGTGTTTTAATCAATGTTTTAAAAATCGAACCGGTGACTGAACCGGAGAAGCAACTAATTCAATAATCAATTGTTCAACCGGAATTCAACCGTGATCGAACCGGTGATTAATAAATATATAAATTTTTATTTTATATATTATATATAAGATAATTTTTAAACATACTATTTAATTATTTATCTAATTGTAAACATAACTTAAACCCTCAAATATCAAAATATACAAAAAAAATTTAAGTTTACTAACATTACACAAAATAAGATAATAAAGCTCAATAGTCATATTTCAACAAAAAATTAAAAAATCACTAATCATAATATTCATTCAAGTTGAAATCATCATAATCAAGACATCTTAAATAGACCAGTTAGTTTTTTCTCTTACCGATTCAGTGGTTTTTACCGACTCGACAGTAAAATGATCGAGACAATCATTCACAAAAAATACGGGCTAAACCGAACCGTTTTATACTCTAGTTTACCAATTTTTCGGTTCGACCGATCGGTTCGGTCTAATTTTTAAAATAATAGTTTTAATACATTTATTACGAATAAAATGACAAGACAACCCCAGAGAGCGACAGTTGGTGCCACTTGGCAGATAACCGTGGGAGATTGTCATGGTCCCGGTTGCAGGAGATAAGGATTGATACCTTACTTCCGAGTTAGAGCAAATAACACGATAAGATATGATAGTTTAATGCCAACCAGCGGCAATGCAACGCCACTGATTCGACATTAATTTTATCATGTGGGTCCACCCGCCGGAAACAATTTGCCACGTCATCCTGTTAAGATTCCTTTGAAAAGGCCATCATGTGGGCCCCAATTACGTGTTCTGGTGACCTTCATATTTGTTTGTTAACATTTCCTAATCATCTTGAATTGGAAAGGGCTAATCGAACCGCACCTTTTGTTCTATTATTGGCCCATTAGATATACTTGGTTATCAAATTAAAAGTTGGAAAAAGGCTAATCACCAACTTATTTCAGCAAGTCATGACATCAACAATAATATCAACACCATTTCAATAAAAATCTCACTAAAATATAAGATTTGATTATTTAAATAAGGATAGCCTAGGCCCTAGGCCCATCCTAACTCAATCGAAGGCCAATCAAATATGAGGTAGCTAGTTCCAACTCGACTCAACCAACCACAAATTTTTAAAATTTTTTGAAAATGTCAAAACAATGCTGTTTTCATACCAGAGTAGCACCTCGAGTTGGATTTAGATAGGTCAAGCTTAACCTGAGGCTCTAACTTTTTAAAAAAATTGGGCTCGAGATCCAATCCAAAGTTAAGTCAGCTTAAACCTAACCTATTTACTTAAGGTCGAGTCGAGCTCAACTCTACTTGTAATTCCTATATTTGAAAAAAAATCGTAATAGATAGTCTTATTCTTAACTAATAGAAAGATTATTTATTTAATTTAACTAAATTTAAATTAAAATGATATTATTTTAAATTATTAAATAAAATAAAAGTTATTTTAAAATTAACTAGTTTATATTCAACTAATCTTCTTAATTTTTAGTTAACCAAACTTTGTGGTATTGGGTGCAAAGTTGGATAGGTGGGCTTAGTCCGTTTTTTTCATCTAGATGTAGGGCCTTATTTCAGCGGGTCTAAGTTCACCTCTGGTTTTCCTGTTTTTCTTAATTTAATGATTTTATTTGAATAAAATATCAAGTAATACCACAAAAAAGATTACATAAAATCATACACTAGTGTTATATGTTTTATATGAGTATGTCAAATGAAAGTATTTTTATTTTACTTTACTTTTAATTGTTATTATATTATTATTTTAAATAAAGTTGTATATTACTAGGCTTTTTTTTTTACTGCTTGAGATTTATTCAAAATGATATTATTTAAAAATTAAAAATATTTAATTCAACATTTAAATAAAATTTTAAAGTTCAATTAATTTAAGTTTTACTCTATTAATTTTAAGTTAAATTGAGTCAAATTAATTTAAGATTATTAAACTTAAATGTGAATAATTAAGATATTTATAAAGTATAATTAATTAAGAATAAAAATATATCAAACTTATTAATATTAATTAATTTTCATCCATTCCAACCAGGGACGAATCCATAAATTATTTTGAGTAGGGACAAAATATTTAAAGCACTCTTATATTACTGAAAAAGATACAAATATTTGTATATTTGTTAAACAAAAAATTACATCATTGTCTTGAGCTTCTTACATATAACCTATT
>JAOSBK010000205.1:2957419-2974968 GCA_027568895.1 Erythroxylum shatona | reverse complement strand
GGTGTGAGGGAAATTTTAAAATTTTTTAAAAATTTGGCAAAAAAGTTTTCCTTTTTTTAAAATTTCTAATATTGGTCGATATTTGATCGATATTTTGAATACCGGCTAGTATCACTAGTACCATCTGAAACGGGTCGATATTGACCCATATTTAAACCAGATATAACCGATCCTTTATTTCATACCCATTTTAGTTCAATACAATACGTACCGGCCAGTACGAAACGATATTCATAATCGTAAGTCTGTAATAAGTAATTATAAAAAATAAAATAAGTAAATGATATGTCAGAATATCTAAATACCTCAAAAGACGGGCCATTTCAAAGCATAAGAGATTCTTGTTTGTGGGCTTACTTTGTCATTCGACAAGATCAGGCCTGTACCCAGCCCTGTGAAGAGCACTAGAAAGCAGCAATGGAGATACTAAAGAGCATTTTGGGGAAGAAGCGGTGAAGAATGATGATGATTATTATGCGCACATCACTCAGACGGATCCATACAAACGTGGATGCCCCCAGACTCACCAGATTCAATCTTCAAGCTCCAAAATGTGTAAGTGTTTACATCTGTTCTTGGTTCTTCCAAAACGTAGAGTTGTTAAAGTTTTGAACTTTAAATAGTCCGTTTCTTTGGTCTCTGGAGTGGTCTTTTTAGAGTTGTTGAAGTTCTCAACTTGATCTAATGAGTGGGTTGTGCGGTTTTGTGGTGTTCGAGTTTTTGCAGTTTGAATGCGCTTATGGATGCTGATTTTTACCCCAAAATGGGGTGTTGCTATTGAATCCAGTTTGGCATATTATTCTCTGCTTGAATCTTGATGGGTAACTTGTATACATATTGTGCCATAGCCGATACGTTTTTGTTCTTGCGAGCTAGAAAAGTGCTTCCGGGACGTTCTTGAATTGTCGAGGTTGAATTACCTACGTTTAACGGTCAAAGGTGAATCTCCTTTGATGGTTTTGTTAGAAAATGAAATCATCTGGTGCTATCTTGTTAGGTTCTCTGTATAACGTGAAATGCTAAAGGTTGAGGAATTCAGTACTTGGCCATTTAGCTCAATACCAGAAGCTTGACCAGTACACTTCAATACTAACAGCTAATTTTTACGGATTCATGAATGGTTACCTGGATTCTACCATATCAAGTTCGTCAAAGAGGACTTCTTTTTGTGTCAACCATGTCGAAATCGAACGTGAAGTTCTCACCTAGATAATTTGACCTTTTCTTTGCTCTAATTTCATGTGCCCATTTGCAATCTGTGCATTGTGAGCTCTAGTGTCTACTATGTATTGACTATCTAGTCACTGAGCATAAATTTTTAGTTGGCCAACTAGGTGTTCTTGCACTAGGGATTATAGTTTTTGTATGCAAGACTTTGACGGTGCTAAATGCTTTTCATGAAAATTGAACATGTTCATGAAAATTTGGTGTGCTGATGTGATTCATTTAAAAGATGTGTAAATGGAAACTAACCGTATTGTTTTCATATTCTTTAGGCCACTGAGTTTGTTACGTTGTAAGCTTGCTTCCAGCATGTTCCTTCATGAGTTGCATTTGAGTTCTTTGCTTATATTTTGTGCCTTTTGAATATTGTGTTCCAGGTAGAGGTAGAATATGCTAATGGCAGCAAGTTTAATTTGTCAGCTGAATTTCTAAGGATAAATAGTCCAGCTGTTGATGCGAAAGTAAGATCAATTAGGGGTGATAAGGTAAACGGTTGGAAGCTGTCTTTGCTGTATTATATTTCAATTCTATTTTTAGTCTTCTATTGTTGTGCACATACATGTGTATTTATCAGGAGAACGCCTATTGAAAATGTTAACTACTTTGTCTGCCAGTATTCTGAATCATTTGAAGTGACTTGTGGTTATGGTTATTTTGTTGATTAATTGTCTAGAATGGTCTGTCTTCATATTAGTTGTGCACTGCAGAAGGATTATGGTTCATTTCACAGGGTTCAAGAATCACTGATGACAATCACAAGAAAAATGTCAATACATGCTTATGGATCATTTTCTGCTGATCAATACCTGTTTATTATTATAATAAACAGAAACATGCTTATTCTTACTGTCATTTACTAATCAAGCAGAGATGTATTCAAGAAATATTCTATCAACATTTTTAAAGTGCTTGTACAGCAGTCTGTTAACTGCCCCTTCACCGTATGCTGATGAATTGTCTCATCTTTTAAACATGCGATATGTTGAATGTGTATTGAATAAATACATTGATGTTTTTCAATTCATATAACAATTTGGTTGATCCTTCACGTTCACTAACCAGGTGATATCTGGCAGGCGTCATGTGGGTATCATGTCTGCAGAACCTGTGGGCAACTATGGGGTTAGGTAGTTTGGGCTTAAAATTAATGCATTTGTTACACTTATATCCATAATAATGACTTGTGGAAGATGATGAAGTGTTTCTTAAGATGGGTTACTTTTGCTGGAATGTTCAGGATACTTTTTGATGATTTGCATAAAACCGGGATCTATACGTGGGATTACTTCTACCACCTTGGGAGCAATAAGTTTTCCTTGATTAGAAACTATATCAAGACACTAAGGAAGCATGGACTCAGCCGTGATCCTTTGCAGAGAAAATGATGGATCGAAGAATCCTTAACCAATGCTCAGGAATTAGGATGAAGATGGCAAACAAACTCAAAGTGATGCACTGCGGAAGCCCAAGCAAATGCAAGTGTTCTTTACTAGTTTTATTTGATTTCTACCATATGCAAATGTGAAAGCCACATTCTTTCCAAAATATGAACAGTTTCATGTTCCTTCCACCTGGTTACTTGAAGAACATAATAACTGACAAGACAACAGAGCATCGATTGCTAGTCAGGGCACCTGCTCTTCACTTTATAAGTGGAAGCATGACTTTGAAGGTCTTAGCTCAGTGGTTGCTTTTTCTGTTCACCACCAGTACTTCAATTTTACTGTAACTTGTACTCCTAAGCTAACGTGAATGAATATGTAAGTTTCTTTGTACGTATATGTAATAACATTGAACGAGCATTAAAAAGGAACTGGCATCAATATATACGCTCCCTTTCAACCCCAGAGATCAATTATCCCTACTCTAAGTTGTCTTCTTCATTTAGAGCAATAATGGTTTTCCCAAAATTACCGAAGCTGTTGCAGAAAAGCAAAGAGTCAACCTTTTACCAAGCACTTCATTCCGTGAGGCAGAAAAGCCTGGAAAATTTTGCTTTCAGTGAAGACAAAACATGCAGAATGCCAAACCAAAAGTGGCTTGAGTTTGGTTTTGTGCTCAAAGGCTTGTGGTAACTAATGGGGAAAAGCTTACAAGATCCGGTTTGACATGCCTGACATGACAGGGACATGCTTGTACTAAAAGGCAGTGAAGGTTCCCAGGAACTGAAGACACTGGTGTAAATGGTGAACTTGGCACTGGTAACGACGAGCTTGCCAAATGAAGAGTTATGAGAAGATTTGCGGAGAAGTCGAAGATGGGTTCTTTGTACACTTACCACTCCAAAAACGTTAGCATCACAAGCAAAGTTGTAGATTGATGTACAATAGAAACATACTAGGAGTGCTTCTGTATATCTTTCTTAAGGATGTGAAATGAACTCTTTCTGATTGAATTCAGGAGCTCAGTCAGTATTCCAATTTAGAAATAATCAATTACACATCCACCAATTCAAACAACCGAAACTACAAGTTCCTCCTACACACTATAGCCTGTGGTTCTACATCAAAATTGTGGGTTCACATGTAAAACAAACAACTTCAACAGAAACTGGAGTTCTGGTAACTATGAAGGCTTTTTCTTCTGTCCACTTCTTGTGATGCGCTTCAGCTCTTGTGTACCCCTTTTAAGTCCCCTACGAGTGCCATAACAGAATTCATTACAAAGCTGGACTAATAGATCCCGAAACAGATTCAAGTAACGGACATACCTCTGGTACAAGTACATGAAGATGTAGAAAAGCGACAACAATATCAATATCAGAACAGAAGTTATAATGTACAGCACACTTGTCTTCTTCTGCAGATATGGATGAACACATACAATAGAGATGAATTAGTAATCAGATGTTCAATTATCTCAACATGACAATTCTAAATCATGATGACTGTAAGGGCAACTATGAAATCTTAAATATAACTATTCCAATCAAAACGTGAATATTCATAAAAGTTCAATTTACATGCTTGAAATGAGCTTCACGAAACAAAAAGGAAAAAATGTTCCTGATGATAGGCACCAAGTTCTCCTCCTCATTTCGTGCTTATTTCTACAGGAATTGTTGAAGATTCTAAACACTACCTCTCTCTCACCTTACATAAATTGGTTGGTATTCGTACTACGGCAGATTCTAGTCAAGTAAAGAGGTAAATTTACCTTGCTCCCTAATGAGAACAGTTTCTGACCTCCAGAACAAGAGTGGGAATCACAAAATTGACGTAAGAAGAGCTCTGTCAGTTCAAAATATAAGTTAGTTTTACCATGAATAATGAGACCAAGAAGCTCTTGATTGTATTGTCACTAATACTAAATTACTACCATTGAGACGATGAGCTGCAGAACCTTCATTCACTGGAAAACAGCTACTAGCTAGACTCTGCATAGAATCATCAAATTATAAGCTGAAGAACAATATAGCCTTAAAGCACAAGTATCCTTAGAGGCAACCTCACACAGATGTTTATTCCGTGCGGCAGCTGCAGGATTGCACTTAGTTTTGTGTGGCAAAGAACTCATCACACGGTCGCAGTGTAAAGCACCACATACATCTGCCAGGCATCTTCTATGAGTCTGTCTCAGAAAAAAACAAAGAATTTTTACATTAGTATTTGAAATAAAACATGCTGAGGAACCAGCTCGGCAATGTCTGGGAATCAAATTTTTTGAAAACAAGATAGGAGTGTGGCAATCGAAAAAAGCAAGTACATGCAAAATCAAAGACATTGATGCAAACTGGACGAGTATCTCAGTGGGAAGAAACTTTAAGTATGTTGTAGTAAGACATTTCTTTCCTGCTATGAATGTAATTTTACCAAAGATGAAGAAGAAGTGAACAAATTCATCCGTAACAATGAATATCCAAATCAGAAACATCAAGCTAAATTTATTATAGAGCTTATCATACCAAAAAGTTGCCCAACATGTTATAAATTATCGAATCAAAATGCAGAATGAACTAAGAGTCAAAACTTGATACAAGAACATATTGTCATGGGATACATCAACAGAAGATAATTACAACGACATACCACATTCAGCATATCATAGTGTCTGTTATCGAAATGCTTGTCGAGGTATTTCTCTTCATAGAATGTCTTTTTACAGTAACCGCAACGCCATTCATTCAAAGCCAAGCGAATCTTGTGCTCTTCCTGATCTCTATACATGTCGTTTTCAGGATGAAGCCTACACCTACTTGGAATCCGATAGCCTTCCTTCTCAACAAAAGGCATCAAATACTACATCAAAAACAAAACTCTGTAACCAAATCGTTGAACTAAATGAGGGATATTCAATTACAGTTGTATTTCATCAAACACCTCTTCTACTATTTTCCACGCCGCCTTACTTCTTTCTCTTGAACAATGCACTTCATGGACATTCCCTTGTTCTTGCTCGGGAGTTCTAAACATTAACCTTCATACATTAGTTATATCAAAACTATACAATAAAACCAAACCTGAAATAATAAATACCAAGTTAAAGAACCTCGAGCCATGTTCTTTTTCATAACTATTTCTTCAATTCCAAAAAACTAAAGAAACCCAGATCAGAAATTTACTCAAAGGTGTGATCTTTAAAGAGAAAACCAACAACCCATATCTCTATTCAGGAATATAGCAAATGTAACCAATGCCTATCTTACCTTGAACGTGCAAATTCTCCATGAATCTGAACGGATAAAAGAAGGAAAGAACAAAGAACAGAAAAATATCAATAGCCATGACAAAGGAGAAAAATTGATCGACGACAGTGAAGCAAAGTAATCGCATCTACGCATATACACACTCAGTAGTACCTCAAGCAAAGAAAAAGTAGAGAAAAGAAAGAGGAAAACGATAAGCCGTGTTGGAGGCTTGGCCATGGTTAGTACGCAAGCATCTCATTCACTGTTTATGTAAATCAAAAGCTTTAAGAATTATGAAAAGGGAGCAAAATTGACAACTGCTCCAATGGCAAAGTTGGAGTCTTGAAAATGGAAGAAACGGAAGGAAATAAGAGACAACAGGACTAGAAGTTCCCAAAGGTGGGTAGGTAGGTACAATCTTGAGTCTTGACAGAGAAGAAGTAGGTCGCTTATGATGACATAGAACCAACAAGTGATCGCCACGTGGATATATTTTGTTGACCAGCTTATGCTGACGTGGGAAATCTTCATTTTCTAAGAAAGTCAAAGCTTAAAAGGGTGTAGAAGAAATGTGTTTTCTTATTTATTAAAATTGAATTGTAATAAATTTACAATTTTCATACTTTTAAGTTTAATTTTTATATTTATAATACAAAGTATACAAAGCTTTGGTTTCCCGTAAGCCGAGGGACGAAACGAATCTGTCAGCAACTATAATAAACAGAGTTCTTGAAGATCTTAAGAATCTCAGATCCAGGAAACTGTAATTTGATTTCTACTTTAACAACTCATTTACCATTACCTTCATTTGTGTTGTCATGTAAAATCTTTTGGTTAATAATAGTTAATGGTGAGCTAGCGGCCATTTCCTGGCCACCTCCTAACCAACTCCATGATATTACTCTTCAAAATGCTAAAAAACGAATCTTTCAGACTTTGACTTCTTAGAATCTCTCCATAGTCGACGAAATTTAGATCTTTGAGAGATGCCCTTTTAGAATCAGGCCTTGAAATCCAGCCCCCATGGCCAAATTCATGGTTTTGATGCTTCTTTTCCTGGCGTGCTGGTTGCTGTTTTTTGTTGGCGGCGAATCGAGTGTGGAAGCGGGTCGTAGGATCCACACGCTGTTCTCTGTGGAGTGTCAGAATTACTTTGACTGGCAGACCGTGGGGCTCATGCATAGCTTCAAGAAGGCTCGACAACCCGGACCCGTAACCCGACTCCTGAGCTGTACGGGCGAGGAAAAGAAGAATTACAGAGGAATGCATTTGGCTCCTACTCTCGAGGTGCCCTCTATGAGCAGACACCCCAGAACTGGCGACTGGTGAAGTTCTCTGTTTCATTAGTCATTCTTAGAACACGAAACTGTAGTGTCTTCTTCTCCCTATTAGCTTTGTGGTGGAAGTCTTCGATGAAGCATCTGTGCTTAGATTCTTAGAGCTGATGCTTTTGTCGTTCAAATTTATTTCCTTTTTAACAACTGACACGACATCTTTGAATATTTTGGCAAAATTATATGAGATGAGGATTAAGTGGTTTTATGCTCCTTGTTTCTTGGTTGGGCGTAAACTGCTTTTCTGATTTAGTTTTGCCATCTTCATTTTCAATGCATATCAAGTTCCGTCCCATTGTTTTGCAAAATGAAACAAATGAGAGATTGTCACTAGTCAACTGCATTAATCTTTTTTCACGTTAGCTTCTTCTCTTTAGTTTGAATGACAGAATAGATTCTAATGATTTTTTTCCTATTAATGTCCTCGCCCTTCATTCTGTTTTACAGATTCCTTGGCTGTGACCTTCCTTACCAAAATGTCCTGCTGTCATGTGTCTTTGAATGAGAATTCAAATCAGTTCTTCTTGTCTCTTTCTGTGAGCTTGTTTTCTTTTCAATGAAGAGTTGTCTTAAGATGCCATATTTTCACCATGCCTGCAGGTACCCTGCAATCAACAAACCTGCTGGAATTGTTCACTGGCTTAAACATTCTAAAGACGCAGATAATGTTGATTGGGTTGTTATTTTAGATGCAGATATGATCATTCGGGGTCCAATTGTACCTTGGGAACTTGGAGCTGAAAAAGGAAGACCTGTTGCAGCATACTATGGGTACTTTCTTAGGCATTTAGTTATCAATATGGATTGGCTGAGAAAAACAGGAATCTTTTCCCTTGACGAATTGCTGAAATGATCTTTGCAAACTTATTTTCAACCTATCAGTGGTGTTTCTAAGCTATTGCATAATGTTCTCACTGTCATGTCTATGCACAACTTTCCATTATAGTAGAGAACAATTCTGATGCAATGTGATCTTTCTTGTAGATAGAATTAGATAATATTGGGCATTTGGACGATGAAATCAACCACATTTTTTGAATAATGTGGACCAAGTCTCATGTTGTTTCCCATTTCAGTTAATAATTTATGGCTGTATACTCACTTTTGTTTGTGTTTAAGTTATCCCTTCTTATGATTTTCAAAAAATATATGATGCATAATAGGTACTTGATCGGATGCGACAATGTTCTGGCTCAAGTGCACACAAAGCATCCTGAGCTATGTGACAAAGTTGGTGGGCTTTTAGCCATGCACATAGATGATCTTCGAGCATTAGCACCATTGTGGCTTGCAAAGACCGAAGAAGTGCGGGAAGATAGATCTCATTGGGCCACCAACATAACTGGCGACATCTATGGTCAAGGATGGATAAGTGAGATGTATGGCTATTCATTTGGTGCAGCTGAAGTAAGGATTTGTCTTAATTTCACACCAAGTTACCTTCTATTTTGCACCAACTATGTTTGCAAGTATAGTTTATCTGTCATTCTTATTTTGTCTGTTCAGGTCAGACTTCGGCACAAAATTAATGATGATTTGATGGTCTACCCAGGGTATATTCCACGAGAGGGTATTGAGCCTATTTTGCTTCACTATGGCTTGCCATTCAGTGTTGGAAATTGGTCCTTCAGTAAATTAGATCATCATGAAGATAATATTGTCTACCAGTGTGGTCGGCTATTTCCTGAGCCTCCTTATCCCAGAGAGGTATGAAAACAAAAGAAAGAACATGGTTTGGAGTGTCTTTTGGGATCTACATTTGACCCTTTCCAAGCATATGTCTTGTCCTTGCTTTTAGTGGTAGAGAAGTTTAAGAATTTGACTATTAAAGCTTTTGATTGTTTGCTTGCAAACCCCATTGGATCAACATGATATTACAAAAGAAGACTTTATGAGCTAAGCTAGAGTTTCTTGAAGGCCAATTGTGTATCTTCATTTATGCAGGTGCAAGCAATGGAAAATGATCCAAATAAAAGGAGGGGCTTGTTCTTGAGTTTAGAGTGTATAAACACTTTGAATGAGGGCCTTCTTTTACAACATGCTAGAGACGGATGTGAGAGGCCAACATGGTCAAAATATCTGAGCTTTTTGAAAAGTAAAACTTTTGCTGAATTGACTCGACCAAGATATCTTACTCCCGAAGATGGAGAAGCTAAAGAAGCAAAAAAAGAGCAGGAAGAAGTTGATGAACTTCAAAAGGCACATCCAAATATCCATACTATATTCTCCACAGAATGTACAACTTACTTTGATTGGCAGACTGTAGGACTTGTACACAGTTTCCACCAGAGCGGTCAGCCTGGGAATCTCACACGCCTTCTCAGTTGTACAGCTGAGGACTTGAAGCAATACAAAGGACATGATCTGGCTCCCACTCATTATGTTCCTTCCATGAGCCGACATCCACTAACAGGCGATTGGTAATTTAACTCTGCCATTTTGTGTCATTTTATCCATAGTCAACTACTGTAAGTAAATGGATTTGGATTGACATCCTCTGATGAAATTTGGTGGTCTGGAAGGAGCCTACATAATGTTGTAGCTGAAAAGCACTAGAGACAGCCCTTTGTTTCTGTAAATGATGGTAGGAGCTCCTTCTTGGAAATTTATATGTTGCACTTGTGACCTTGTGTCTGGCATGTTTGTCTCAACTGGCTACTTTTGGACCTTAAACTTCTGCCATCATGGTTCTGTGCCTCATACTTAGTATTTTTCTCCAGAAAATCTTGTCCCATATTCCGTTAACAGGTGCATTAAATCAGATGACCTGAAGAGGATCTAATGCAGCTGGAAGTCTTTTCTTTTGTAAATATTTCCTTCTTTTCTATTTTAGGTACCCGGCAATTAATAAACCTGCTGCAGTTGTTCATTGGCTTAACCATGTAGACATTGATGCTGAGTTCATTATTATTCTTGATGCTGACATGATCATGAGAGCTCCAATCACACCATGGGAATTCAATGCTGCACGTGGCCGCCCTGTATCAACGCCCTATGAGTAAGCAAGTTTTGTATGCCCTTGCAGTGTTTAGTTAATGGAAATTATGCATGGTTCGGTTTATCTCTCTCTCTCTCTCTCTTAATTCTGGCACACTACTGTAATGGAGTGATTACACACCTAATAAGGTCATTAACTTTATGCTTCCCAGTTACCTTATTGGCTGTGACAACGAGCTTGCAAAAATCCACACACGCAACCCTGATGCTTGTGACAAGGTTGGGGGTGTAATAATTATGCACATAGATGATCTTCGACAGTTTGCGCTGCTATGGTTGCACAAAACAGAGGAGGTCCGGGCTGACAAAGCTCATTATGCTACTAACATAACAGGAGATATATACTCGTCAGGCTGGATTAGTGAGATGTACGGTTACTCATTTGGCGCAGCAGAGGTATTCATTTCCTTTACATCCCATCTTTACTTATGCTACCATCATTTGTTCTTTAGTTTTCTCATAGAAATCCCAAAGGGAGTTGCACTTGTTAACTTTAATGTCTATACAACATTAATCTTCTGATAGGTGTGGATGGTTAATAGCCTGTACTTGATAATTCCACTAATTGTAGAATTCCAACAGAAGTTTTGTTACCTTTTAAGACTTAATTATTTATTCTTTGTGCACAGATGAACCTACGCCACATTATCAATAGTGAGATATTAATATATCCAGGATACATTCCTGAGAATGGGGTAAAGTATAGAGTTTTCCACTATGGACTAGAATTTAGAGTTGGGAATTGGAGCTTTGATAAAGCAAACTGGAGAGATCATGATATTGTCAACAAATGCTGGGCTAAGTTTCCTGAACCTCCAGATCCTTTAACTGTGGATCGGACTGATCACAGCAATCTCCAGAGGGACCTGCTTAGCATTGAATGTGCAAGGGCACTTAATGAAGCATTATACCTTCATCATAAGAAGAGAAACTGTCCTGATCCTAGCTCCTTATCGAGCTCAAATTGGGATGATAAGAAGGAAATAGGGAGTTCGAGGAAGTTTGGTAGGTTTACAGGAACTGATGCTGTAAGAAGCAGCCCTATGCCAATCAAGCATTCCGAGGAGTCATCCCTCGATGCAGCAGACGGGCTATTTGGTTCTTTTAGGGTTTGGGTTGTTGCTTTATGGGTGATTTCTGGTTTGGGTTTCTTGGCAGTCATGTTTATGGTGTTTTCAGGTCATAAAAGCAAGGGAACCAAGAGTAAAAGTTACAGAAATAGGAGAAGAATTTCATATACAGGTTTGTTTGACACCGGTAGTGGTCGCGATAGGCTTGGGAACAATGTTGATGCATCTTTGTAACATTAAAACTTACACGGAAAATACTACAATGATTTTTTTCTGACTCGACATGCTAGAGAACTTCAGAAGGCCTGGAGGCAAATTTTGGAAACTTATGCTGATATACCAGAAAACTCTGATAGCAGATCTATTACTATTTGATTCAAGTTTTGTCTGTTCTTTCTGTTATTGTAAGCTTCTGACATTGATCATATCTTTTCCATTTCTTCAAAGAATGTGACAAAACAAAAAAATGAATAGGGCCTTGAGAGTAATATTTCTGCAAGTTGTTTTCCAATCTGGTGTATGCGTTTGCTGATCATTACAGGTCTTATATCTGTTATATCCTCCATTTGTAAAAGTTACTTACTCAGATACCCATCTCAAATCCACCACCATCTCTGTGATAGTCCTAGAAAGAAAGGTCTTGATGGGGAGTAAAGAAAGTTTTTGTTTGGAAGTAATAACTTCAAATACTAACTTATATTCAACTAATTCTCCACACACCCAATTTGATATTTGTTTCAGAGGCAGAAGAAGCTAGAGCCTTTTTTCTCCGAGTCTCTGTTTTCTTGAAGTTGATATCAACTAACAAAAGTAGACCGTTGGGTCACCATGTGGCCCCCCAAGCAGTTGAAAAAAGCTTGGAGCTTTCGAGGCATGGTCTGTGGAGTGTGGACCCAACCTTCTTGCAGAATGCACCATAAAAGCTTAGAGCTTCCCTTTTTCTTCCTCGTTTGTATATACTAACATTTCCCTGCTCTGCTTTTTCCACTCACTGCCATGGACCCAATACTTCTTTGAAATTCAAATTTAAAACTTCTCGGCGCTTTTGATCTAAACATACACAAAACTACAAAGTTTAACTGAACTCATTATTGCAGAAGAAAACCAAAGAGCTGTTGTTTTTCACTCTTGTATTGTATTGAGGTCTGTTCAGATAGCCAGTGTCATGGGGGAGACAAGTTGTCTCATGCGACCATTTTCATATGCTGCGGGTTTTTCTTCCATTGATGCCTCCGAGGTACTGTTCATGAAACTGCATACTGTATCCCATATTTGGCGTTTAAGTAGACTAATCATTGGGTTGTAAGAACTCTCCGAGATATTTAATGGGTTCTCTAAAGTTCTTCATTTGGTCTACTCGTAAGCACCTAAATCGCTTGCATTTTGAACTCCAATGACTAAAGAAGCTCTTGTGTCTCAGGGTAAATCAGTTCATGCTCTTGGACAATCAGTCTCTTTTGGAAGGTTCACGTCAGAATCATTATCTTGGGAAAAATGGTCAACTTTCTCTCACAACAAGTACGTCGAAGAGGCTGAGAAATTCTCGCGTCCTGGTTCAGTTGCACAGATGAAAGCTTTTTTTGAAGCTCATTACAAGAATTTAGCTGCAAGAAAGGCAGCAGCTTTGCTTGAGCAAGCAAATTCCGCTGTAAGTAATGTGCCTGAACCAGATATTAAAACTGAGGTTCGTGATACTTCAACTCCAGATTCAGAAATGATGACCCCAAAATCAGATGCAAATAGTGAAAGCACAAAGGTTAGAGAAGTTGATTCATCGATCAAAAGTCAGGTTCTTGTGGAAAATTCTGTCAAGGTCGAACCTTCAAGCCAGGTTGAAGTTGCTGATAATGAGGAAGAGGTTAAACGGATGGATCTTAGTGGATCAAAACAAACGGAGAAGCCTCTACTGAAGGTAAGCAATACCAAATATGCCAGTGATTTCTTGTTCTTAACTCCACATACATCTAAAAGCTGGTATGTCCCCTTGTTTTAGCAGGATTTCATTTCCAGTAAAGATGATTCAGTATCCATGAGCAAGAAGAAACTTTCTGTTTCTTCCTCAAAGTCGTCGATTCGTGGAAAAGCAGCAAAGCTGCAGCTTTCACCAGCTAAACAGGCACCGGCACTTCGTCCCAAAAAAGAAAACATCTCCGCTCCAACTCCAATCAACAAGAATTCAGCAATATCTACTCAAACGTTGATGAATTTCACTCCTGTCAGGCAACTTAATAGAATAACTTCAACACTTATCAGGAAGATTGACAGTACCAGCGTTTCTTCCAATTATAAAGCGTCCAAAGACTGCTCAACACCTCTTAAGACTCCAACTAAGGTGCCTTCTTATATGCGATTCTGCTTCAAAACTATGCACACACACACCATTTTTTACTCCGACATTCTCAAATCACTAATATTGAGATACCATTTGTCCTTGGATCGCGGACTTCATTAATTAAGGAGCGTAAAAAGCCACCCATTGTCACCCCTCTATCAGAAAACAGAAGGTATCCTACTCCAGTCTTTTGAAATGGAGTTAAGAAGAGAACATAATTGTGAACTTGATATCTCTACTTCCAAACCTCGTGTATTTATGTATTGTTTTCCATTGCAGGGCAACTACACCTCTTCAAACCTCAGCCTGTGGAAGCAAAACAGGTCGCCCCAAATGGAATTTCTTTCCAACAGAGTAAGTAGTTCCACTCCACAAAAGTTTAATGCATTGGTTTTGAATCATCAACTTGGTCTAGGGATTTGATATGGTTGCTAAGGGACACCTATCAGGCTACCAGATTCAACAGTCCTGAAATTTTTTCCACATCAAGTTGGAGAGTTGAGATAAAAGTAACAGAATGATGGCTTATGCTCAGGAGATGATAGATTGCCTAGTCTATATATATTCACTAGGCAGCTAAGCTTCCTCCTAATTTGTATGGATACTTTGCAAATATGTTTGAGATCATAAAATAATGTATTTAAATCGCATGATAAGTATTTAATTAAAAATATAAATAAATAAAAATTCATTCTAACTAAATTAGGAACAAATTTTATTACTAAAAACAATAAATAATTTAAAATTAACAATAACTGATATTAAACATTCAAAGTTATCCTAATTTATTAAAAAATATATGAAATTATTACTTAAAAAAAGAAAAAAAGACAATAAAAAGGAGAATTAGTATGAATTTCCACTCCATAAAAGCCTCTCAAGATATACAAATTGCTGTCTCAAGCTCTAATGGTTATAATAGTTAGTGATATAACGATTAGATATTTAATTATAATGGTTAGGAATTTGTAAGTTTCCATATATTTTGACTTATATAACATATATAGATCGCATCATAAGTTATTTTACAATAAAATTTGGATATGTTCATACCAGCTGTTCGAAGTTTATGAGTGGCAGCAGAAACAAATCTCAATCTCCCAAGATATCTACACCTTTCAACTTGAGGACTGAAGAAAGAGCTGCAAGAAGAAAGGAGGCAAGCAGTAGAGTGTTCTTTATACCATTCTTCATCCTCTTTTTCGGTTCTTTTGGAAATATTTGTGAACCAACTTTACTGCTGCTGCATGCTTCTGATATTTTCCCCTATGATTTCAGAAGCTGGAAGAAAAGTTCAATGTTGATCAGGCACAAAAAGTGCAGTTGCAGGCCACCCTCAAGGTAAATATACCATTGCAAGGTCTTCTCTTACAGCTTGCAGATTGCCGGAAGTATATTCTAATGCAAGTTAAGCCAAATATCCATAAGAAGCTGACATTTTAATGTCAATCCAACTAAGAAATTTTTATTCTGATAAGGCAATTCTCTCGTATTTTGAGCTGTGGTAGTATTCTTATGGTGTTCAGATAGAAGGCTAAACTCTTCTCTTTCTGCTAACTGTAAAGCATGATGCTGTTAAGATGGAAGGAGATTTCACTCAGGAAGTATAATTTGCTAATTTCTTTGATCAGGAGAAGGCAAAAAAGGAACTTAAAAGATCTTGTCAAAGCCTTTGCTTCAAGGCGAGGCCTCTACCTAAATTTTACAAGGAGAGAGCAGTATCAAGTAAACAGATTGAAACGGTATCATAAGAGCTCATTGTTATGTGTTTTCTTCAATCGTATTCAACCATAGTTCCTGTTGCTCTATCAGTACTGTGACAAAGTTTCATCTTTTGTGTTCCTCGCAGGTTCCGTTGACGCAATTTTGCTCACCTGAGCAAGGAGGAAAATCCTATCCTACTCCGATGCAGAATGCCACTCCTCAACTACTTCAGAGACCCTCTGTGAAGACTAGCGGCTCCAAGCAGGTCATGGAGAAGAACAGTCACAAGCCTCATTCTTTAAGTTCGCATCTCAAAAGACATGCTCACGAGAATACTTCTCCAAATATTCAGTGCAAATGAGCAAACATTGTAAAGTGATGGAGACGAGTTCAAGTTAGATGACTGCAATTGCAGTCACACTTGGGTAGGACAATCTTCAAAATTTTTTCCTCCCAGAGAAAACTGAAGCAATCTGCCAAACTGGGTTTGCTAGGGAAACTTGATCTCCTCCTACAAGTATGGCAAATTCATAAATGTAAAGAGGAGGTTAGTTCTGCAGTAGTTTTTGTTTAACATTGATACTGTAACGGAATAACAGTGTCCCATGATTCCTCCTTCGGAAAGTGTAAAAGTGAATTTCAAATCTTAACCAAATACAAGAGGTCATGATTGAAAGGAAAAAGACAAGAAAAGAAACTAGAAGTTATATTCTCTCTACGTCTCCTCCTTTGATTTCTCTCATACATATCTCTGGCAATTACCTATGGCGATCAGTGAATTGACATCCATTGACAACCTGGTCTTTTTGTTACAGAACAACTCACAAATTGATCTTGTAAAGAAGCATTTTTAGCAATTTCGGCTTCCAAAGATTACATCTTTCTTTCGATTAAAGATGATAAAAGCAAGCAAACATCAGACTTCTGCCACTCAACTTGGCCCCACCTCAATCCCACATTACAGGAGCTCTTATGATCATCGTCCCCATCTTGATCTCCATCATTGTGATTCTCCATTTTCATTCCTATCTTCACCATTCTCACAGATGCAGACTTCAACTTTTGGTCTCCTTTTGTTAGAATAAATAAAGGTTTTGTTATAAAACCAGAATCACAATTTCAGAGTATTTGGGAGAGAAGACTTATTCTTATATATTCATTTCATATCTCTCTTACATCAAACCTTCTATTTATAGTACATTTCAACCACCTAATACACATGTGACCACCTACTCCATATGTGTTATTGTGTTAGGTAAAACCAAACCAATAACCACCTACTTCATTCTTGTGTTAGGTAAAACCAAACCAATAACCACCTACTTCATTCTTGTGTTAGGTAAAACCAAACCAATCTATATGTACACTAACTATTAAATGGTGCATCTACAATTAGTGGTACACCATATTATTTCTATCTTTTATAACAGGTTTCTTATTTTTGTCATAGATTCAGTTCTTGATTTACGCATTCTGTTATGGACTTTGTTGCATTGTTAGGCCCATAACTACGTATATAAATGTTGTAATAGTCCGAGAGAGAAATTTTCTATTCATCATAAAGTTGCTCTCTTTAGATCAATGGGGCAGAATTGATTGTAGTTATAAGGCCTTTTATTATAACTCTAGGCATCATACTGTTCATGACAATGATCGAGACAACGATCGAGACGACGACTTCCGCTCCACAACATCCAAATACGACTGATGACTTCCTCCACCGAACACGTAAAAAGTCGAAACAACGGCGGCATCCCACGGTTGGCGATCATGGAGACTCGGATCAGGAATCTGAAACAGGGGGTGGAGAAGGAGTGCCTTCCTTCGCAGAGATGGTGAAAGGAACCCAAAGGCTAAGGCAGGGGATTGGGCGATTTCGGATACCCATGACATCATCTCGTATGGTGATACTGACTCTGAGTCTGAAACAATTGGGGATGGAGATGGCGATTGCGTTACCTTCTCCAAAGAGGAGAAAGAGGCCATGCCTAAGGCCATCTCCAACCATTGCACCAAATTTTTACACCAAATTTGATGTAAAGTGGAATATTCTTAGAATTTTTTTACACCAAATTTTTTGTTACTCCAATTATTCTACACCAAATTTTTACATCAAAACTTTTTCAAAGAATACACCACAATAATTTAGTTATTAACTAAATTAATTTATATTTATACAACTATAATAATTTATGTATTAACTAAATTAATTTATATTTATACAACCACAATAATTTATTTATTAACTAAATTAATTTATA
>JAOSBK010000205.1:2945419-2957319 GCA_027568895.1 Erythroxylum shatona | reverse complement strand
ACACTTGAGCGACATGAGTGAATATCGTGAGGGAAGTCCATTTTAATTTTGTGCTTGTTTTTTATCACAGATATCTACCTTTGATTTTGTTTATGTGCATTGATGAAAATATTATGATACATGTTGTAGCTTGATACTTGAGTTCGCCAAATTTTTAAGGAATTGCAAGCACTTGATTTTCGTTGAAAATAAAATGACAGAATATGTTAGTTGTGACCTAAGTAAGTTGCTTGAGGACAGGCAAAGAGAGACTATGGGTTTGAAAATTTCATGTAAACACAAGTACTCTATCTCAGAACTGAGAAGAAAAAGCATTTGACTTTAAGCAATGATGGACCAGAAGACAAAAGATATGAACTAACCTTTTTTTTCTAGCTAATCCACCAAAACACGACCACCACCATAAGAAAGAAAGAGACAGCAATAGATATTATCAACATAGCCTTCATTCCCGACCTCGCAAGAGTACTTCTAGACTCCCGATATTTAGCTGACCAACAAATAAATCAATAACATTGGGATGTGTAAAACCTTCATAAATCGCTTACGATTTTAATAATACAGTAAAATTTTTATAAATTAGTAATGTAATAATCATATATAATTTATGAATTAAAAATTATAATTATTTATTAACTTAAATCCAGATTGCAAAAATCTTTAAATTATCGTATATTAGTTAAAAAAGCTTTAGCAATAATCTTTTGGTGATTACATTAAACATTTGAAACCTCTCATATGCATTACGAGGAAGTTTATACCTATAAAACGCCATTCTTTTGTTACTACGAAAATAAATACTAATCTAATATATCTCCACCATTATTAAAAAGAAAAGAAAACAAAAACTAATCTAATATAACTCCACCATTAATAAAAAAGATAAGGAAATAAATACTATTTTGGAGGTTAAATAAACGTCCTATCCAATGTTCGAGTATGTTCTTGTATTAGCCAAATCCCCATACCACATGAGACAGCCGAACCCTCTCTCATCTGTACTTATGTAAACTGTGCAAGAACAGTTCTTTACGCACTCTTGCTTACAAGCTTTCAGGTTTAAATTCATGTCTGCGAGTGCCACCGATGTGTCTAGAACTCTCACAGATGCTACCTTTATAAACCCTTCTCCACTCCGGCACATCGACACATTAGCTTTCCTGATGCACCCACCCGATCCATCTATGAGGTAACACTTATGAGGGGACTTTGGTTCACAACCTAGTAAGCACTTGCATATAAATGCATCTGGATTATACAAATCACAGTTACTGTTTGGACCACAATCGTTGTAGTTATCACACTGGTCGTTTAGCAAGGACCAAAATCTGATCCATCGACGATCATGACCGTTCCATGTAAACCGTTGGACTGTTGAATTAAATTGTTTTGTGAAACCAGATGTGTTGAAGCTTGTAGAGGATCTTGCAAAGGCAATTAAAATAAAGAAGAGAAGAAGGTTGAAGACCAAGCTGAAGTCTCCAAGACATCTCAGAAAACTCATGCTGATGATTTTGGTGATAATTCAAAAGACTATGCATCCAATAAGTAAAATTCTGAAGATTGAAGATTAAGGGAGGAAGTTTGGAGAAGAGTTTTTTTTTTCCTAAAGTTGAATTGGAGAATGAATTAAAGCTGTCAAAGCACAATTTCAAGCTGACTTGGAGGACGTGAGTGAAAGCTTGACCAATTCGTACCATAAGCATATACAAGTGGTCTTGCATATCAGATTCTGTTTTTCATGTAGTCTTAAAATCAGTAGCATTTAATGTGTGTCAGTTGCTGTTTTGCATGTATTTTGTTTTCTAGTTGATTAAAGGGACAATGAGACGTGTTAAGCTGCTATCTCTTAGATCACAAGTTTTTCAATTCCTATCCTTTAATTTTCACATGCTTTAAATCTCATGTAAGAGCTGAATATAAAAGCTCATTATCATCTTCTTCAGATATGTATCAAAAAACTTCATCATTGTCAAGTTAGCTTGCTTTTGTTTCTCTTAAAATTATCAAAGTTTGAGTGTTAAGCCAATTTGAAGAGGCACACTATACAGGGATTAGTTGTATAATTTTATTGTCAAGGCAACTAAACCTTCCATCCAAATTCAAACATTACAATCAAAATAAAATCCTATACTATTTTACATTGGTGAGGAATTAGATTTACACATTTTAGTGAAGTCTATTTGAAAACAAAAACTTCAAAACATCAGAATTTCCAAGTGGTGTTGTAGGATTCATCAAGGAGCTCGAAGTTGCATAGTTTAAACAGCAAACTTGATCACCTGCTGCTTAGGTGGAGAAGGGATTTTATCATCTTCTTAGAGTGGTATTAGAGCTCTAAGGTTCATCTAACCTGGACTAGATTAAAACATGGCAAGGACAAGTATTCCAGTAATGAGTTTGCAGAGCATTCAGGCAAACAGACCAGTTCTGACTGGTGAGAACTATAAGGTGTGGGCGCTTAGAGTTGAAGATTGCCTCAAGATTTTTGAATGCTGGGATATAGTGAATGAAGGAATAGTTGAATATGAAGGAACAACAGATTTAACATAACAACAAGTAATGAAGTTAAGTTAGGATAGAGATAAAGACTTTAAAGCGCTCATTTTTCTAAGATCTGTGGTGAGTGAAACCATATTGTTGAGACATGCTGGATGCAAGATCTCAAAGGAGTTGTGGGATATATTGAATTTAGAACATGTAAGGTTTATCCAATCATTGAGACTTAAGAAACAAGCTGTTATGAGAAGTTTTGAGAATTTTTCAATGAGGGATGAAGAGAATGTAGCTACTAAAAAAACAAAATTCATGGGGTTGTTACAACAACTGAAGGAATTTGGTGAAAACACGAGTTCAGAGAGGTTAGTAGATAAATTTTTAAGCAGATTACCTTTAAGATTTGAAACTAGCATAGCTCTTGTTGAGTGGCAATTCAGCAATGACCCTGATTCTGTTACATTGGAGCAAGCTTTTAATATTTTGGGAATGCATGAAGAGAGGCATGGGGTGAGAAGAGAAGGTGAGGAGTATGCACTGAAAATCCACCTTTCCAAACTCAAACCAAAAACCTGAGCCAAAACTATTCTGAACCAAGCAAATGCAATCACAGACCCACCAATTGTCACAAAACCTCCCACAAAACAACCAAAATCAATTCCAGACATTGACATAACCATAACACTATTCCTACAAAAACCAAATGCAATACCAACAGCCCCAAATGTATCCTCAAACACAATATTCTCCACAAATGCCTTACCCGAACTTCTAAAACACTAGCCAATTCCCTGGAAACAATGCCAATTGAATGCAAGGTGGATCAAGAACAACAAGATGGGGCATGTTTCCAAATTGTAGATTTTGTGGTAAAACTAATCATGCAGCTGAGGAGTGCTTCTGGAATGAAAATGTTGATTGCATTCATTGTAGAAAGAGGGGACATTCAAAGAGAGTGTGCTATGATAGGTGGATCTCTGAACAACAAAATCCATAAAGCCCTATTTATTGGAAACCCCCACTAATATATCCCTTCCTAAGACAAAACACTTCTTCTAACCAATTGCCAACTCAGTCAAAGCCTTATCAAAATATTCCTGAACCACAACTGTATCAAGCAAACTATGTTACAAATTATGGAAAAATACAAATCCCACAACATTATCCACCACAGCCTCCAATGACTCAACATCAACCAACTCAACCTCAGATGAGTCAATCCTACATGTCATAGCCTAACTACCCACAACAGATACGTTACCAACCTATGCAAACCTAAGCACCAAACCAATTTTCACAAAACACTTGTTCTGTTAATCATACTTCAACTCAATCCCCTTCTGAAATTTGTGCAAATTATCAGCTCAATCTACAGCATAACTCCAATACTCAATCAAAAGCTTCACAAATAGCAAAACCATAAAAAAAGCTAATCACTGAGGAAAGTGTATTTGTGGTGGAGACTTGTCATCAACCCAAAAACCATGCTTCAACTGTCAAGATTTGTGCAGCTAAGGCAAATGATGAAAAAGGTGGAGAATGGTTAGTAGATAGTGGTTGTTCTATCCACATGACAAAGAGAAAGGAGGCTTTTGTTGAAACAACTGCGGATTTGAATACTGTGGTGAAGACTGGTAATGGAGAAATAATACCAGTCACTTGGAAGGAAAATGTGGAGTTGATTACAAAAGCAGGAAATACCATACTTGAAGAGGTATATTATATTCCTGAATTAGATCAAAATCTAATCAGTGTTGGACAACTCTTAGAGAAGAACTACAAAGTATATTTCGAAGATGAAATATGCATATTTTTCAATGCACAAGGAGAGTTAGTTCATAAGGTAACAACTGTAAACAGGGTTTTTAAGTTACGCATGACAGAAGTTAATGGAGCCTTTTTAGCAATTCCAGTGACTTAGTTAACACGATTGTGGCACAAAAGGTATGGTCATGCAAATCTTGACTACATTATTGAAATGTAGAAAAAGGAATTGGTTATTGGACTACCTCAATTGAACAGTAAGTTGAAGAATGTGTGTGAACGATGTGCAAAGGGAAAGAGTCATGTTTTACCTTTTCCAACAAGTGATTGGAGGGCCACAGAAAAGTTAAAATTAGTGCATACTGATTTTTGTGGACTTATGGACACATCATCAGCTAGAGGAAGTAGGTATTATGTTGAGTTTATTGATGGTGTTTCAAGATATTCATGGATCTACTTCAAGAAGAGCAAAGACCAAGTGTTTGACATGTTTAAAGTATGGAGAGCTGAAGATAAAAGTCAGTGTGGAAATAAGGTGAGATGTTTGAGAAGGGATAGAGGAGGAGAGTATGTATCGAATAAGCTGAAGAATTACTTTGAAAGGGAAGGCATCTTTCATCAATATTCAGTTGATTACTCACCACAACAAAATGGAGTTTCATAAAGAAAAAATAAAACAATTGTGGAAAGGGCAAAGGCAATGATGTTTAGAATGCAAGTGCTTAGAAGATTTTGGCTAGAGGCATGTTTGACTGCTGTTTATTTACAAAATAGAATGAAAACTTGAGCTTTGAAGAAGAAAACACCATTTGAAGTTTGGTTTGGAGTTAAACCGAAGGTGAATTATCTAAGGGTGTTTGGATGTGTAGCTTATATGCACATTCTTGGAGTAAAAAGGAAAAAATTGGATGAGAAGGCAATGAAGGGAGTAATGATGGTTTATAGTGCTGAATCTAAGGGATATAGAATTTATAGCCTTGAAACAAAGAAGATGTTGGTATCAAGGGATGTGAAGTTTGATGAAAATGTATGCTGGAAGTGGGAAGAACCTACTGCAAGAAAGCTAAGAATTGTTGGAATTGACTTACCAATAGGTGAGTCTAGTGGTAAAGGAAATTTGACAGATACCGCAGATCGAGAAATGGCTGGTGTAGATAGTTCAATCAATTCAGTAGATAGAGGAATTCGAAGGGAGATAACTCAGCTAGAATTACAAGATATAAAAAGTATTGGAATTGATAGATCACAGGAAAAGTCTACACCAAATTTTGAATGAAAATTAGCTCTAGGAAATGATGAATTGAGCTCAGAATCTTAGGAGGAGACATCAAGCTCTGATAGTGTACACAAGAAGAGGGACCTGGCCTCCATTCGCAATGAAACTAACCCTTTGTTTGATTTCAGGTACAATGCAACTGATGGAGAGGAAACAGATGAAGCTTTAACAATCATAGAGTGTGCCTTACCTGTAGAATCTGAACCAATGACATACAAACAAGCTATTAAACAAGGACTGTGGCAAAGATCAATAGATGAAGAGATAAAATCTATTGAATAAAATGGAACTTGGTTGCTTGTAGATTTGCTAAGTCCTAAAACTAAACTGGTCGACTCCAAGTGGATTTACAAGAAAAAATTGAATCTTAATGGAACAATCAACAAATATCAAGCTAGACTTGTTGTGAGGGGATAAAAACAAGAGGATGGAGTGGATTGTACTGAGACATATGCACCAGTAGCAAGGATGAACACAATGAGATTGTTGTTGGCTCTACCTACAAATAATGGATGGAAAATGCACCAAATGGATGTGAAAAGTGCATTCCTAAATGGAATGCTAGATGAAGAAGTTTACTTGAAGTAACTCGAAGGCTATGTGGTGAATGGACAAGAGTAGAAAGTGTACAAACTTGTGAAGGCTTTATATGGACTGAAACAGGCTCCAAGAGCCTGACATTTAAGGATCAACAACTATCTACTGTAGAATGGGTTCTCAAGAAGCAAGAGTGAAGCAACTTTGTATGTAAAAATCAGAGATGGGGATAAGCTAATTTGCTCCTTGGATGTTGATGATCTGTTGATAATTGGAACACAAGATAAATTAATAGAAGAATTCAAGGAGTTAATGTAATCAAAGTTTCAGATGACAGACTTGGGAGAAATGAGCTTCTTTTTGGGATTAGAGATAGATCAAAGAAGAAATGGAATTTTCATACACTAGAGAAAATATGTTGAAGAATTGATTGACAAGTTTAGATTGAAACGAAGCAGTGGAATAGGAACACCTATGGAACATCAATTGAAGTTGGAACCTACGAAACCAAGTGAGGAATTTGATGCAACTTATTATAGGAGTATGATTGGATCATTAATGTATTTGAGTGCTTCAAGGCTTGATATTACATGTGCTATGAATATTGTGGCTAGCTTTAATCAAAATCCATCGAGGAAACATACTGTTTATGCTATAAGAATAATTAGGTATGTTAAACATACAATTGATTGTGGAATTTGGTTTGGAATAGGAGAAAATGTGGAGTTATATGTGTTTAGTGATGCTAGCTATGCTGGAAGCAATGAAAGTAAGAGCGGAAGTGGTTATTGTTGTAGCCTAGGATCTGGAATTTTTGGTTGGAGTTCAAAGAAGTAAAGAAGTATCGAACGATCATCAGCTGAGGCTGAATATATGCCAGTAAAGGAAAAATGTATGGCAATTTATTGTGATTCTAATGTTGCAATTTTAATGGCTGAGAATCCATATGATCATATGAGAACTAAGCATATGAAGGTGAAGTATCATTATGTTAGGGAATTGACTGAAGAAAAGGAGATCATGATGGCCTTTTGTAGATCAAGCTTTCAACTTGCAGATCTGTTCACCAAAGCTTTACCAAAATGGAGGTTTGAATCCTTAAGAAACATGATAGGTGTGTAGATTCCACAAAATAAAAGAGGAGTTGTTGAATTAAATTATTTTGTGAAACCAGCTGTGTTGAAGCTTGTAGAGGATCTTGCAATGACAATTAAAATGAAGACGAGAAGAATGGTGAAGACCAAGCTGAAGCCTCTAAGATATCTCAGAAAACTTGAGCTAATGATTTTTAGGATAATTCAAAAGACTATGCATCTAAGAAGTAAAATTCTGAAGATTGAAGATTAAGGGAGGAAGTTTGGAGAAGAAGTTGAAGAAACCTGCAGAAAATTGATGCAGCCTGTTGAAGTTCATGAAAAACCTGAAGAGTTTTTTTCTTGAAGCTGAAGCTGACTTGGAGGACGTGAGTGAAAGCCTGACCAATTTGTACCTCAATCATAGACAAGTGGTCCTACATATCAGATTCTGTTTTTCATGTAGTCTTAAAATTAGTAGCATTTAATGTGTGACAGTTGCTGTTTTATATGTATTTTGTTTTCTAGCTGATTAAAGGGACAATGAGATGTGTTTAGCTCCTGTCTCTTGGATCACAAGTTTTTCAATTCCTAGCCTTTGATTTTCAGATGCGTTAAACCTCATGTAAGAGATGAATATATAAGCTCATTATCATCTTCTTTAGATATGTATAAAAAAACTTCATCTTTGTCAAGTTAGCTTGCTTTTGTTTCTCTTAAAATTATCAAAGTTTGAGTGTTAAGCCAATTTGAAGAGGCACATTATACAGACATTGGTTCTGTAATTTTACTCTTAAGACAGCCAAACCTTCCATCCGAATTCAAACATTACAATCAAAACAAAAGCCTATACTATTTTACATTTGTTAGGAATATGATTTACACATTTTAGTGAAGTCTATTTGAAAACAAAAACTTCAGAGCATCATAATTTCCATGTGGTGTTGCAGGATTCATCAAGGAGCTCGAAGTTGCATAGTTTAAACAGCAAAGCTTGATTACCTACTGCTTAGGTGGAGAAGGGATTTCATCATCTTCCTAGATGGACGAATCCTGTTTCATTTATCGACATTTTCGAGATGATAGTAGAATTCATCACCCCATATATAATGCTTGCCTCGTCCTTATTATTTGCAAAACTATAGTTGAAAATCTAATTTATGTTCATTTCTGGTACTCCGCTCCATCTCTGCCAGGTCCATGGGCCACCCATCCACCTTTTTCTATCTTATTGTAGTAACACCAGATTTCCTGTATCCAGCAGCTAAGCCATGGAATTGTTTAGTGCTAAGGTATAAATATCACTGGAGCAAAGAGGAAAGCTCTGGTTTGTTGCATAGATGACAAGGCTGCCCCGATTGTTAATAGTTAAAACCCCAGATGAGTCATTAACGAGTTTATCTCTATTTTCTACCTAAACAACGGTTAGTGATGCAACTCCGTAAGTTCAAGGGTCCCAAGTAGTATAGTATAATATCGTCCCACTGGGAGTAATTGTGTAAGTACCAGGCTTGGATCACTCAATTAATTGGACTAAATAGATGTGTAGGATTGGGGAATTAAATTAAGAAAGTTAACCATCAAATATAACAAAATCAATGCTAAACAAAAAAATGCGAATATCTCTAGGGGTTACTCCAAATGGAATGTGGTAAGCTTCAAGGATGGTTCCACTTTTAGCGTTTTCTATGGACTTTACCTGGATCAATTTATGAGGCGAATTTTGGTTGATAGAAGGTTGAGCCTAGACTTTCTTTGATCCTTTTTCAAGGTATCAAAGGAGTATTACGCAATAATCCTAATCTACTATCATAAACTAGCAATCAAGCATAACCCATTAAGTTCTTTGCTAACCTGTTTGGAGTTCTGTTATCAATTTTCGCCCATCGGTTCTTCAATTAACAACTAACGTCATGTGATGGTTGGCCAAACACAATACCAGCAAAATTAATCTCAAATCAAAGAAATCAAACCCAAAAATCCATACTTATAAATCAACCAAACTTTAATCTATAAAAATTAGCTAAAACTTTCTGCCCCAACCTTGAAGCTTTGGGGAAGCTACTCACTCATGGTAGAATGAAAACCACAAACATTAAAATGAACAAACAACCTATGAGACACTGAATAATAAACAGAGGATAAATCAGTTTTTGGGTCTCTATTTCTGCGTTTATTATTTTGTGCCTCGCCCACTGTAGCTCCTTGTTTTCGTGATTTTTTTCCTCAGCTGTCGCCTGCGTCGTTGTTGGTGTCCCTGCGTGGTTTGTTTTGTTCTCCTTGACTGCGCTGTCACTTGGATGTCACTCCCCTAATGTAATCGTCCCAGCTGCAATGTTTTCCATTTTTTTAAAGCCACCAGTTGCAGTGTTGTTGATCTTCACTAGCAGCTATGTGTCCACCAGCTGCTTCCTTGGTTCTCTTCTATTGCCGCTAGCTACTTCATGTGTGAGTGGAGGGTAATCAATGTAGAGTGAGTGCTCGAGCCTTCAAAGTGGAGAGTAATCTCCTTTTCGCTGTAACATTATTTTTTTCCCTTGGATGCCCACGGCTCAAGCTTTTCTCCTCTCCAACGTGATTTTCATTTTCTTCTTTTGTCTTAACTCTCCTCCACGCCTCCTCTAGCTCACCTTTTTCTTTCAGCTCCTATCTCCCTTTTTTTCAGCTAATATATGTGGAAAATCTTCTTAAACTCCAGCTATCTTTGTTTGATAACTCTTCTCTTTGCATGCGTAGTGGTCCCCTGTAGGATTGGATTTGTATCTTCAATTGTAGCCTATCACGTTAGTCTCCACTGGTAGGTCTCACTTCTGCCTTCTTTCATCTCCACCCTACACAACATCTACACAAATGTCCAGCCTCCTACTATAGCTGAAGTGACCAATTAATGCTTGCTTAATTTCTTCACAAACCTACGAACACACCACTATTCACGCAACCATCCAACACCAGCTACTTTTTCCTTCTATTTTAGTTGTCTTTTTTCTTTCTTCACACAGCACACACCAGTAAATTGTCATGCAATGCACAGCTGCCCAACCTCCCACTTACGCCTCCTGTTCCCTTGACTATTTGATATTGTGACAATTTTATTTGTTGTTAGTTTCTTCCTAGACCCATACAGCCCACCTTTATGCGGAGACCTTTTGGACGCAGACCACGCCATCTGCTATATTCATAAAAACACGCCTAAGCCACCAAATCTCATGCTGTTGTCTCATTCTTCTTCTCTTTGATGTGACAAATTAAGTGCTTAGTTTTGGACCACCGTTACTGTGTTGTGTGCACTCCAAAACCTTGCAATACTCATGAGGGCCTCTCCATTTTGCCCTCCACGTTGTTGTTTCCTTCTTGTGTGATGCTTGCATTTTGGACTGCTATGTTGCGTTTTCTTCTTCATGCGTTGGACTGCTGTCTTAATCTTTTTGAAGTCTAATTTTTTTCATGTACCCTGTGACTTTCTTTCCTCCATTTAATTGTTGTTGTGGTCTTTACAACTAAAATCAAGTGCATTTCCTACAAATTAAACATGAATAATTATAAATGCAAATTTAGGTGAACTAAACAATTTAGCAGGAAAAATATATATAAAACCCAATGATTGTATGCAAAAACTAAGAGAAAATGCTACTCATTTCAAAGATAAAAATGCCTCCAACAAATGCCCCTAAACTCAAACTCTTGCTTGTCCTTAATCAAAATTAAGAATAATTGTTCAAAACAGAATAAGGAACACTCAACAATTGGAATTTTCAGAATTACAGTAACCAATTAAAAATGACCTTTAGCCACTTATCAAACTATACCCACCTTCATAGTGCCCAATGCTCGCTCAAACACACACTCTTTCATTCAAGTCTAATTAAAAACCAGCCAACTCACAAGAGTAGAGAAAAACCAAACAAACTCAACGGCAATTTTCAACCCAAAAGACTCTAAAGGTATTATCAAATTAACCAATCCCATAGACAAAAATTCTCCAACTCATCTCCACTAATTTTTAGCACTCATTTTCAAAGGATCAAAAGGTCTTATTAGGGTTGTAATGGGGTTGTTGGGGTTTAAACTTAGCTTAGACCAAGGAAAAGGATAATAAAAGCTCAAATGAAATGGAAACAATTATTCAAGAAATAGGAAAATGTAAGGGGCCTCTTTTTTTTTCTTCTTCTTCTTTTTCTTCTTTTTTTTAAGAGCAAGTAAAATCGTGGAAACAAGTAAGAAAGTTTTTTTTTATAGAATGACAAAACTCAACATGACAACATGTTATTAAAAATGATAACAATTACAAGACTTAACTCAATTTCAATGAATTTCCAAATTCCAAATAATTGACTCTCCCCCAAACTCAGTTTCTTGTATACTAGGGGCAATGACTTACAAAATCCTCACTTGCTTGCTCTTCTTTTTTTTCTTTTTCTTTTGTTTCGTTTTTTTTTCTTGTTGTTTTTTTTTAGATTTAAACCCCCCATAACCTACTCCTAAATAATCATTTCCACATGAAAGGTAGGGAATACTTGGCTTATGGCTTGGTTAAATGAGGGTGCCAAAGAAATAGAAATTTTAGTTAGGCTCAACTTGGCTCCAAAGGAAATATAGGGTTATTTTAAGCCAAAAATAGGAATGTGGTTAATAATTCAAAGAAAATGCCTTAATCACTTCCTTATCAAATTTGTGCTCATATTTCGCCTCGATAGGCCTAGAGAACTTGTTCTAGGATTGGCGAGATCTCACTAGGTTCCAACTTGCCTAAAAAT
>JAOSBK010000205.1:2909006-2938125 GCA_027568895.1 Erythroxylum shatona | reverse complement strand
GAACATGTTTTTAGTTAACACTTTTGGGCCTGTAATAACGTTGAATTTCTGTTTCTGACAGTATGATGTGATGTATTGTAAGCACTGTTTGAGATGTTGTGTGTGAACTAGTCTGATTTGATTGTACTGTCTTGGGTGGCATCCACATATCCTCCCAGGGGGTATTTGGGTGTTACATTGTGAGTATTTGAAAATTATCCACGCACGCTTCTTTTTACTACCGATTTCAAAACTTGTTGCAGATTGAGGGTGTGTATTAGCATTCATTGGCAATTTTCCTTTTATTGTAGCCTTGATATTAGCTTTAGAATGCCACATACTATTTTTATAAAAAAAAAAAGAACAAGTGGGAGGGGGGGTGAAGATGCTTTTGTTGGAGCTTTGAGCTGTTGTGTGGGAGGAGGGCTACTTGTGGTTAGAATTTTTCTTTTAATTTCCTGCAAAGACAAACAAGCAGATTAAGTTTTTTAGGGTTTTTTAAGAAAAAATATTTACGTGAGTAAAAAAAAAAGTAAATAATTAAATGAGAAAAGAAAAAAATTAGAACACTAAATCACATAAAGCGAGATCTTGCCTTATAAGATTTGATAATCTCGAATTCCAGAATACTAAATTACATAAGATGAGATCTTGCCTTATGAGATTTAGTAGTCTAGAATTTTAAGGTCTTCACTCCAAAATATTAATTACATAAGGTGAGATCTTGCTTTATAAAGCCAATAATTTTTTTAAATTTTTTTAAAGCCAATAATTTATATTTCAAAAACAAACAAATGCATCCTAGAAATAACTAAAACAAAACAAAATAAAATTATTACATTTTAGGTTGCCTCTCGAAAAATGCAATTGTTTAACATCGTTATGCTCAACGTGGCTTTTTCCTCTCCAACTTCTACGTAATTGTAATTTTGTACTCCTCAAGTAATGCTACTAGCCATTCCTCTTGCTCTTTAGTCAACCTTTTTGAAATGATTCTGGGTAATAACTTTCCATCACCTAAATAGACATACTTTAGGCAATCAGGTAACACCTTTAATTCCATCTTTGGAGCCTGCAAAATAGAAGGTAAGATTTTCTTATGAGTTATAGTAAGTTCATCATTTAAAGTTTCCGAATCTGTTAGCATTGCTGATAATGATTCTACAAGTTCATAAGTTTCATCAATTTGCTCATTCACTTTCAATTTAGCCTTACACTCTAACTTATCTTCAACACTCTCTTCTTTAAACATATCATGCATAAATGAATCCACAATATTCATATGATAAACGGATTGAAAATCATTCATGTACTTCATTGCTTCATAAATGTTGAACCTTACTATTTCTCCATCAAACTTTACGGAAAGAGTACCCTCGTGCATATCGATTATCATCTTATTCGTCTTCATAAATGGCCTACCCAACAAAATCGAAGCAGAATTTTCAACACTATCTCCGTCCATTTTCAAGATGTAAAAATCCACTGAAAATGCCAAGCCATTAACTTGGACTAAAACATCATCAATTAATCCAATAGGATGCACATACGAACGATCAGCTAGTTGGATAATCACATTAGTTTCTTGCTAAGAATTCAAATTTAAAGCTCAGTAAATTGAGTATGGCATGATATTATTAGATGCATCTAAGTCTAGCATGACACGCTCAATTTTTCTATTATTAATAACACACGGAAGTGTAAACATACCTAGATCTTTACATTTTTTCAGTTTTTTCCAATTTATTACAGCTGATACATTCTTACCCAAAATTATTCTCTCCTTGTCTTTCAGTTTCCTTTTATTTATGCATAACTCCTTTAAGAATTTTGCATATTTTGGAACTTGCTTGATGGCTTCCAGAAGTGGTATATTGATTTCCACCTTTTTGAAAGTTTCTAAGATCTCTCTTTCATATTCATCATCTTTTGGTTTAGCTAACCTGTTAGGAAAAGGAGATAAATGTCCATTAATTGATATTGATAGAGATGAATCTTTTTTTACCTTTGTTGATTCTTAAGTTGGAAGTTTGTCCTTCATTTCTCCATCATTGTGCTTTTCTTTTTCCATTGGTAAAGAAGTTCTATATTGTATTTCCTTATCACTTCTCAAAGTTATTGCACTCACATTCTCCTTAGGGTTCACCACCATTTGAGAAGGTAATTTTCGCGATGCTTGTGTTTCCAATTTACTTATCGAGGTGGCTAATTGAGTAATCTGATTTCTCAATTTTTAAAAACTTGCCCTTGCTTCCTGTTGAAATTGTTAAGTATTATTAGCAAGCGCCTTAACAATTTCATCTAAAGACATATTTGAATTTCAAGATTGAGGTTGAGCATATGTAAGAGCTTAAGGTTGTTTAAAAGTGTGAGGTTGATATCCTTGTTGACCTCCTTGATTTCCATAGCTCAAGTTTGAATGATCCCTCCATCTTGAATTGTAGTAATTGGAATAAAGGTCATACTTTCTTTAAGGTTGACCAGGAAAGCCTCCTACTGCGTTAACTTCTTGAAGAGAGTCTTGTTGCAATGTAGGGCACATATCCGTAGGATGTCTAGGGAATGAGCATATTTCGCACACTCTTGTTGATTGCAATTGACCTACAGCTATTTGAAGAATTGGAGCGGTTAAATCAAATATTTTGCCCTTAAGGTGCGTGTTACTTACCTCATTCACACGCTTAATAGCTCCATACATCCTTGTCCCAAACTGTTGAGAATTTTTAGCCATAACTGATATCAACTGTTTGGTTGTCTCAGGTGTTTTGTTTACTAGAGCTCCTCTACTAGCTATATCGACTATACTTCAATCCATTGGCAATAGTATTTCATAAAAGTATTAAATCAAAAGTTGATCAGGAATCTGATGATGTAGACAGCTGGCACATAGCTCCTTAAACCTTTCCCAATATTCATATAATGTTTCTCCTATAATTTGTTTTATCTCACATATCTCCTTTATGATCTTTGGTACTCTTGATGCAGGAAAGAACTTCTCCAGAAATATTTTTTTCATCTCGTTCCATGTTGTTACTGAGTCAGGTGGAAGATAATATAGCCAATCCTTTATCTTTTTTTTTCAAAGAGAACGGAAAGGCCGTAAGATTAATTTGTTTTTTTGTCACCCCTTGTGGCTTCATTATAGAACAGACAACATGAAATTCTTTCAGATGTTTATGCAAATATTCACCTACAAGACCACAAAAAATAGGCAATAAGTGAATCAAACCAGATTTCAATTTGAAATCTACCTCATCATCTAGAAATTGAATGCATAAAGGTTGTTGATTCAAATTTGGTGTCGTTAACTCCCATAACATTCTGGGATTGAGATTTGTCATCTTTTCGTCCTCTTCTTGAAAATTAGAGTCTTCACCAATTGTTAAATTCACTTCAACTTTCACGTCTGAAGGTCAATGACCGCTTCCTTGCTTAGTCTCTTTTCTTAAACAACGCGTTGTCTTCTTAATTTCTAGATTATATTGCAATTTACCTATATGAGAAGCACTAGTCATACAAGATAATAGGTTAGCAGTAACTATAAAAACAAAAATGCAAAAAAACTAAGAAACTTGAAATAGTTCCCTGATAACGGTGCCAAATTTTGATCGCATTGTCAAAGCCCTCCCAAAACAATACCGATTTTTTAAACTTTTGTCTTAGTCATAGAACCAGGTCGAATCCTTAGAGAACTAAAAACTAATTTCTTAATTTTAAGCAATAAAATTAAATGAGGGGTTTTATTAAATAACTTATTAATAGAAAATAAGACAAAAATAAATTAAATCAACTGAATTTTAAATTATGAAATTCAAGATTAGCAAATTTCGATTCAAGGGAAATATCTCATCTAATTGTAACATTGATCATTGATTAAAAAAAATATCTTCACGATTCAAGCAGCTAATCCGAAACATATTAGGATAGCCGTAATAAGTCTCAAAATTTTCTAAATTAATTGGTTCAAACCCAACATCCAAAACAAAACTTGTCATTTGTTGACTGGGTATGATAACATTCCATATCAAATAAATTATAGCAATAAGCTCCGTGAAAAAGCTAAACTCTAAATTAAATAATCAAAATAGCTGCAACTATTCAATTTAATTTTCTTGTTTATCATGAGTTAAATATGAAAATTCATAAATAAATTATTTGTTACTTGTACCATTCCTTCATGACAATTACGAATCATTGAATTTCTGGATAACGATAGAATAATCAATATTAAATTAAATTGTCAGATTAATCGAATATCAATCATTCATGAAATATGAGAACTCAAAACAAGAAATAATTGAATTAAAACGTGAATAAAAGTTGAGAACACAAAACCTCATAAGTTTACAATTAGAGTATTGAATCCCCTTGAATCAGAACGATGAGTTTAGTCACACATGATTGTCGCTCCAATAATAAAAATAGAAGAAAGACTAAGAATTGCTAAAAACGTAAAAAGAGATAACCATTTTTCCTGTTGTGAGGAACGTCTCTTTTATAGGATTTTCTAATTTAATCCTAATCTAACTCTAACTCGTAAAGATGTCTATCTAAAACGAATTCAAAATCAAACTCTTTCATGATAAGGATAAGGCGAAGTCTTCTAGTCGAATTCCAACTCTTCAAGTGATCAAGCTTATCCACTGCAGTAATCTCTTCACTTTATCCAAATTTTGTTATTATCATCAATAGAGTCCTAATTTGATGCAATTTCTACTTTTTACTTCCTAAAACAAAACAAGCATTAATTTTAACATTTAAACACAAAAATAAATTTAAAAAAATGAGATAATATCAAATAATATGTCAAGATAAGATCTTATCACTATGAAAAGGATAAAAACTAAAGACAAAATTGTGGGATTGAAGACAAATTATGGGAACTATGTTACAGTGAGCTTGAAAGCATTGACCTTTACTTTAAGTGTAGTTATTCAGCCTCTGTTTGAACCAGTATCCAACATATACACTCTTAGCCTCTATTGTCATGAATTTGATTGAAACAAAATATTAGAATGAGTTAATCATAAATTCAGATCAATAGGAAAAGATAGAGTCTACTTAAGTCTCAGCTTCAATAATATATCTATTTCATTTAGAAAGAAAGAAACTACAAAGTTTTCAATAAGATCAACACAAATAAGCACGTCTTAGCTCATGAGTTACATTGTTGGATACGGAAACATTAGTAGCTCTTTACATGCAAGAACAACTGATCTCTTTTTATAGAAGACAATGGAATATCTAAAAGTAAGTATTTTTGTAGAAATGTTATAGAAGCCTCGTTTTCATTCTTGCTTAATTCAACTTTGTAAAGACTTATTGATGTCTTTTACAGGTTATTGAATTAATTCTTTTGCATGTCACATCTGCATGTGAATCTACCGGAAACAGCATCTCTATTATGTAAGGTAAAGACTGTGTACTATATGATCTCTCTAGACCCCGCTTCACTGTAAAATTTCAGACTGGGTGCGATGATAATAATGATGGATGAATTCTTTTATCTTGAAAAAAAAACATTATCATATATTTTTGAATAAAGTAAAAATAATTTTACAAAAATTTTAGGGCTTAACTCATTCTTGGTCAAATAGAGACTATTTCATAAAAGATGAAAGTTACAGATTTTGGCCCAAAGCTACATCTGTCGGGTCGTAACGCACCCAGTCCCAAACGGCCGCCACGCACGGCATTTCCTCTACCGGTACCACTGCCGGAGTGCGCGCGCTTTCTGGCTCTCTGTATAGCTAGCTGGCTAGCTCTTCTCAATTCCCAAAGAACCTAGAAAAAGGAAATCTTTAGTCCTTGAAATGGCTACTTCACTAATGTCTAAAACCCTTAACTCAGTGAAAAACCTCAAACTCCTCGCACCATCCTCATCGATAACCCGTCGTCTTGCCTCCACCGCTACCCTACATCAGCAACCGCCTTCCGATGGTGATTCTTCCTCCTTCACCTTCAACGACGCCGCCACCAGCGCTGCATCCTCCTCCAGCGGTGGTAGTGATGTCATATTCGTGAAGGGGCCGGATTTTAGTGCGAAGAAGGAGACGGCCGCATCCACCGTGACAATGCCGCCATCGTTCATGTCGGGGTCGGTGTTGGGTAAGAGATTTTACAAGCAGGTGACTACGAGAGTGGCGGATGATGAAAATGGGTGGACGGTGATGCTTGATTATAGAACGCTTAAGACCCCGTCTAAAAGGCCTCTCAAGTTGCCAACTTTAGCTCTTGCTAAGGCCATTGCTGCTGAATGGGATTATCAGGTGTGTTTACGGATTGACTTTTCTTTTTCCCCTTTTGTCACTCTTGTGAAGAGTTGTGTTTTCCTGTAGTTTTTGTTCAGGGTATGTTAGGATTATTATCTGCGGAGCCAGTTAGTTTTGCTTCATGGTGTTACTTTATTATAATTAGTTCAAACGGGAATTGGACAACTGGGATTTTGTTCCTTTGATCTGGGGATGTGTTATGTGTATCTGAATCAGTTTCTGTGGATCTATGCTAAACTCAAGTGGCTTTGTTTTAGATGACAATTTCGTCTCGTCTGTTTGGACATGTGAATTTGGTGTTTGTGGTCTGACTGTAGCATTCTGTTATTTCAGTTGAGCTTTTCAACGCTCATTGAACTCAAGTAGGATCAACTCAAAAGTTGAAATAGGGTTTTTCCTTTCCTCATTTCTGTTTTTCATTGATTTCATCTGTTACTATGAATGGATTTTTTAAATTTTGGATTGTTGTAGGATATTCTCCAGTTGAAGCATGTACTGACTAGTTAACTGTTATGGCAGACAGATGGTATTAGGCCTTTCACAATGCCTCTAATGAAACTTGCGTGTACTGCGTTGGAAAGAGTTCCACTTACAAGGCAAAAGATTATTGACGGCTTGATGCAGAAATTTAATCAAGATTTAGTCTTTTGTCGGGCTCCGGATGACAATGATCTGACAAGCGGTGTGTATGGTATGTCACCATTTGATCTTCACAATGTTTTATTTCCTTTCTGAGCTATATAGCATCTCCTTTAATATTAACTCACTATAATTTCTGATTTCTTATTTTTCCCTTGACTTGTAAGTTAATTTTCTGTTTTATTGAAACATCGGAATAAGTGGCTAGATAATATGGGGTAACTCTCCCTTTTCCCAAATCATATCCTACCCTGGTGAGGAGTTGAAGCCATGACCACATGGTCTTAGAAAGAGAGTCCAACCACTGGGTTGCTACTTCAACCTGAAGTTTATTTTACTTGTTCACTATCTTTATGTAACTTGGTGAAGTTATTTCTATGTCATACTGTTTCCAGAGATGATTCAGTGAATATGTTAGTGCTGCTCACTTTTTGCATAGTTGGCTCATTAAACTCTGGTCTGAAATGAATTGCTAATTTTCAGTATTATTTCTATTTCTTTTGTGTGAATTGCTTAGCTCTAAAAACCAGTGGTTCATTCAGTATGAATTCTGTGTCATGGAACTCGGCATATGTTGGAAAGCGTTGTTGGTTTTAGTTGATCAATCTTATGTATGCTTGACATCTTTGCGTACTCTACATTTATAATTGACTTCATATGTTATTTTTCCCCACCTTTGTTTCCTGGTTATATCTGACAGACTACACTTTGCTTATTCTTCAGAACGGCAAGTTGAAAAAATTGATCCCTTACTCGATTGGTTAAAATCAGAGTTTGGATTTAAGCCTGTTGTGTACTTGAGTTTTTTTGGTGGCAAGCAAGAAGAAGGTCTGGTGAAGGCGATTGAAAACCTTCTGAAAAAAACAAGTGATTGTGAACTGGCAGCGATTGATGCAATTGCAGCAGGAGCTCACTCATTGGTGATTGCTGTTGGAATATTTCGTGGGAGATTGAGTATTGAAGAAGCAATTGAACTCATTAGACTTGAAGAAGATCTGCAGGTAATTTTGTGTTTCATCGAATATCCCTCGCTGTGCACTTGTTTTACGAAGCATCCATTCACACTCGATTCTATCTGCTTGTTTTACAATGTTTAAGACCATCTTTTATCAATCTGCAGGTTGACAGGTGGGGTTTGGTTGAGGGTGGTCATGACATAGATATTGCTGATCTACGGGTACAAATTTCATCTGCCACTGTGTTCCTTGGCCTTTCAAGGATTTGAAAGCCGTGTATCACTGTTCAGTTTAATGTTTTTTCATCCCAGAAGCTGGCTTCATACTGGATTTTACTCCTGAAAATTGTTCTAAGTAGCTAACAGTGATGAATAAATAAGTTATTCCACACGCTGGATGTCTTTAAGCATGTACAATTAAGAGTTATCTCAATGCAGCAACCTCATGGCTATCACTTCTAGCTAGTGTTTTTCTGCTTTCAGTTTGTATATGCTTTTCAGTCTGTTTAAACAACGTAATTGGTACCAGTTATCCCATTTATTTTTTATTTTAACTAATAAATTTGTCTATTTCTACGAAGAACATAATGATCAGGTTAAGATTTTAAAAACATAAAAAAGAACAATTTAATGGAATTAAACCAAAGTTTTCAGTAAAATGTTCAAACAGATAAAAGATTGGAATAGAACACAGCATCTTCAGTCCTTCAGATGAGAGATTATGGAAGCTAGCTATTCATTAAAAGAGTTCAGATAAAAGCAACTAAATAAATATCATCAACGCAAGAAGTTGTATTAACAATGATTGCAGAAAATGGGTAGCAAAGTTCAACCCTGAACTCGAATACAAGAGGACTGAAAAATACAATCATTACAAGGGTATTATTTGAGGACTGGAATTTGATGTGTATTCAAAAGGTTCCCAGAAGAGCTGGTAAGATTCACATCCTCTTGCTTCTTAACCTTTGAAACTTACGCACCACCTTTTAGCTGGAGGGACTTGATATTAATGATCTGCTTTCCAGGATTCAAGCCCTTTGGGCAGGCACGAGCACAGTTCAATATGGTATGGCAGCGATAGAGCTTGTATTCATCGTTAATTGCTTCAAGTCGCTCGTTGGTATATTCGTCACGGCTGTCACTAATCCACCTGCATGTTCGTAGAAGAAATACAATTCAGTTTTGATCTGTTAACTTCAATGCAACTAAGAAGGACAGTTCAATGGACAAATAGTTGCCTGAGCTAGCCATAGACAAAACCAGTAATCACAAGTTCAGGCAAAAATGTTTTAACATAAACAAAACTATCAAAAGTGAGATCAGACTGATCACTCACTGAAACTATAATCGCTGTTAGTAAAAGTTTGAGAAGCAACTTTTATTTGATATCATTACTGGTAAAGAATACTTCATTGGCCAGGAACTCGACAAAGAAATAGACATCCAGAAATCAGCAAGTGACAATTCCAAGGTTCGACCAGAATAGAGACACAAGAATCACCAAATAGAGCATCAATGATCAATCTACCAAACATTGGACAAGATAAACTTGTCAGAGATTGAACTTGTGTTCTCTAAAGAATGAAACAAACAAGAAATTTGTGTAACAACTACTACCAATATCATAGAAAACCAGCAAAAACAATTAGAGAAACATATCACACAAACAGAAACAGGGTAAGTAGAAACATATAAACCTAAAACCCCATTCATTTACTCTCCTTCTCAAAGAGTATCGGACATACTCAAAAAATCGACGGGAAGATTTCCTTCTCTCTCTAGCCATAGTAAAACTCTTACTATCACAAGAAAACCAGCATTTCTAATCAGTTAAGTAAGGTAGAAAGTGATTAATTCATTCAAACAAATTAACGATTCAGAACTACTTGGTTCATTCAAACAGATCACTGAGAACTCATTCCTATAACACTAAACAGTATCCATTTCCTAATATCTTTGAGCTGTTTAACCCTAAAACCCCTAAAAGCAAACAACGAACTCCAAAAGGAACAGAACATTCCAAAAGAAATAAAACTAATTACCTATTAGCATGAAGCAAAGCAGCAGGGCCCAAGTAAGACTCAGGGTTCCACCAGTAGCTAGGGCAAGAAGTGCTACAACAAGCACACAATATACACTCATACATTCCGTCAAGCTTGGACCTTTCCTTCTTACTCTGCAATATCTCCTTCCCAGGAACAGTAGGCGGGTTCTTCCTCTTCAACCATGGCTCAATACTCTTGTACTGATTATAAAAATTAGTCATATCAACAACCAAATCCTTAATCACAAACATGTGAGGCAAAGGCGTGATCGTCGACTTCGACCCAGATTGGATCTTGGTCAAACAAGCCAGCCCATTGCACCCATCAATGTTCATCGCGCAAGAACCGCAAATCCCTTCGCGACACGACCGCCGGAACGTGACCGACGGATCGATCTCGTTCTTGATTTTGATCAGAGCATCAAGCACCATGGGCCCACATTCCTTGAGATTGATTTGAAAGTCTTGAAGATAGGGTTTCGAAGGGTTATCCGGATTCCACCGGTAGATTTGGAACGTTTTCATACTCGTCTCCGGTTTAGCTTTTTTTTCAACTTGCTGCGCCTCCGCTTCCGACGCGTGGAGCCTCGCCGTAACGAATCTCGACGCCGCAGTTGCCGACGACGGAGCAATCCGAGTCGCCACCAATCCTCTTCTGAGCAAACTTGTCGCCATTTCTGAGGAAAGAAAGATGAAAAGGAAAGAGCTTGTTTAGAGAAAAAGATGAACGGATTCGTATTGAAGATGATTGTAGTGGGTCTTCAGTAAATTGGGGTTCTACGTAAGGGTAGTTTGGAGATTCCGAAACTTATATTAAGTGGTCAACGTATTGAATTTGCAATTCAACGGGGTGACGTGGCGAGTTGTAGATCATTGGTTGAGAAGGTGAGGAGGTTTTTGTAATTTTATTACTTTTGTCCATTTTACCATGCCGCTATTGGCGTGTGCTCACCATAGTCATGCCCGTCTAGTGACTAACACGCGGCACCATCATCATGATATTGATCTTTGGGCCTAAAGCCTGGTAAAGGCCCACTTTTCACTTATTTTGGGTTTAGTTTTGGTTAATTGAAGGTACATTTAATTTGATTTAATATATATTTTTAATTTTGGATTAATTTTCTCAGTTAATAAATATTCTTTTTTTACCAAGAAAGAGGTCAAAACAAACTTGGAAATTTAAATAAAATTATTTTCTTCTCTCCTCTTGCAATAAAATTAAAGCTTGATATCCTATTTTCACAATAAAAACTTGAATTAATTCGATTTAAATTTAGGTAATCTAGTCAAATTTTTCTGATGCAAACTAAAAAATAAGTTTAAAAATTGATAATAGACTGAATTTAACATATAAAAATTTTATTTGATTAAATTTTAAATTAAATTTAAATTTAGGAGATTCGATTAGACTCGAACCTAAAATTAAAAAAATAAGTTTATTAGGATTGAAGCATGATATATTTTTAAAATTTTTAATCTAATATGATAGTTAAATTTGATAAAAACTTTCAAATCATAATTATGTTTTTTTAAAAAAAATTGGATCATGATGGACTGTCTGTCTAATATAAGTAGGTTAAATTTTGAAACAATATAAGCCCTTTTCTATTTCTTGTAAAGAAATAAATATGTTAATGGAAACAACTTAACCATTTTGATTAGATAAGTAAATGAAATATGGTTTCTTTGATTAATTTGATTGATGGATTGAGTGACAACTCACTTAAAACATTATAAAAAAATGACTAATTAAGAATGGAAACATATCAAATTTGTTAATACAATTATTACATCCATATGATTTAATATTACACCTTAAAAAGATAGAATTGTTTCATCTTTGGCTTTGAAGATGGTTTATATGTTAATGTACCCTAGGAAAGGAAAATTAGACTTTGCATGAGCTTAGGCTGACCGTTAATTGTGGTATGGAAGCTCTGATGGTTGAATATATCACTTCCATGGTTTCTACTTCATAGTTCATGCAGCTTCGATCCTTATGAGGTCATTTAAGACCAAAACAGTTGAGAGCAGACGATGTCAGAAGTGCAGTTTGTCTGAACTTCTGATAGAAACTGTGATTATGGATGTCCACACCGCCATGTTTCATGAAAACCAATCGAACACTTCAGTAGTTCATGCAAAAGGGTTCTCTCCTGAATGATTCATGAGAGCTGCTCAAGCTTCAGCTTGTACTGAGCTATTCACTTCAAATTCTAACTCTCAAAAGCATCTTCCTTCCATTCTCTGGTTTTCATGGTGTATTGAGATCTGAGAAATATAAAGTTCCTGTTAATTGGTTGATTTTGAAGGAATGAATCGATTAGATTAATCTGCCATAAGATAACTTCCCACTGAAACGTCATTGCCATTGTCACTAGACACAAAACCCAAAAGAAAACAGGTTAGTTGCAGCCTCCAGGAGTTCCATACCATAATGCTGAAATGGTTACACAGAGGCCGTATTCATATCTAACTCTTGCAATGATTCCATCTTTGGACTCCAGAAAGACGTTTACCATAGGGTGATTGAAACCAAACTTGCACCACCCCTTTAAAAAAAAAAAGTTGAAATCTTCAACTTAAGGCTTTGATGGGTATTCATATTCTGCATCATTCAAGTCAGCTACTTCAAGATCACCAATGTCTTCCTGATCATTCCCATTATAATCCTTAAAAACGGATAGGCAAAGTTGTTGGTCATCAATGGAAGGGTCCCTGCAGAAAGTACTACGACAAAGGATCGATTTTGCATTAACCCGTAAGGGTTTCAGGTATTCTCCAAGTTTTAAAAACCCTAATCATGTGGAAAAAAGAAGACTATTTTTCCTGTCGTGTAAAGCCTTAATCATAAGAAGATCAAAAGATCCAATTAAAGAAACAGACCTTTCATCCTTTATAAGTTTAAACACATAAACTGAAACAAAGAGTATTCTAGGACATAGCCACAATACAAACTAGAAACTGAACAAACGAAACGAAAGAACGAGAGAAAGTTAACTAGTAGAGGACACTTGAAGCTGTATACAACATAAGAAGCTGGAGTAAGGCTATGCTAGAAGCTCCAAAGGATGAAACGAAAGCAGAACGAGAGCCGGCGGATTTTTTTGGAGGAGAGTCGCCGTGGTGCTGCGACGGATATTCATCCTCAGGTTCCATAACTTTTATGATCATCCTCTGTCCCTTCTCACAGTGGCCAGAAACTCCGCTGATGAAATAGAAAGGGCCTGGATGGTCAAGCTTGTACACGGTGTTGCCAGTGTTGGAGAAGTAAGTTGGATGTGTAGAGTTGCACTTCTTGTAATCTTCTTCACTAACCTGCATCACAGAGTCCTTCCTATACCTGAAACCTGTAAAGAACACCACAAGCATCAAGACCAGTACTTTTCATGGTATAATTAAGCAAGAATCGCGATTTTCTGCACTGATTTTCTTGTGGGCAAGTGTAAAAGGAAGCAAAGATTAATGCTTTATGTGTGTGTGAAAATTTGTATAAGAACTTACGAACAGTATCGCCAATTTGGAACCGATTCTCAGAGGCCCAGTCGTTGTAGATTTTGGTGTCATTCGCAGGAGGAACAACCCAGCCTTTGCTGCCACCAACATGGTATTCGAAGGAAGACACTGAAAAGCTTTGAAGAGAGATGACAATAGTTAAAAATAGCAGCATGAGCTTAGTGGTACTGATCTTGGCGTAATAGGAAGCCATTGTTAGTACACAGTTGCTAACGCTGAGCAGTTCACAGTCTTCTCTATATATAGATATATAAACAAGAGGCTACGTGGGTAGTAAAAGTCGTTAAAGAGTTTGTAACTATCTTGATGTGGAAATGAAGTGGAGAGTAGTGGGGGTTGTGGGTTAGTAACAGTTGAGTAGCGTAGGTGTTTCTTGACCCTCATTCATCGTCACGATGTGCAAAGCAACTGCTTCCACCACCGTGCTTTTGGAGGCATGTTGATGTTGTTTCTTTTTAGTAATCTTGTCAGGTTCTGGTCTGAAGTGACCATCATCGGACAGCTTATACTAAAAACCTTATTCCGCTGTGATCAGCAATGGTGATTAACTATTCAAGTTTAGGGATGGCAGCCGCTGTTCATGGCCTAGATTAAGCGTTTTTGACGGTGGCTCATAGATTAGACCTATTTCCAAGCTGAAGAATAATTTTTCTAACTAAAAGAATATCATTTTGTTAATATAAATTGGGAGAATCAAATTTCACACTTAATTAAAAAAGATATTATTTTAAATTTTTAATATTTTTAAAAACTATTTTAAAAATTTTGAAAATATATTCTAATCTATACATCGCTATTTATAATATATATATTTATATCTCAATCAATATTTAAAACCCGAACTGGAAGTTGAACTAATAAGGCAAGATATTTAAAGTTAAAAAGTTCAATTTGTATTAGATCGTAATAAAATTGGTTAAAAATTAAATAAAATTATATAAATTAAAATATAATTGAAAGAGATTGTTTTTACCCGAATAATTTAAAATTTAATTGAAAAAAGATTGCTAAATAGAAATTAATTATTTTATTTTATTTTATAATAATTTATTAATTTATAAAAATTGAACGATTAATTAATAAACTGGTTAGTTTTTAACAACAAGAGTTATTAAAATAAATCAATCTAAAAAGTTAAAAATCGAAACAAAAAGTTGGAAAGTTTAAAATTTTTACAGATAAACCGATCATGTCAATTGAATTTTTTAACCATTATTCTCAATGCAACATTCTTAAAGATAGAATTATATAATTTAATGCATTCAAATGAATTTCATGAGTGTGTGTTTAAAACATTTTTTAGACCTGTTTTATTTTTCTATAAATTTTCAAAATTTCTACCCTTACAAAATTATAAATATAACTTTTGTCTTTTTTATTTAACATTTTTCTAAAAATTTAATAACTCAACAAATTAAGATTTTTCAATGATTGAAACACATAAATATACATTTTTAATGAATTTGTGATACCTATTGATACAAAAATAAAAGTTAAAATTTATTTGATATTTAATTTAAAATATTTGATATAATGTACCAATTTTTGAAAAATATCTTTATAGAATTATCTACCATATCTAAATAATACTAAAATTATAACCTACTCCTTATTGTATATTCAAATTTTATTAGTAAAATCAATTTAAACTTTTTTCTCTCACATAATCTTACTATTTTGTTCACACTTCACAGCCTAAACATGACAAATTATATTAAGACTGAAGTTGTTTATAAGGCTAATTAGGAGAAAAAATTATATAATATTACAACAACTGTAAAGCAGTATAGCAAGGCATCATAATCATTAGTAAAACTGAGAGATTCAACTAATAGTTACATTTGCTTGTGTGTAATTCTCATGCATCAGACTGAAACATTTTTCTGTAGAATCAGTACAGTGTACCAACAATTAGATAGCCTTGCACAATCAAAAATGGTGACTTAAAGAGGGTTGTATGTACACTTTACGACTAACATCTATTCTTCATTACACAATTTCGACATTCTGTGCAACAGTTGATTGCAACTCTTGATCAGAATCATTGTAACTCGTTCTGCATTTAAAAGAGTTCTGGCTAAGCATCCTGGCAAAAGCACTTTTTGATCTTAGGATGGAACGAGATCCACGGCTTGATGTGCTATTCGGATTCTCCGCCGACAGGTTTTCTGATAGATTCCGGACAAGATTCTGATAATTACGTCGTGAAGTTGGGTACCTTGCAACAGCTTTGGTAATTCCTTGAAGCCTTAATCATCAAAATACGGGTGCAGTGTAAAGGAAGGGCATGTAATTTATTGTAATGAAAACAATCGTTGGACAAATTCCTGAGTTGTGAGGAAAAGGCCTTGGACTGTTACCTTCTCGCTATTGCATCAAGTTCTGCTCGTCTGCGTTCGGGCTCAGGTGGTGGTCCGATATTTGAGCTTCTTAACTTTGTCAGCTCGCCGTTTAACAGCACTAATCTGGAAAGATAACCTTCTTCTGCTTCTGATAGGTTTAATGCTTTAAGCTGGTCTTTCATAATTATAAAGGGCTCAAGAAACCAGTCATAGAAAGCATCTTTGGGTCTGTTTGTGCGGGTAAGCTCAGTGGTACCATCACCTATAGACATAAATTCATTCTTTACCAGAGAAATTTGTGCAATTCATAAAACAAAGTGAAACACACACGGAGGGGGAAACTTATAAGGAAATTTCAAGCAGAAGAAACAAAGACTTACTCAACAAAATACCCTCAGCGTTGGCTTTTACAGAGCGCAAGAGCACCTGAAGAAGGCAGTATGCTGGTAAACCGATGCTAACTATTCTGCTACCCCTACCTGTCTTGGCGCCTTCAATGTCTTGTCGAGTTATTAGTCCTTCAGAGACAAAAATCTCCCCTTGGCGTTGGCACTCTTTAAACAAGGCATTAAGTAGCTGCAATGTTGCTAACAAGTTTTCATTCAGTCACTATAAGCCAATACGTGCAAGTCTACAATGGGCGAAATCTACCTATCATCATGAAGAAGCCGTTTATCATGCAACATTGTTCGCTCTCTAATACAAAAGAACATAAATTATATACCTCGAATGGCTTTAGATCAACTGAAGGTCTATTGAATGAAGTTGAGTGAAGAGAGGGATTTCGGAAAGAACTCAATTGTGTAAAAGAGGCGGTCTTCTTCAGCCCACCCTTCTTTCGGTAATTTGGGCTGTAAAGTACCATGATTTAGGGAATTGTTGTCAAAGTTCACAATTCAAATTCCATATATCTGCAAATCATTTGGAAGCTAGACAAAACCTGGGAAAGCAAGATCCTTCTGGCATGTCCAAAACATCATTGCTGTATTCATCATAAAGGGCCAAAGATGCTACAATGTAGCAAAGCCCAAGTCGAAAAGAAGACTCCTGAAATCCAAAGTGAATTCATGAAACCTCCACGTTGTTGGAAATGAAAAGAATTTGACATGATTCTATGTTTCTGATTATGCTTTAACGGTATAATGCATGAAAAAAACTGCAGTACAGGGAATTGATTTGACATGAATTTAAAGGAAGCTTGAGGATGCATCTCCTGAAGCAAAAACATTACGTAACTAGAAATTAGCTACACACTCAGGGTCAAATGCCAAAAGAATCATGGCAGGAACTGTAAGAATCACTCTGCATGATTTCCTTTTATGGCTGCTAGGGGACTGTAGCATATTTTTACAATCCTGTTCAAAGTTTAGGAAGTTCCCATTTGCCCATTTTCAAATCAAAATTTATGAATTAAAATTATGACACATATTAAGGAATTTAGACAAAACCAGTTATAAGTTTCTGACCTGATAAACAACCACACCTGCATAAGCACCAAGGAAAATGCTGGACATGATGGAGCCTAAAACAGCACCAACAACTGCCAGGGGCCAGAGTATAATAGCAAGACCTGCAAATGGTACGCATAAAGTCTCCAAGAAAGGGCCCTCCCGACCTATAAGGTCATGAAACAAACGATGCCATCCCTTAAACAACATATATGGACTTTTGCAAAGGGCAATTAATGACACCATTGGAACATCTAACAGAAAACCAAGTAAACCAGCGATAACAGCCCCAGGGAGATAACGCAATCTGCAAGATGTTATGAGCAACATGAATGAGAACTAATAACAATCCCACATACTTGTGGTTATATACTTGCAGATGTGCAAATCAAATAAAGCAACATGCTTAAACTTCTTTAGACCTACTTAACATTATATCTCTTTTCCATCTTCAAGTTTACTTGTATCAACAGAAAAGATCGACCTGATTAAGTGTCATGCTTTTGCACATTGTCTCTCCTGCATTTGGTGTGCCTTCAGAATAACTCTATCAGATTATGAAATTAAATCACCCACACACATAGAAACTTTAATATATCTGATATTCAATTAATCTCCACATTTGTGCACATGATTATTTGATTCTTTTCATGAAATCTAAAAATGACAAAGTTTTCCTTAGCCTTCTGATTGGTTGTAGAAGCTCTATTTATCAGATGAGTAATACATAACTAACAGTCTAAACAGATACAAGATATCATACCAATAGCAAACATTGCACACCAAAAAAAACTGGTCAAGAAAGTTACAGAGGAAACATAAAGCACAATATGGTAAAATGCGAGATTTTAAACTTCCATACAGAGTACTATAATTCATATTCGTTCCAGCGTATTCATGCTGGAGAAGAAACAACAATAAGAGACTTTTATTAAGCTCATAATTCTAGGGTATACCCAACAACGCCTAGCTTCATTATTGTAAGAAATATGGGTGCAATTGCCCAAGGGAAATCTGTTAACAACAAACCTGATCTCAAAATGTTTCCCATCTGGAGGCCCGTGTTGTTGCAGGTCATCCATAAAGGAGAAATAAGAATGATAACAAACATCTGTAAAATCACTGACAACAGTGCAACTTCCTTTAATAGTATCCCAAGTTCCATCCTGCAAAGGTAGACTGGGTTAAAACCACTGAATGCCAGAAAGAGAAGGGTAAGTGAATAGGCACTAAAACCATTGAGAATTGGCAATAAACTACTAAGAATTGGCATGTAAGACATACATAAAAGCAGCGGAAAAGCTTATTGCTCTTCCCTTCTCCAACAGCATCAAATGTTGCAAATATTGGTGAAAGAAAGCCATACAGTGTTCCGCCTATGATACTTCCAGCAATGCCAACTACTGGCCACAGAACCAAAGCAACTGGAAGTAGTAGGCAGAGGAAAAGCTTCATAACTGGTCCTAATTGTTTAGCTCTGCTTGTTAGAGAAATAAAGAGAGTGAGATAGATCTTAAAAAAAGTTTTAAGACCAAGAGTTTTGCTCATGGAAAGCACCTCAAGATTGAATAATACGTCCAGCAAACGTGTAATGGCCAAAGACCCAAAATGACAGCAGAGTTCCCAATTATCATGATAAGAGACACCAACGGGCAGAAAAGGAAACCTGGACAAAATTTGGCAAGAAAGAAGTGTACAATTCGATTAGATTCATTCAACATCTAAGGATGACCTTTCTATTTTCCGAGAAAATCTTCAAGCCATGCATTGTTTTCTCTAATTATTGGGGCTTTACTTCCAGTTAAGGTTATGACAATAGTGCATGTGCTAAGTGCAGGGGGTCATTCGGATAGGAGCTCAGCCATGTTTACTTGGGAAAATATCGCCAAGGAGCAAAGGGAGATAAAATCAAAGAACCAAAACTCGTAACTGGCTAACACATAATTGACCAAGTTGACAGGTAGATTCAAAGCAGAAGTCTATAAGAATCACTTCTATCCCTTAAAACCATTAAAATGAATAAGAGAAAGGCAGTGCCGAATAAAACGGAAACAAAAGTGAACCCAATTGTTCCCAGAACCAGAGAGGCAGTGCAGGGGGGCATTCGGATAGGAGCACAGCCATGTTTACTTGGGAAAATATCGCCAAGGAGCAAGGGGAGACCAAATCAAAGAACCAAGACTCTTAATTGGGGCTAACACAAAATTGATCAAGTTAACAGGTAGATTCAAAGCAGAAGTCTATAAGAATCACTTCTATCCCTTAAAACCATTAAAATCAATAAAAGAAAGGCAGTACCAAATAAAAGTGAAACTTATTGTTCCCATAACCAGAGAAGAGTAAAAAAAAAAAAAACCTAAAAATGGAGGAACAGAAATTAAAAACTCGCCTTTAATGGTACCCAGAAGCAGGAGTCCGGTGAAGTATGGCAGGAAGCAGATAAAGCTCCACAAAGAAGCCAAAAACCCCTTCGGAGGCTCCATGTCTCTGAACACTCCAAGCACTAATCAGATCTCCACGAAAATCACTACAGACCCATCTCCAACTTCACCCACAAGCCTCAATAGAACAACGAAATATGCCACCTTTTCACGAACTTCCACTTACGAAAGACACGTTCACAGGAGCAAAAACCGACAAACCTCAGACCTCTCAACACCAGTACATTCCAACAACCAACAAGCAAACTCCACTAAAAACAAGACTTTGCTCTTTTTCTCGCACCAAGACACAGTAAAGGCCAGAACTTTAAGCTTTTAATATAACATTAAACGCAAGAAACATGATAAGAGGCACATAACTGAATCGGAGGTGGCTGCTTTAAGGCCTAAAACGTGGTCTGAACCAAAAGGACAGTTACCCGACAAAAAAAAAAAAAACTGTTTTTTGCCCACGTATTCCCTCTCTAGGTAGATACCCTTTCTTCTTCCCCTGTTGCTTTTATGCTTAAACTCAAACCGAAGCAAACCAAACCGGGGACACCAATAACACCATCATTGAAACTTCCACCAAACTATAAAAAATACGTAGTGTGTGTAAAAAGGAATTACCTTGATCGTTGCTGCTTCCAGACCACGCAGTCGAACCTAAGTTGTTATGCAACTTGTCTGAGAAAATGACTTGGAAACATAGAAAATAAATCTGACGTGATTCAACTGATGCACATAAACATATAATTTATAAGACTTATTCTTAAAAACGTTAATCCTGGGAAGGAGCCAAAATGCCAATCAGAGTCTAGTGGTTAGTTGGTTTTGTGTCAAAGCATCAGCTTCTTGTCGGGTATCGTAATCTCGGAAATTGAACGAATCTTCCATGGGTTCAGACAAAGCAACCTGACGATAGTTACAGCTCACATAACCTTGTAAGTTGTAAGCCAGTCGAAATTTCACTTTCAGTTCGGAGTTTGGACACAAACACAGGAGCAGTATATGTTAATATTTTGCAAGTTATTGTCATTCACTATTATATTGAGTGATGCTTATATTAAAAAGAATTTTTGAGAAAAATAATTTAAATCTCCTAATTATTTAATAGATAAAATTAAGTATATCTTCAAAATAAACATGTCAAAATCTTTAATCTTTTATAAAATTTCAACAGATTCAAATATAAGAATCTTAAACTGTATATTCTTTAATAACATTTATTATTAAAAATTTATTATTTTATTAATTAATCAATCAATTTTTATAAATTAATAAGTTGTTATAAAATAATTAATTTTATTTAATAATCTTTTTTAATTAAACTTCAACTATTGATTTATAAGAATAATTTCTTTTAATTATATTTCAAATTCTTCATTTTATTTCATTTTTAACCAATTTTATGACTGTCTAATATCTTTTGAACTTCTTAAACCTTAAAATTTTTATCTTATCGATTTGACTTCAACATTGGTATTTATATTATAATTAACAATCTTAAGTCATCAAAATAATTCATATTTTTATTTCACAAAATTGTATCTAAATTAATACTCTTTTATCTTCTGTAGATGTCTTAATTTCATATATTTAAATGTGCTTAATATATTTTATTAAAAGGATTATTACTTTCTTAAAATTTTTAATAATCTATGTATATTTGAAATGGGAGAACCCACACTCGCTACCATCTAGATGCGCACTGATAAATCTTTAGATTAACACAGTAGTCTGCAAATCACGTCAATCAAGTACTTTGCACTAGACATACGATATATTCGATCGAGAGATCATAGATAGTGATAATCGAACAATACACTTTTTGGCCTTATGACCCTCCACTTCACCAACTCAATCACCATATTAGCTCTACATATATTGTCATATTTCTTAACAACATACATCTTTTGACATATTTCTAATAATTGCTAATATCAAACACTTCTTTTATATTTCTAATAATAACTTTATTTTGTAACAAAAAAAGTGATAGCACAGTCAATCCACAAATTTTTTTCTTACTATATTTTTATCTTAATATCAGACACTTCTTTTTAATATATTTTTATATTAATATTTTGTCTTAAAATTTGGTGGATCCAAATGCCAACCTATTCTGATAAGCTCGAGATGCGACCCGAATTGAAGAAAAACGAAAATCTATGTTGAAAGTAAAGGACTTGGGTCGGTATGGACCTGTTTTGATATGACCAATTTGGTTAGATCGGTTTGGTTAGGGACACACAAGAGGTTTATCAATTAAAGAAAAATAAAAACACCGAGATGTAAGGATTCCATTTGTATAGTTTTCTTCGCAGTGAAATTCTCTCTACTCTTGTCTGAGAACGTAAGCATTATTGACCGAATCTCATTAAATTTTTGAGCCATTTTTCTTTATTTTCAATGCTTTAAGTGTGTGTGAATTTATTGTGATTTTTTTAACATTTAATAATATCAAATTTATGAAAAAAATGTAATTCATTCAGTTTTTTAATATTATATTTTCATATTGACTAAAAACAAAGGGTAAAAGGTATATATATTATTGTCTACATAGAAAAACACTAATAAAAGCAGACAAAATCAACATCTTTGTTCCTTGAAGCTTCTAACATACCTTTGGAAAAAGCATTCATCCATGTCCTCATCTCAAAAGAAAAAAGGAGGAAGATGCAATACCCTTTCGTTCAGATAAGATGTGCCTTTCTCCGTCAAGTCATCCAATTGGAGAACTTAAATCTGCTTTTGCACTCTTTTAACTTGTGGACGAGGCCCAGACGAGTGCACGTAAATGTATGGCTATGGCGTCACCATAAGCCTTTGAAGGAAGGTTACTTCTTCAACTCAATTATACTTCGTAAACCATTATTGATTCACCATCTTTTGTACGACAGGGAACAAGAACGGCAGTTAAATTTAAAATTGGATTTATTTGGCTAGAATAATTTAAAATTGTAAATAAAATATTATCATTTTATTCGAAATGAATTAATCTTTCTAAATTTAAATTTGATTTTAACTAAAAACTTAATCAGTTTAAATTTAATTTATTAATTTCAATAAAAATTGGATAAAATCTTTTGGCCCCGTTTGATTGGCACAAAGTGTTGACCGGAAAAGTAATCTTTTTCATAAAATTTATGTTATTATGTTTGTTTCGTTTTTCTGAGTGGTTAGAAAAATAAAATCTTTCGTAATTTAGAAAAAAGTACTAACACTTTAGTTGGATTCTGAAATAATTAATTATTTTTAAACTATTAATTTATTGAATAATTTTTAGTATACAATTTGTTAATTATTAAAAATTTATCATTTTTTTAAACAAGCAGTTGGGTGTAGATGTCGGATTGATTTATGAATGGGCCAAACACTTGTCAATCGCATGTTGGCGATAAATAATTCCTTATAAGCCCAATCCATGAGTGAATCTAAAGTTGTTGGGTTAATGTTCACATGTTAATTCAGTAAATTGGCACTTAATTATGTGACTCACAACTTTTATCCGTCATAAATTAATTAATTATTTATTTATACTTTTAAACAACATTGTATTAAAAATTAAGATAAAATATAAACTTTCCATATGGTTTAAATTTTTTTTATAAAATTTCATAATCTTTAAAATTCTAAAAAAACAAATTTTAAAAAACTATGACTTCGGTTAAAAATAACGAAATATGTACAATATGAACATCAAATATAGACTAGTCAAATACTATTTACACGACAAATCAACTCAACTCTTAAATTTATATAGAATTAATTAAATCTGACTCAAACTAATAATTATTATAAATTATTAATTTAAATAAGATTTAATTCGTTTAGATTGGATTTAAAGCTACGATAGTATTTGATCATTTATTCCACATCTTATATTTATACTATGTACGTTCTGTCATTATTTTTCAATCAAAATCTATAAAAAAGTTTTTTAAAGGATTTTTTTTGAATAATTTTAAAGATTATGGAGTTTTTCTAAGGTTTTTTAAATTATAATTTTCTTAGATTACTCTAAAAGTAAGAATTTTAGCATTATGTCATTTTGAGCTTAAAAATAAAAGGAAACCTAATATAATATAACATAACATTATTTAATAATGAAATGATATTATAAAAATAATATATGATATAACTAAATAAAGCAAAACCTTTTCCCCATACCTCAATGAGACACAGAGAATCAGGAATACTTGTCATTGAAACATAAGGGCCCATCCCAATTACGCCTTGCTCGTGTCTCCCCACTACCATATGCTGTGTTATGTCTCACCTACTTTTGTAACATATGAGTATGAGTTTTTTTTTTTTTTTGGACGAAAGAAACAAGACTAGCAGCGCTAAAAGAAAGGCTAAAAATTAACCCAAGCTAACAAGCTTACCTAATACACCAATATCTTACGAGCCTTTCCCTATCAGAGATCTCACAAGAAGATTATTCGAAACGTAAAATAACACTTAAATAAGATAACATATGAGTTATTATTTTAAAAACTTAAGATACAACCTAATACTATAAATAACGTTACTTTAATCCAGTGGGTTGACATAGGTCGCACATACCTTCGTTTCTTAATTAAGTAATTTCAGGTTCGATTCTTGTCCTTGAGAATGCAGCAATCTCCTAGTCAACTATGACTCTCGATAAGGAATGTATCACACAACAAAAGAGAATTAGCCACCGGCTTGGCCAAGTGGACATCTCTAAGGAGAAAAAAAATAATACCGTTACTTTCTTTTTTTTTCCTACTTCGTAATTCCCGAGGACTTGCGTTCTCAAGATCGATCAAGGTGCATGCTTTCCGGAACATGCTGGCTTGCAAAGGTATATGTATACAACGAGATTGATTAGATTTGGGTTACTTAAAGTTTGATTGGACACAAGTCAAGCGCGACAAGTTATATATATTTATATTTTTTTTTCAAAATGATAATTTTTATTTAATATATTCAAATATTGGATAAAATCTAAATTTAAATCTAATTTGAAATTAAAATAAAAAATTAAATTCACCTCAAAATTTAGTAAATAACTCGTAAATTGTGAACTTTTTTAATTATTAAAAAAGTGATGCTATCAAAAAAATTAGATCTTTTATTCTAATTATGACATTCTTATCATATTTTATTAAATTTTATCAATACATTTATATAAACCACATATAAATATATGAATGAGATTTAATATAACATGATTGAAATAGAGTAACATTGATTATAAAATTTTTATCATGTTTTATTAAATCTTATTTATATATATATATATATATATAGATTTAATAAAATAATATTAGATCAGAATAAATGGGACACTAAATTTGACGTGTCAACGAGGTAGCTTGAAGTGACAATTAATAGAATTGGACAAGTTCTGCTGCGGGATTTGGGTACATATTCCTCGATTTCATTTTAAGGGTTTATCCATGTTTTCGGTTTTTTTCTTTTTTGGTTAAAGTACCACTCACATGGGTTCACACCCAAAAGCATAGACTTTAGCTAACCACCCATTAAAAAGTAATGCCCATATTATAATTCAGACCTACCTAACTATCATCTCCAAGTCAAAAAGGCCGAGAGTCACCCTCTTAAGGTATTGGAAGTGAGATTTTGAATACAATGGAGCAAATTTTGTTATAATATTGAAACAATTTTTATCAAGTCTCTTGATGCTTCGGATGTTATAAAAAGTGTTAATGTTTTATCTAAATTATTCTATGAAAATATCAAGTGGGTTGAACCAAAGAATATTGTGCATTATGTTATAAATATTGCAGCTAATTATGTATCAGTTGGGTATTTATTACAATCAAAACATGAACATATTTATTGGTCTCCATATGTTGCTCATTGTATAAATTTTATTTTAAAAGATATTGACGGTATGAATCATATTTTAGTTTTGTATATAATCATGTTACTTTTTTTTTGTTAAGAAAGTAAGAAGACTACGTTAAGATCATGCGTTTCGCTGCTACCAGATTTGTAACTACATTTATTACTTTAAAAAGTTTTTATGAATATAAGCAACTACTTCAAAATTTATTGACAAGTAAACACTTTTCAAGTCATAAATTATCCAAGAGTGAAACAGGAAAAAGAAATTTGTGTTATTATTCTAGATAATAAATTTTGAGAAGCTTGCTTAATCGTTGTGAAGATTGAGGCTCTGCTTATAAGATTGTTGAGGATTGTTGACTTGGATGAGAAACTATCTTTCGGGTATATATATGATGGTATGTATAGAGCTGACAAAACAATTATAAATCTTTTTAAAGGAAAGGAGAAATAATACAAGCCTTATATAGATATTATTGATGGACGATGAGATCAGCATCTTTCTCAAAGGATACTTAGTAGCTTATTTTCTCAATCCTTATTGCTTACATAGTAGAGAAGCATGCACAATTAATATTATGGGCAATTTGTATTGATGTGATTGAATGCAAAGATATTTTCTATGTTGAAGAGCAATCACAAGTGATAAATGAAATTAAATTGTATCGTGAGGTTTAGAGAGTTTTGCTAGATCATCAACAAAGAGATAATTTATGATGAAAAAATGTAGCCAGGTAAGTTTTATATTTTTAATTCATTATTTACTTATTAATAATATATATTTTATCATAGCTATTAATTTAAAATACAAATGAGTGGTAGAGATTATTCGGTAACAATGCTCCAACATTAAGAACTCGTTATTAGGTCACTTATTCAAACAACTTCTGCATTAGGTTGCAAACGTAATTGAAGTGTTTTTGAACGTATTTATACAAAGAAACAAAATCGTTTGGAATATCAAAGACTTAATGACCTTGTTTACGTTACTTATAATGTGATAATAAATAATATATATTTTATAGTTTTGTTTTCATTTCAATAATTTTATTTTTATTATTGAATTTATAATTTCTCTATTATGTATTCATAACGTTTAGTAAGAAGAAAACACATAATCCAATTGATATTGATTGTATTGGACATATTGATTTTTGGATCAAAGAAGAAAAATCATCACCTAATATTGATTATAATGAACTTGAAAAGACGATTTATGAAAAAAAATACACTTGTCACAACGAATGAATTAAGATCATCTATTGATGATCAGTTCATATCTTATTTTGATCATATTTAAGTTAAAATTATATTGTATTACAAGTTTTCAATTGAGAATAATTTTTTACATTACTAATTTGTAATTTATTTTAATGCAATAGAAGAAGTTGATGTAAATACTTTGGATGAAATCGTAATTTACAAATCTTTAAATAGCGTTCGAAAATTTGAAGTTTTTGACAATGATGAGACACAATCTCTTTTAAAAATACAATTTTGATTTTTATTGTTATTTTAACTTTTATATTAAACTCATATTTATTTATTATTAGTTCATTATATAATAATAGACACAGGTGTTTTTTAATTTAATAAAATATTTTATTTTTACTTATTATTATAAGTTTTAGTTCTTATTTATTATATACTAGTTTTATAGAGATTCACTACCGGTTGATTTTCTAAATTTTAAACCTTTCCTTCGACCGGTTCGATTTTTAAAACATTGATAGAAAGAAAACCATAAAAAATGTAGCTTTTAAGAAAGACAAAGTCATAATAATACAAAATCCACTTATATTTAATTTCTTTTTATTCTTTATAACTGTGAAGAATGAGTTATTGTAAAAAAAAAAAGTAGAGATATATTAAGAGTAGGTCTTAAATAGATATTCTTTCTGTCTTTGTTTAGAGTGGAGCTTGACAGTGGAGTAAGTTAGTTCTTTTTTTTTAATTTATTTTTTTGATTTTTGTCATTTATGTTGGGTCTTTATGACACATAATGTCTATTTATATAATTTTTTTATTTTCGAAATTTCTATATTTTTATAAAATTTCCTATTATCATAAATTTCTTACTTATGTTGTTCTCTTATTTTAATAAGTCTTTACTTATCTTTTATTTCCCATTTTTAAAATTATAAGTACTTTAATTTACTTAATTATTTTTTTATTTCTTATGTGTATTAAGATAATAACAACACTCAATAAAAATTTTGTAAGGCTTACACACAAAATCCCGCACTAAGGCAATATTAAATAAAATTGCTTGAAGTAAAAACTTAGTCTTCTTTTTTCTTCTTCTTTCTTCTTTATATTCCAACAAGTTTATAATATTTTAGAAAAAGATAATTGATAGTCCTAAAGTGCCTACCTACATTACCTACTCTGTAGAATTGTGCAATCATCATCAAAGAAATCACTAAAATTATCATAACATTCCATGTTTATAAGAAGACAAGACCATCATGGCCAAATAAGAAAAAAAGAAAACCGACCACATGATCACACGACTGAATTTGGTCCGTCAATCAAGTAATCAACCAACCCCCATCTGCCCTACCCCACTCTATATTTAGCATAAGAAATTATGCCCATATCTTACTACCCCATGTGTCTATTATTTTCATTTGATTAGTTACATGCAATTAAATTTTTAAAAATTAAAAGTCACAAAAAAGTAATCTTACTAATTACTTTAAGCCTCTATTTGGTTAGGCTTATACTAGTAAAGTTTTTGTTAATAGAACTTTTTTTTTGTATATTGTTTTTAAGACGTTAATTGACTGTTTGACTGTCATTTAAAAAAAGATTTTTGAAGGAGTTTCATACAGTAGTCTACTTGGTAACATAAAAATAGAAAACACTTTTAATTTTAACTATATTTTATTTTGTAATAAAATTATTTATGCATATAAATATTATTTAGAGTATATTAAACAATATGCAAAGCACAATATATTAATTACTATATAATTTTAAATCATATGAAACATATATGAAAACATATCTTACTAAATCTTTTATATGGATTATAACATAAGTTAAACTAATATCAAAAATAAATATTAAAGCCTATTTAAAAAGTCAAATAATATTATATAAATCCTAAAATAAATGTGAAGATGAATTTGTGAGAATTGTGAGAATTATGTGTAAAGCATAAGGGCAAAAGAGACTAAAAAATAGGCCCATTAATTAATATAAAAAATCAACCTAAAAAAGCCATTTGAGATATTTTCTTGAAAATCTCCAAATTTGATTTTTTTTAAAATGCTGTATTTTTGCTTTCAAAAAAGTCGTTTCTATTAAAGAAATGTTTTTTATTTTACAATTAAACACTCATTTTTTAAAAAAGGCTTCTATGATGATGGAAAATACTTATTGACCTTCCAAAAGTTCATCCAAATAGGCACTAATACTAGCTCTTATAGAACATGTAAATAATTAAACGTAATTGATTATGATAATTACAAAAACCACGTAATTAATAGTCAATCTATGCTCCCTCTCTCTCTTTTTTGATTACACAAGGGAATTACAACACTAAATTAAAACACATGGGTGCAGAGCGCCCTGCGCATCGCGGCGGAGGAGCTCCTGAATGCCAAAAGGAGGCTCGTGGAGTATATAGAGACCCGGACCGCACACCGCAGCGAG
>JAOSBK010000205.1:2892075-2904132 GCA_027568895.1 Erythroxylum shatona | reverse complement strand
CCTCACATCGAATAAGCTTGCGTGTTTGCTTAATAATAGGCATTGTCCTGAAAAACAAATTTTCAGGAATCAGAAGAATATATAAAAAATAACAAATTATTTTTTTCTAACACATAGCGAACTTATGCTCATATATGGAACTAATTTAATTTATTATTTTGTATTATATTTGTTTATGAACAATTTATTGAACAAATCAAAAAAAACTTTTAATCTCTAATTAATTAGACACTTATATCTAATTTACCTTATAATTGAACTAATCAATTATCTTGGTTTAATTAGAAACTAATTTCTAAATAAATAAATAAATAAATAAATAAATAATATTTAATCTCATTTTCACTAAACAAATTAGTATTGAGTTAATTAGAAATTAAACCAACGAAATTAGTTTATGTCTAAGGTTATTTTAACTAAACAAATTAGTTATTTTTCTTTAAAAAAAATTTCTAAGTAATTAGAAACTTATTTCTAATTTAAAGTATAATTGAACTTATCAATTTATTTTGGTTTAATTAGAAACTAATGTCTAATGAAACCCTTTTTTTTAAAAAAAATTAACGAAACTAATTATTTATCTAGTATTTAAAAAAACTCTCTTTTTTTAATTTTTTATATTAATTAGAAACTAATATAACTAATTTAATTAGTTAGCATAAATTAGAAAACTAATTACTAATTCTTTATCTTATATGTATAATTTGTTATACCCATAAGTGTTATACCCCAAATGTATAACATATGTATATATACACATTGAAACTTGTCAAAACAAAAACAGTAACAAGTTTGTCTTATTATAAAGTTGGAAGCACTTGCCTTTAATGAAAGTGAAAATGCCACGTGCTTATCATTAAAAGAAACAAGACAAAAAAAACTGTTTTGTTTCTTCAAGAAGAAGGCTTCTTCTTCCTCCTGCGAAACTGACCTCTACGTTTTGTTTCTGCAGTTTTTTTTTTACATTTCTATCTTCTTCCATCTCTCATTACGGCTGTCTCTTTGTTATAATAAGAAAAACACACTTTGCAGACACGTTTGCTCCTTGGATGTTTTGTGTCAACACCAGTGTATTATATGGTAAACGTTTTCTACTTGCCTATCTAAAAAGAGTCATGTAATATATAAGAGAAAGAAGCAAGCTTATGATCCTTACCCGTTTGTTACTTCTCACTGTAGAAGAATGGTTTCCAAATTTGGATTCAGGTTTTGAATAACAATGAAAAACTTTAACAAAAAACTTTGAATCCTAACATCCAAAACTACACAACAGATTCCAGATAAATAAAAATGTTACTAACGCAGTATACGCATGTTTCACTTTTTCATACATTCATGGATAATGTTTAGAGAGAGAAGTAACAAGCGAGAAACAAAACAAAGCATATTGTTTGTGTATCCAAAAAGAAATAATAATCGTTAATGGAAAGTTCAGTATAACAGAGGCAAACTGGACGACATATGCATATAATCAAAATGGCAAGTTCAGTATAACAAAGGCAAACTGGACGACATATGCATATAATCAAAAAACACAATCATGGCTCTGATACCAATGTTAGAAATATATGAACAGATCATAAACTATAGGATCATTGTATATACGTGGAAAAACAAATCATACATACTTGATGAGTTGTTGTTTACCACCGATTAAAGAACATAGAACGAGTGTTTTTTCTTTTCTACAAAACCAAATGCCCAGCGTCTTCTCAGATCCAACTTCACACAGTCAGATATATCTCTTATAAATTGTCATAGCTTTGCCTTTATATATCAGCGATGAATAACCACCATTAGTGGTTATTCTTTCAAGATGCCGTTTAGACCCATCATAGGTGTAAAACGACATCAGTTAGCTATCTATCAAGACATAGGAGGCATTTACTGAACCAAACGCTAAAAGAAAGCAGAAACTGCACAGTAGGTAGCAGACTATTGATCGCTTTTCTTTTTCTGATGTATGCAAAAAGACAAGTAGCCAATCAAACCCAACAATAGGTTTCTTTTCGACTGTCACTTTAGGATAATATGTTATGTTCTTGTTTGTTTGCGACAATATCTTCCCGGAATCCAGCAGACGGGTGATTACTGAAATACTGATTACCTCCTGCAATTATTGAAATAGTCAGATTGCTTCCAGACCAAAAAGTGGGAAAAAAAAAATGACTGAGGGGCATTCCGAGAATTGAACTCGGGACCTCTCGCACCCTAAGCGAGAATCATACCACTAGACCAAATGCCCACGGCTGGTGGGCTTCTCTGCAGAGTCTTATTTTTTGTTGCTTCTTGCATTTTCTCCAAACGCAATCTAGACTATCCAACCCTTCTTTTGGAGATGCTCCACACTATCCAGTATATCCCACTAATGTAGAGTTTTGTGCTAGAATGCTACTTTTATATTTTGGTGTATATAATCTATAATGATTATCGAAGCTTCTGAAAAAAAATACAGTATTGAATTAGCTAAAAAGGCTTGAGTAGCCAGTCTATCGACACACTATTCCCTTCTCGATAGATACGTTAAATTTGAATCTCACATACTCTCTGAATTAATATTATTTTTTATTCAAAATCAAGTTATAAATTAATAACTCTAAATTTATTTATTTAAGTAATATAGTAATGATGTAAAGTTCGTCGACGGGCGTTACGAGTACGAGGTTAGAGTCAAATCATAGTTTGTTTGACCCACAAATCTGTTGTTCTGTCCTGTGATGATGAAATGAAATTAACAAATCAAAAATTAAATTCATGTGTGGAACAAAGCTTGAAATAACAATGGTGCTCTCATGCAAAGCCATGCACGATTGCTCATCAAAGGGCTTTGCATGGGAATGACAAGATGCTTAGAAGAAGAAGAAGAAGAAAAACCCAGCAACCGCAGCGACACCCACCGCAGGGGAGACCGTGACGGTGGCAGCCCCATTCTTGGCTTTCGGAACAGGAGCAGGACCGTCAGCTACAGCTGGTCCGTCGGCTGCAACCGGCTCAGACGCTGGAGTTCGGTCAGTTGTTGGAGCAGGAGGAGATGAGACATCCCCCTCTGGGGCTCCTGCAGGGGAAGATTCTGCATCGGAGGGAGATGGGGCCGCTGCCGGGGAGCTTTCGTTTTTAGAAGCTTTGGGGGAATGGGCCGGAGCTTTGTCGGTGTCAGGGGTAGGCGCTGAAGCCTTGGGGGCTTTGGCAGAGGACTTAGGGGCATTGGCAGAGGACTTGGGGGCATTGGCAGAGGACTTGGGAGCATCAGCGGAAGACTCGGGGGCACCGGTTGAAGACTCGGGGCCACCGGCTGAACCTTTCGGAGACTTGGCAGGAGCGGTGGCGTTAGCGGTGGATTTTGGAGATGGAGAACCCGATGGGGACTTTGAAGGTGTGTCGGCTGCGAATGAGCCGATGACGGCAACGAAAATGAGAACAACTACAAGGGCTTGACGTGCCATATTGACGGTCTTAAAACTTCTCTTTCTCCCTGTTTTGTTTTGTCTTTTTATATTTTTTACTTATAATGATTCAACAAATACGAAGCAGTAATTCTCCAAGCAATACAGAGAAGCACTGCTAAGGGTGCAGAAGAATGGAAGGAGGATAGAGAAAGGAGAGGCAAAGGTGAATATATAACATAGCGCAAGGAGAGGAGTGAAGTTCGGAGACGCTAAGGAGAGTGTGGTAATGTTCATTCCTTTTCCTTAATGGGTTTCATTACAAGACATATATTGGTTGCTTCTCCAACAAAATGGGAGTAGAGATGATATTATTGGCTAGGTTTGACTCAGACTTGTGGTCTGTTATACGTATGGTTGTTCAGGACAGACAAAGCGCTTATGTTTGACTCAGACTTGTGGTCTGTTAATCATTTGTGATTAGTAACTTAATAATGGAAGATGGGCCTTATTATGGGCCGAACTTGACCTAAATTTCATATGGCCTGGGTCAAGTTCTGTTTATTGATTGGATCCAGAACTTTTTTGGTTTGATCCTAACTTGAGTCCAACTCTAGTACTATATCAAGGATTAAGGAAGGAAATTGATGTTGAGATATGGACCCTGATAAAATATACTGAAATTTACACCAGGCCCATGAACACAGATCCAACTCCGCGCTGAGTTGGTGGAGGGGTGTGGGGGGCAAGGCCCTCTACCCGAAGGTCGGGGTTCGCCCCCGAGGTGAAATAATGTTATGTCTTTTGTATTATGTTCTCCTAAGTGTATCGGTGTATTGAAAACAATTCACAGTGAAAAATAAAAAACCCCTGGTCGCCCGTGGATGTAGCTATATTTTGGTGAATCACGTAAATTTGTGTGTTCGTTTATTTTCTGCATTGTTCTTTAATTATTGTGATTGATCGTCCATAACAATTGATATCAGAGCTTGGTTCGTATCACAATAATATGACAAGATGGAAGGCGCAAAGTTTCAAATTGAGAAATTTGATGAAGACGATTTTAGTTTCTGAAAGATGCAGATGGAAAATTTTTTGTATCAGAGAAATTAACCTCTATAAACCTTTGTTAGGGACGAAGCCAGAAATCATGAGACAGGAGATTTGAGATCTGAAAGATTGACAAGCGTTAGGGTTGATTCGTTTGTTGTTGATAAAAAACGTTGTCTTCAATATCGTTAAAGAGACAACAACTTGATTATTGTGATTGATCATTCGTAACAATTGAGACTTTGACTGATCTCCGGTCTTCATTCTTGAGTAATGTAAATGGGATTGCTACATTTGGAAAATCAAATTCAAGCTCGTGGGCCTCATGATAACCAAGGGACACCGCTTTTTCCTTTTGGGAGAAATATACTTTAGATTCTTCGAAAGAACAAAAAGAAACTAGAGCATGTTATTGCACAGATATTCATGGCTTTCTTTAAGGTTTCTGCTGCATCTTCGATCATATTAGATTCATTCTTAATTTTCACAAGTGGGTCCTCCTTCTCTAATCTTTATCCTGTTCATATATAGACAAGAACCCGCAAGTATACTTTCATAACAAGGTAGATTGGACGATGGAGAAGAAAGATTAAGTAATGAAGAAGAAGAAGTTAGGTGCACTGCTGCGGATGATGTTCTTGCTCTTCTTGATTGGTGATCGCCAAACATATTCTGCCAGGCGTCATTACTCAGGTTAGATTAGAAGAGAACTTGCTGCTTGCCTTTTTTTTTTTAAATAAAAAATGACCTCTTAGTTAAAGTTCTCAGGTGTAATGGAACCAAAGAATCAACAGCATGCGAGTCCTAAAGGAGTGTTTGAGCCTGAGGCAGCGGCTGGTTCATGGTGGTCGGAGGACTACGCATTGCCACGGAGGCGACGCCATGTTCACAACAACCTGGAACCTTGAGAGTGTTGCCTTTCCCTGTATCTTCTTCTTGTAAGCATAGTGTTTGCTGGTAGTTGTACTGACTGACTGGTCATTAGCAATGTTACTTTGTTACTGTCAGTGCGAGAATCACTATCTGGATCATCATCACCTACTCAGAATAGCATCCCTTCATTAGGTCTGGAATACGATAATAAATTAATCTTAATATTTAATTTCTTAAAAGTTTTAATTAAGTACTCAAAATTTTTAAAAATTAATTTAACCAAATATCTCTGTTAATATTTTACTGATATAATTGAGGAAATAAATAAATATTGATATTTCAATTTTTATATATTAAAAAAGTAATTGAGTCTTCCTCTTTTTCAACATAAATTTTGAACTTTTATATTAAATATATTTATAATTATATATTTGAAAGGTAATTATTTGTTTAGTCTTTAAAAATATTATATAATTATCAAAATATTAATTTTATATATTCTTTTAATAAATTTAATAAAATAATATTCTGAACTAAATATCTGTTTTTTAATTTATACTTAAATTAAAAACATTTTATACACTGGAATGAAATTCAAAATTTGATATAATATTTTTTTAATCTTAACAAGTGTAAGGTTTTTAATAAAATAGAATGTAATGTAATGGTTTATAACATAATGAAATATAAATAGATAAAATATTAGAAAAATGTAATATGAGAAAGACAGAAGGGTTTATAATATAATACAGTGAAATATTGTTTAGATGACGAGATTATAATATAATATAGTTATTTATCATTTTATATTTTATCTTAAACTTTCAAATTTAATATTTTTTATTTTTACTATTTAAAATATAACATAATATAATATAATAAATTGTAATATAAAACTTCCCTTTTCTGTGTCATTCTATTCCATTTCGTTGTAATCCTTCTCTCAAACCACAGAATAATAATTCTATTCCAATATGGAAGTAAACAGCGAATGCTTGGCGTTTGCTTAACTTGAAAAGCATAGGAATTGTCAGTCCCCTTTCAATCTGCACATGTTTACGTGATCTGTTGAATTCAACTTTTCCGAGAACAGCCGAAAGAGAGAAGTTTTGTACTCTTTTGTTTTTTTGTCTCTTCTAAAGGCGCCATTATCCAGACAATGCAAATCTGGAAAGTCAGATATGCCGGCGAATGCAAGAACACTTCTTGTTATGCCCTAAAGAAAGGAAGAAGAAAAGACGAACTCGAGCTCCACTTTCAATTATAAAAAGCTTGGATGTCTTTAAAGACTCTCGTAGAATTAGAATCCACAAACCCACCTCATGATAAGATCCTCGTCAATATATTTAATAACATTCAATATTAATATGAATAAAGAATTATTTTATTAAGACATTTAATTTTAAAAAAAAATTTAAAACGTAAGTATATAATTTTATAATTTTTATTATGTTGATTTAACCGATTCACATAAAAGGATAAACTTATATTAAGTATAAGTCTCTTTTGATCCAATGTAAATAAATTATTTGCATAAACTTATATCAATTACTTTTATTTAATAATTTATTTCTTATCATTCATTGAACATTATAAAAATGTTGAAACATAAGCATAAACTGAAAATATATATAATCTCTATCATGATTTCGTACAGGCAAGAAAATTTATGTAATCATTTTCTTCTTAGGACAACTATTATCATATTATAGTAAAGTCGTTACTTAACGTCTATGTTTATGTTTTTAGTATAGTAAATTGAATGAAATAATTTCATCAAGATATTGTACCTTTCAGCTATACTCTATACATCTTCTTGTGTCCTGCTATCACGATTTTGACGTATATCTTAAATGTTGTCATCAAAGTTTATAAGACATTATTCATCTTAAAATGTCAATACCTTTTATCATTTATATGATTTTGACATATTTCTAAAACTTTAACACCAAAATCTCCACAAGAATTAATAGCAAACTTACATAATGGACATATAACTTTCTTATCTAACATAAATTATGTCCTAGAAATTTGATTCACTTAGTATCAACTATATTAAACAAGATAAATTTCACTTAAAAAATATAAATGTAATGACAACAAGTAATGGATTATATGACATGATTATTAAATAAGATTACGACTTTAATCATGTATTTGGTTACTCCTATTATTTTATTCGCAACAATAATGCTCACTATTATTTGAAAATATTACTCTATCTTGCTTATTATTATACGAAAATATTACTCTATCTTCTAGTGGTTTAGATCTCATTCAAATTTTTTTAATCTTGAGTTTGCTCAACAAATCAACAAAGGTTAAATTAGATAGATAACAACATTATTAATCATATTTCATGTGAGTTTTAGATCCATTAGATGACATCTCTTGCTAAAAGATATCTTATATGTTGTTCTTAACTCAACCTCTAAATTCATGTGATTATAAGTTTGCTCATCCAAATCACATAAATATAGTTAATTAAAATCCATTGTCCTACAACTAAACATATTCAGGCTAAAGCAACCTTGAGTTTGCTCAACAAGCCTAATGATAAATATAACTCGATTTATTTTTATAATAATAGAAGATAAGAATCATGTTCAAAATATGCACTTAATATTCTTAACAAGAGATTTAATTTTGCTCATCTCATCCAATAGAAAATTACATGTAAAATATACAATTCAACATGCATAATATATCAAATATTACTCATAAATAAATTATAAGCATAAAATATTAAGTTTCATTTAATTCTAGTTATTGATCTTCATAATCTAAAATATCATTTTAAATTTTTTGAAAAATTTAAATTAGACTAAACTCATCGATTCCTAAATAAATTAAATTTCTATTCTAAATAAAAATTTAATTTAATTTGAAATTTTTTTAAAATGCAATTAGAAATTATTTCTAATTATCTTGACTCCTTTAACAAAATTTATTGAAAATAATTTTTAATAAATTATACTTTTTACTTATTATTATTTATAAAAACTCCATTTTCAAAATTCAACAAGCAAGAAATTCTAATCCAATTAGAAAACTATTTCTAATATAATTAGGTTTTTTTAAATTAGAAAACTATTTTCTAATTCCTATTTTTTTATAAAGGGAAATTAAACGAAATAGATTACACAACTAGTCTAGGGAAACAGGTTCCCGTCAGATCCTCTGTAAGGATAAGGTGGCACCCAATGGGTGCAGTATCGAAATAAATGACCCCAACATCAAAATGTTCTGCATAGTTGGTAAGCCAGTCTGCACATCTGTTGCTCTCTCGATAAATATGTCAATGAACAATAATCCAGTTCTGATGAAATAGTTCGTTGATGCCCATGACTATAGGATTGAGGCCCTTTGATCGGTTGGCTGCGGAGGAAAAGATATTGATCACTGTTGACGAATCCACTTCAAGTTCGACCCGGCGATATCCCATATTTCACGCGAGTGTGAGTCCAGTAAAAACTTCCCAGAATTTCACGTATACCGATGAGCACCATCTTAGGTTTTGTGCGAAGCCTTCAAGCCAATTGTCTTTTGTATCACGTATAAGGCCACCAACTGTGACTGAGGACAAGGAACGTTTGCTTGTTCTATCTGTATTGAGTTTTACCCACCCTGGAGGAGGTTTGCTCCAGCCGATAAGTTGCTCTTGACGAGGGCGAAGATCGATGCCAGCTCGACTTTCCCATTCAGCTGCCTTGTGGATCAAACCTGCATAAGACAAAATGAGAGATTGTGGTGAGGAAGGCCAAGTAAATTGTTTATCAAAGAGTAACTTATTTCTCTATGTCCACAGGAACCAACAAGAAGTTCCAAAAAGGATCGACCAATCATGCCCTAGTACTCGTCGGTGGTGTTGTAGATTGTTAATGAGCCACTCCCGATTTGGCATAGTGAAGAAATCGTGGGCAATTATGTGTGGAGGAAAAGTGTTTCATACTTGGCAGGCTTTGTCACAATTTCACACTGCATGAATTGAGGTTTCGTCAAGTCGACAATGGTAGCAAGCTCCATCCGTAGTGAAATGCTTACAAACACGTTGTTGGTTAGTGAGTAACCTATCGTGTGCAAGGAGCTATAAGAAGGAGCAAATGCGTTGGGGGCCCTTCCATTGCTATATTTCCTTCCGAATGCTATTTAGAATGTAATAAGATATACTGTGAAACCATCTCCTTCTATTATATTTCATTTCATTTTATTATAAACTCTCATCTTAAACGATGGAATAATATTGCATTTCTTTTCATTTTATTAATAACTGTCCAATTAGACATAACCTTTTTAAATGAAATACTAATAGGATTATTAATTTAAGATTTAAATTGAACTATTTCAAAATATTAAAATTTATTTTAAATATTACAATACGTTTGAATTTAAATTACATTATACTTAAAATAAAGAATGAATACTGTAGCTATTTCATTTCCTTTCTGTTTAATCTCCCAATTCCCAATAGCACGCCATTATAACTTCAAACCTTTCTCATTATTCGTCTTAATACCCTTATAATAAAATCAAACAATATAAGTAGTGTAAGGCCAAACAAACCATTCTCCCATCTCCAACGTGCATAAGATTAAAGAAGACGGCGACATATGGTGATGTGACGTGTTGATTCACAGCACTATAAACTTTTAAGTTAACCTACCAACTATTGACGATTAATTGAAAAAAAACGAATTAAAATTTATTTATTATGCTACTCCTACTTATCTAATTCCTACTCTCTGCCACCAAATTTTCGTATGTCTCATTATTATTATTTTAATCAAAGTCTAATAAAATGATTTTTTTAAAAAAGTTAAAAACTGTGACCTTTTGATTTTACTTCTATTTTTCTGTTGTAGCTTTTAATTTCCGTTTTCAATTTTTTGTTTACGTTTTTCTTTCACATAAAAATAAAAATAATTATATATGTTTGGTTGTTAATGTTAATATAGTTATATTTTCATCACTGATAATAATTATATATTAGATAAAATTTAAAGATAAATTATTTTTAATTAAATAAAATTATTTAATCTCTTATATAATATTTATCAACAAATTATTAATAAAATTATGTTATTTTCACAAATTAAATAAATTAAAAATCAAATTTTTATTTATAAATTAATATTTATTTGAAATATTTTAATTATTTAATCAAATATTATTTGAATATTTATATATTTTAAATTTAATTATATTTATTAATAATTATTAGAATTTAATTACATATAATTTAATTATAACAATTAAATTATGAATAATTTTTACTGATAATTAATTTTAATTTATTAAATATATAATTTTGAATTAAATTATTCTAATTTTATTAAATATTAAAAATAAATAATATATATTTAAATAATAATAAATCGGATTATAAAAATGAAATAAAAACTACTTTTTATAGTTTTAATAATTTTTGAAAACTGTAAACAAACAAAATCAAAAATAAAAACAGAAACTAAAAATTCAAACAAACATATTTTTTACTAAAATTGAAAACAAAAATTAAAAATAAAAAATAAAAATAAAAACAAATACTCTTTAAAAGAGTTTTTTTGAGAATTTTATATAATTTTTCTAAAAAATTTAAACTATAGGGAATATCTACGTCTTTTGCTCGTGTTCAAATTATGTTGCATTAATAAGGCTCTCAAAACTCATTAATTCAATTATTACCATTAAGGTTAAATTTACTTACATATAAGAAAAAATGGATACCAAAAAAAACCTTATAACCTCTTTTTTTTTTTTCCTTACAAAGTATAATAAAACAAACAAACCTCACGCAACTCAAACTACAAATATCTTATTAGCACAGTACTTTACATTACAAAACTCCTTATTTATCTCAATAAATGAGCTCCATAACAACTATGGCAAGCTCATAACGACCATAACCTCATATTTTAACCACGAAGCAGACACCCAACCTTTTTTATATACACGAAAAAAGGACATTATGATTCACAGTGCTCGAAACTTATTCATTTCAAACCTAAGTAGTACTAATTTACAAGTCACAAGCTCGAGTCTTATTTTATGGCATCATATGCATACTCAAGCCACCGTTACAACTCAAACGACAAAAAGACATCCACACTCACATTACAAACAAGGGAATTATTACATATAACTCAAGGATATGTTTTTCCAGCAACCTTGGATGCTTCAGTGGTGGAAGTTTCATCAGCAGCAGAATTAGAACCACCTTTAGTTGCCATGTTTTAATTGGCGGTGTTAGAGAAATCAACAACTCCGGCATTAGGATGGCCAATATTGGCAGCTGCAGCACTCGAGGTATGAACAGATGTGGCACTGCCAATGCTGGTAGCTCCAGTAATTGTAGCCGTAGCAGTAGAGGTATCAACGAGGGAGGTGGCAACACCAGTGACTGCAGCTCCAATATTTGTGCCTCCAAGAACGCCAGCACCGGCCGACGAAGAAACAACAGTACCGGAGGTGTTAGTGCTTGTTATGTTGGTGATACTGGTAGAAGTAACATGATATTTGGGGTGATCACAGGAGAAAGTAGTGCTTATCTTCATTACAGCATTACACTCAGGGCACAGAAGCCGAGATGGGATGTAAGGTCCGCGGGGTGGGAATTCAACGTGAGATGGAGGAAGTTTGACCTTGCTGAGTTCCTGATAGTAACTTACGAAAGCTGCTGCAAAGTCATGGGTTGCTTGTTCCTGCCATCGAGAAAATTCGTGAAACGTTTGCTTTACTACAGATCCAAGTC
>JAOSBK010000205.1:2866724-2878297 GCA_027568895.1 Erythroxylum shatona | reverse complement strand
GGATAAAATCCATCCTCAACAAAGTATTATACTTTGAAACATGCCAGAAACAATGGCCAAAAAGTTGACACCATATGTAACTTGCAACTTACACATAAAATTTTCAGCCAAGTGATAAGCATATAAACATGTTTAGGTACAACAAATGGTTAGAGAAACAATATTGTCATCCTCATTACAGATAAAGTGCGATAAACTAAGATATTCAACAAGCTTCGAAGGACTTTCCTTGTTTCATTAAAAACACGAATGTGGCAAGCATCAAATGAAACCAACGACATAGCAATATAGAGACAACAAGCAATACTGATACACAAACATGAAAAAATCTAACCAAATGTAATTTATTTGGATGGATAGATTTAAAAGGGGACCTGGAAAGTGAAAGGCGACACAATTTAATACATCATCGATTTATTAAATTAACAATTGCTCAATAATAGCACACAAGATTATAGCTCAACAATAACATACAACAAAGGTTCAATTGCATAATAAGAATTTATTCATCGTTGTCGTCGGTGAACTCTTCGAATACAATATCACATTCATTCTCACTATTACTTGTCTCTAAGTAATCCAAATCTTCATACAAATGTTGCTTGGAATTCAATACAACATTATCTATTACATCAAATGTAATATCATTTCGATCTAAAAACTCTAAGAAACATTACTTGACTTCCACTGGAGCTTCATAAGAATCCTCAACGTCATTTGAACCTTCTTCGTTACCATGCAAAGGGATATCATACGCATGTCTAACCTCACATTCTTGCACAATCCACTAATTTGAACCGAGTAACAAATCTTTCACAAAAAAATCTTTCTTCGCTTAGTTTGCTAAAATAAATGGGTCATCCTTGAACCAAAACTTAGTTATGTTGATGCTTTTTACAATGATGTTGACCCTTATATTGAAATTTCCAAGATCGTACCATTTGCATTTGAAAAGCACAACACTTTTACCCTTAACATATTCAAGCCTGATAATATCTATCAACATCCCATGAAATGTAATATTATCTTCCCTATAATTTCCGAACACTACAACACCACTATTTTTTGTAATCTTATACAGATCACAGACTTCAGTGCGAAATTGCATCCCATTTGTATTGCATACAGTATACTTCTGCACCAAACTATAAGGTTCACATGCTAATGCATATAAAGACTCAAAGTTATTTCCTTCATGGGAGCTAGTTAATGTTGTCATCTATAACAAGAAAGGAAAATTAGTTAATAATATATAATTATTAGTGTACACCACATTCAAACCTTCTTCTCACCTAATGCTTAATCCATAAAGAAAATTGTTCTTTATGTCTCCTGTCAACATATAATAGACTCTGTTACCTTAACTCATCCATGTGCTCACTATGGATCATTAAAAATTCAATCAAAATTATATGAAATATGTCTACTTATTAGATATCTTAATTTCACAACAGGTTAGAAAAACATAATCAATAAAGGGCCTAATCTCATGACAATTCATAAGCACATACCAATGTGCAATCTCTAGCTCATTTGTAGGAAGAGCAATTGTTTGCCAGCACCAATCAACTTATATTGTTGGACGAACATTAATATGTCACTACCACCACCCATATCATTAATTCACTCTAGCACATTGAAGTTGGTTTCAACTCCTTTTAGACACATTGAACAGAATGTCATGCACTCTTTAACAACATACACTTCAGCAATTAACCTTTTGGACATGTTTTATTTCTAATAAATCCCTTTGGTGTACCTAGGAATCTTAAAAAATGATTAACCATAATTAGATAGGCCACTATTTAGTTAACTTTTAAGAGTAATAGGATAAATTTAAATAATACCTATCAATTGGATACATCCATCTATGTGCAAATGGTCCACCAAGTAAGGCTTCATTTGGAAAATGAATAGCCAAATGTTCCATGACATCAAAGAATGTTGATGGGTATATCATTTCATGTTTGCATAAGATTAAAGTAATGTGCAATGATATCAAAGAATGCCGATGGGTATATCATTTCTAGTTTATATAAGATTAAAGTAATCTCATGACACATCTTCTATACGTCATCCTTATTCAAACTTCATATACAAATTCGGTGAAAGAAGTCCCCTAACTCCATTAAAACACATTTAGATATATTTGATGCGTAACCATCTGAAAACTTCACCTGCTTTACAAGCTCACAAAACTTCTTCTTCTTATTGGAAGACATTGCATCGCACACTGGTGGTTTTGTCACAATAGTTCCATCAGCTACTCTTATCAAGTGTAATTCTTTTTGAATATTCATATCTTCCAAATCAAACCGAGCCTTGATTGTATCTTTGGTTTTACCTTCAACATTCATCAAAGTACTAAGGATATTGGCCCAAATATTCTTTTCTATATGCATGACATCAAGGTTATGCCTTAATCTTAACTTATGCCAATATGGTAGATCAAAAAAGAATTCTTTTTTTATTCCAATTAAACTCTCCTTCTAATCTCCTTCTCCTCTTATTGCTGGGGTGCTTTCCATAACATATATTCTGCACATGATATAATTGTTCCACTACATCATCTCCATCTGGTAAGTTAGGTATAGGTTGATGATCACTCTTGCCATCAAACTCCTTGCTTTTTCTCCATGGACGATTATAAGGAAGAAAACAACGATGGCCTAAGTAACCAATCTTACTTCTTAACTTACAAGAAGGAGTGTGCTTATTACAAACAGGGCATGCCTTATAGCCTTTTGTGCTCTACCCAGAAACAATACCGTAGGCTAGAAAGTCATTGATAGTCCACATTAAAGCTGCATGCATTCGAAAATTTTCTCTTTTGAAACATGAAAACAAATTTCCTATAACGCATTTAACTCATCTACTAGTGGTCTCATATAGATGTCAATGTCTCTACTAACCGCTTTCGGACCTATAATAACCAGCGATAGCATAAAAAATGACTCATCCATACACATCCAAGGTGGTAAATTGTATGCTAAGAGAACAACAGGATGCATGCTATATGAAAGTGACAAATTGCCATGTGGATTGAATCCATCTGTTGCTAAGCCTTGTCTAACATTACGCGGTTCTCTGGCAAACTGAGGATATAGCTCATCAAAGCTCTTCCAAGCTTCTCCATCAGAAGGATGAACCATGGTATTACTATCGCCTTTAGGCCTATCATTATGCCACGTCATTTGTTTAGCAGTCTTACTTGACATAAATAATCAATGGAAAGTACCGCAATACTTGATGAGGTATCTTCTTACCCCTGCCATAATTAATTCTCCATCTTGATGTTCCACACTAGGGACAACTTTCCAAGTCCCGATACTCTTTCCAAAACAGGGAACAATCGTACTTACATGCATATATCAACACATAACCCAAACCTAGACTCCGTAGAAATTGATTTGTTTCATAATAGGACTTCAGCAAAGATTCACAATTAGGTAATACATCCATCAACAGAGCAAGTAACATGTCAAATGACTTATTGCTCTACTTGTTGTATACTCTCAAGTGAAGCAACTTTATTAAAAATGACAACTTTGAAAAGTTTTTACATCTGGGGTACAACTCTTCAGTTACTTAACAATTCATGAAAGGCACCCATAATAGAATGTCTGATGCCTATAGAAGCACTCCTTCAATCCTGATCAATTGGACAATCATTTAAGAAAGTACCCACATCATGAAGAAAATCTTGCATGCCATCATCCTCCTCATCACCATCACCCTCATTAATATCATTGCCCATCCCATCAATGTCTACATTTGCATTGTCAAACCTTTCTTCCCTAAAGATAAATCTATATTATGGCATTTCACCATGTAAAACCTAGTGACTGTATGATTAGTCCATGCTGAATCTCATTAAATGATCAAAAACATTCATTTGAGACCTTATATAACAATTCATTCAATGTGTACAAAGGCATGAAATTTCACAATCTTTGCCCTTTTTTCTACCACAAAATTCATAAACATTCTCACTCCATCAATGTATTCATGGAAAAACCTAACACTGTTCCTCCAACTCTTATCCATAGAGTAAAAAATACCTATTAATTTAATATAAGAATGAGAACATTATGTTATGTTAGTGGGAATTTAATTTACACATAAAACACAAGCAACAAGTTGGCATAATAATGTGGTCTTGCATGATTGCATACACTTATTGCAAGACCGTACTAGCTACTATTCAACAGGTTATGGCGATAACTTATTAGATTATAAATCTTCTTTTGTTTAGTTTACTCATATATAAATTAAGGGGATGATACATAGATTATCTCTTTAACGAGGAATCGATCTTATACATTATCACAATGGACTTCGAAGGTATGTAGTTATGAATTATCAGTAATTGTAGCTAAATTGAGCACAAGTACCGTTACGCTAGACTATAATTGACACTAATAACAACTATGGTAATTACCATATTTTATGATAAAGTAGCTAATTATCAATGATTCTAGGCCCTTGTAACAATCATGATGAGTAAAACCCTAATCACTATTAGTTATAACAATATTAACATTTGAAAAAACTTTCTATTAACTTTTTATTCATAATGATCTAAAAATATGCTTCAAAGTCGAGAGCGTAATTAGTGGTGTAAGAGTTTAAGCTTAAGAAGACGGAAGTTGTATCTCGTTGAACAAAACCAAACGGAATGGAGTAGTTACTCTTTAGGTTAAAAGAAAATCATAAACATGTATATTATTAGCTAGGTTAGAATTTAATCAGAAGAAACAATATATCGAAATGGCAGTAGCAGTTGATTGATCACTTATGACTTAAACTAGAAATGGAAGGGAAGAGTGTTCAGCGTGCATCTCGGAGCACATGACCTTAATCCAATGGACAGCAAGGACTGTGCACAAAGTCACAAGGAACCTCTTTTCATTTCTTTAACTTGATTCAAGTACTCCTGTGGGGCGGCCTACTGGTTTCTTCCCCTGTAGTGACTTTAATTAATACACTAATCTATTTTGACACTCCAAAAAATATATATTTTGATCTTCTTAGCATATGCTATTACTATATTAGCATATGCTTTACCCTGCATTCTCAACCATATTTAACGTTTTCCTAGCTAAACCAATTTACACTGGAGAAAATAGTCAAATATGTTTATTAGTTTTAAATCTCTACTTCTTAGGATATAAAACATTTTAAATTGACCTTCTCTGTTGGAATGATTGCCAACAATCTTATTGGTTGAGCACCCATTCCATATAGTGGTGAACAACTATTACTAACTGCTTAATAGTCTTATCTACCTCATAATCATCAATCCTTTCATCATCACCACCTACCTCAACAATTTTAACATCATTTAAATTATACTGTCCCTTAATGGCCTTCAATAACCTCATGTGTTACATAACTCAATGCTAAGGATAGACATTGTATATAATACGATCATAAAAGGAAGCGTACAAAAAATATGTAATTTTTTAGTAGGCGTCATATATATGATTCTTTATATTGAAACCCATTTTCTTATCTCTATTGCACATAAATAACTTAAAAATTGAAGGCCAAGTTGTATTGTTGACTCTTTACTAAGAACCATATCTAAAACAAATTGCATTGAGTGACCACCCTTATCCTTAAAAGTGGTGAGGCTAATAACATGATGTAAAAAATGAAAGCATGTTGATTGTGTGAACTCTTTATTCTTATGGTATTGTAACTATAACTTCCTTTCCAAAATTTATGCCAAAATTCCACATATTCGTATATTATTTAGGAAAGTTTAATATTCAAATGTTTGTACAAATTTATGCAACTCTCATCTGAAATCTAATCCCATTCCATTAATCCTATGCAACTTCTCCATTCTTCTCAAATTTTGTCAAAAATTTAAGGGTTATTTTTATTTTAGACATCTTTATAAATTTGAAAAAAATTATTCTACCCTGCATCCTCGACCACGTTTAATATCTCCACAACCAAAATAATTTGCACCGTATAAACTAATCAAACATGTCTATTATGTTCAAACCTCTACTTCGTAGGATTTTAAACCTTTTTGGGAAAGGGTGACCAATAATCTCATTATTTGACACTTATTCCTTATGATGTTGCGTAGCTATTACTAGTTGCTCAATAGTCCAACAATAGTACCGAGTGTAGTAGCTAATACACTGCAAATCCTAAACAGAAAAGATGGTATCCTAACGTCATGTGTTAGAATCCTAAGGACTTCTCAAAATCAAGTACAAAAAGGTAAATAACTTTTATGTTAATTCATTTAATAGTATTCACAGATTTCTTCCATAAAAAAAAGAGTACAAAACTTTGAAATGCATAAGATAAAATGCACAATTGTCATACCAGATCTAGTACATCTGTATTAAAATCTATGGCAACACTCAGATTACTTCAAAAAAATTCCTTTGCAATCATTAAGAGGGCCAGACTTTAGTTCTGTAAAAACACCAACTGATGATGTCCAAGAGCAATTGAAACAAACATTAGCAAATAATTTCATCTTAAGAAGGAAACTACTGATGGATAAATAGATAACAAAATATAGCAACAATGATATTGCCACTACATGTAATAATAAAAAAAGAATAAATATGAACAAATGAAAATATGGTGCATGTAGAATTATATCAGAGTGTACAAAGTGAAGTTCAATACTAGAAATCTGGTTAACAAACATGTTCACCAATCAGTTTTGGTCAACCCAATGGCCTTTACTAACAATTTATAATGTTCGAAGCTAGCTAAAACCCATTAGAAAAGTCATTTCAAACAAGACCTACCAAAGAATGATTTCAAAATTTAACAAATTCAAAGAGCACATAGAGAGAGAGAGAGGAGATTCGTAGGTATTTCATTTTTCTGCTTCGAATATTAAATTAAACTAACACTTAACAGAGAAATGTTCGAACTTTACAAAATTAAACAGGAAGATAATAAAGTAGTGGGCATTGGAGTCTACCTTAGGAATCCATAAGCGCGGAGGAGCAGGGGTGACTTTGAGAGGGAGATTTGAAGCTATTGAGAGCGTAGAGGAGGCGAGATATTGAAGAAAACTTTTAGGTTCAAAATGAAGGCTTTAACGACGTTTTCTTCAGAACAATGTCGCGGTATTTATTTGGCCACATTCAATTAATAAAAAATCCCAATAAGTTTTCCAAATCCACGATGTTTTTATAAAACATCGCAGAAAACTTACACCTTTCATGAAATTTTTTATACCTCACGAAAAGTTTACACAATCTGTGATATTTTTTCAATAAAACATCACATATTGTGTACTTTTTTGTAGTGGGTTTAGAAGAACAAGCTAAATTAGCTTCTGGCTTACGAGCCTTGATATTTAATATCTCCTCTGTACTCTAGTACAATTCTTGTTGTTGAGCTCATAGTCCAAATTAAACTACTGAAAAGAAGAGTTTAAGCTATTGATTGTTATAATCATCTGCGCGTCTACATCCATATCCTCCCTAAGCATCTCAGCCTTAGAAACCACAAAGATTACCTTAAACATATAGTCCCGAACTAGTTCACCAGGTTTGTTTCTTAAATTATGAAAGGTTTGGATAGCTTTCACCCTTATAGACCTAGTCCTCACACCAAACATCTATGATGGACCGTTGCACTAGCAGTTTTCATACATGCAATTTGCTTTGGCAACATTCTGCTAATAGAAGCTAAAATATAACGCCTAGTAGTCTTATCAGCATTCTGCCATCGCACATGTAGTTGGATTTATTTAGAAGTTGAATTGCAACTTAGAGGTGCAGGCTTATTATCAGTTGATACCCATGAAATTCATTCATATTGAAGAACAATGTCAAGGTTACGTCTCCATTCATTAAAATTCTCTCTACTTTCCAATTTGTTATTAGTCAACAATGAGCATACTAGTCAACAATATTAGGACTTTGTATAAAATCATGATGCATGTATGCATGATGATAGATTTAACAAAACTTAAAAAAAAATCATTATACGAGGGTTGTTTTTCTTATGTAAGATTTACATGGATCAGAAGATGAAAGAATTCTTAGATCTAAAATAAGGTAGGCTCATAATGGTAGAGTATGAGATAAGATGCAATGAGTTAATAGGATATGGAACTGCATTGATCCTAACTGAGGAAGATAAATGTAGACGGTTTGAACATGGAAATCTGAATGAGGCTAGCCATTTGTAATTTGGCAAGTTTTACAGAACTTTGAGCAGCCTCAATGAGAATTTAACAGTTGTTAAAGGATGGTCAAGGAGAGTATAGACAGGAGATCAGAGGCAAGAGGCAGGATGAATCTCAGGCTAATTCTGATAGAAGCTCCAGAAAACGCTAGAACAGATCGTCTCGATTCCAGTCTAGATCGAGACAATCTAGATCCCAATCAAGAGATAAATTTGTTCAGTCTAGGAGAGGTAAAGGACAAGTTCCCTCCAGTCAGTCTCAACAGCTGTATGATTGTGAGCACTATAGTAAAAAGCATGGTGGTGAATGTTGGAGGTTGACGGGGGCTTATTTTCAATGTGGCTTAGTAGAACACTTAATCAGAGATTGTCTTGAGATTGTAGGACCACATTTTGGAGTCAAAGGAGGAATAATGACTGAGACAATAGTTAGATCTAGAGAGGCAAAGGCAGAGGTAGAACTTAGTCAACAGTGCCTAGTGTTAGGACTGAGGCACAAAGTAGCTAGCCATATCCGTAGTCTCAGGCTAAAGTTTAAGCCATTACCAGACAGGAGGCGCATAACTCTCCAAATGTGATAGAAAGTGTGTTGAATGTTTTTAAATTTGAAGCACTTGCATTGGTAGATCTAGGATCTACTTATTCATTCATCATATCGCATCTGGCATCCATATTACATTGTAAGAGATAAATGTTGAATACTGGTTTAGTGGTAAGTACTCCAGAGGGTTGTACAACAATGATTGGTGAGGCATGTAAAAGTTGCCTAGTTTAGATTGATCAGGCAGAGTTAGAAGCTTATTTGATCATATTACAGATGAGAGAGATGGATATCATCTTATGCATAGATTGACTCATTGCTTATAGGGCAATGATGAATTGTTATACTAAGGAGGTAGTTTTTGAATCCCCTAATAAGCCGAGAGTGGTGTTTCAAGGAGTTAGTCAGGCAGTGCCAGCCTGACTAATTTCATTCATGAGTGCTTTGAGATTGATCCGAGGTGGATGTGAGTCTTATCTGGCCTACGTAGTTGATACGTGGGATGAACAAACCATTCAGGATATTCCTATTGTTAGGGAATTTCTGGATATGTTTCTTATTGAACTACTAGGATTAACCCCAGAAAGGGAGACGGAGTTTAATATTGATCTTGTTCTAAGTACTACTCCTATATTAATTCCTCCATATAGGATGGCACCTGTGGAACTTAAAGAACTAAAGATCCAGTTATAGGAGTTGTTAGATAAGGGTTTTATTTGACCTAGTGTGTCACCTTGGGAAGCTCCAGTATTGTTTGTGAATAAAAAGGATGGAACTCTTAGATTGTGTATTGATTATCAACAGTTTGAATCGAGTAATAGTTAAGAATAAGTATCTATTACCAAAGATTAATGATTTGCTTAATCAGTTATAGGGAGCTCAGGTATTAACACAGTTACACTTGAGATTAGGATATTATCAGTTGAAAATAGTTGAGGCTGATGTACTGAGGAGTGCATTTAGAATAAGATATGGGCACTTCAAGTTTTTGTTGATTCCATTTAGATTGACTAATGCCCTAGCAGCTTTCATGGCCCTGATGAATAAGGTATTTCAACCTTATTTAGATCACTTTATGATTGTTTTCATTGATGATATTTTGGTATATTCAAAGTGTAGAGAGGAACATACAGATTGATGTCAAGTTTAGTAAGGTTGAAATAATGCTCAGTAAGTGTGAATTTTTGCTTCATCAAGTAGTATTCTTGGGTCATATTCTATCTATAAAAGGCATACAAGTACACCTAAAGAAAGTAGAAGCAGTGACCAAGTGGGAAGCTCTAAGAAATGTGACAAAGATATGGACTTTTCTTGCATTAGTTGGTTATTATAGAAGGTTTGTCGAAGGGTTTTCACTGATTTCAACCCCTTTGATAAAGCTTCTGAGAAAGAATGTACCTTTCAGATGAAATGACGATTGTTGGTGAAGTTTTGAGGAGCTAAATTATTTGTTAACTACAGCACCGGTGTTAACTATTCCATATGGATCAAAAAGATATTTAGTGTATAGTGATGCTTCATACCAGGGGTTAGGATGTGTATTGATGCAGTATGGAAGGATAATAGCATATGGATCAAGATAGTTGAGGTTTCACGAGTTCAATTATCAAGTTCATAAATTGGAATTCACTACATTAGTATTTGCTTTGAAGATTTGGAGGCACTACCTGTATGGTGAAACCTTTCAGGTTTTTACTGATCATAAAAGTTTGAAATATTTGTTGAGTTAAAAAGAGTTAAATATGAGACAGAGGTGGTAGATAGAATTGTTGAAAGATTATGATTGCACAATTGAGTATCATCCTGGTAAAGTTAATGTTGTAGCTGATGCATTACGTAGGAAGTCAAATAGCACTGTGGCTCAAGTACAAATATTGAGGTTGCCTAACCTAGTTCAATTAAGAGCACTGAATGTGGAGTTGAAATTGGAACAAGATAAGACATTGATAGCTACACTGAAGCTGAGAACAGTATTATATGAGATAATCTGGAAATCCCAGTATAAAGATCCTGAGATTACGAAGTTAATTGGAAAGTTGAAAGTGAATCCAAATTTTGAATTTGAAAGGAGAGATGATATATTATGGTTGAAACAGAGGTTGTATGCACCCGATGTTGAGGACCTGAGGAAGGAGATTGTGGAGGAAGCACATGTGGAAGCTTAAGCTATGCATCCTAGTATGACCAAGATATTGAAGAGATAAGTGGCTAACTATATGGCTAAGTGTTTGACTTGCCAACATATTGAAGTAGAGCATCAGGCCCCAGTTGGCGAGTTACAATTATTGCCTATTTCAGAGAGAAAATTGGAGAGAATCATGATGGATTTTATAATAGGTTTGCCAAGGACTTTGAGATAGCATGATGCCATTTGGGTCATTGTTGAAAGATTGACCAAGTCAGCTCATTTCTTGCCAGCGAGAGAGAGTAACTCACTATATCAGTTAGCTCAAAAATATGTGAAACAAGTAGTAAAATTACACGAGGTTCCAGTGTCTATTATGTTGGACATGGATCCCAGATTTACTTCGAGATTTTGAGGTAGCTTACAAATAGCTTTAGGTATTAGACTGAATTTTAGCACTACATTTCATCCTTAAACATATGGTCAGAGTGAGAGGACAATTAAGACTATTAAGGATATGCTCAGAGCACGTGTTTTGGAATTTTAAGGAGCATGGGATATGTAAATAGCTTTGATTGAGTTCACATATAACAATCAGTATTACAGCAGTATAGGTATGGCTCCATATAAGGCGTTTGATCGCGGCTCTGTCGATTCAACCAAAAGATTGATCCTTAGAAACCGGTCAAAAATAATAAATTCCAAGATCGCAATACAGGATGCAAC
>JAOSBK010000205.1:2847029-2857078 GCA_027568895.1 Erythroxylum shatona | reverse complement strand
ATTACATACACAGTCTCATTTAAGAAATATTTGTAAATGAACTATGTACTCACCCATTTTTCTTTGCATTCGATAGTCGTCCATTGATCTTTACTTTCATCAAATGTAATGTCCATCTCCTCATTAGTATTTTTTTTCCATTTTGTTCTTATAGGTAAGAAAATTCGGGATACCACACCAATTTCACTCGATAATTTGGCAGACTATACAGAATTGATTGGTTGTCCTTCAGTAGGGAAAATCTCTATCTCTAAACTCTTACCTATCGCCTTGTTAATCTTTGCCAATCCATATCCTTTTGTGACACCCCTTGTTGTTTTTGGATCAATCGTGGATCCTAAAATAGCAAAGGAATAATTTATAATTAGCATATAACATACTCTTAATTGGTTAGATAAGCAAAGTAATTAAACTTAAAAAATTTCACTAATGTAATGTGAAAGATCATACCTGCAGTGTTTGCAGAAGAAGAGCCCACAGTGGAAAGAATAGTCTGATTTACTGGTGTCTGATAATCAGAAGCTAGAGGCATCTCTTGAGAAGTTGATGAAGAACTAATATTGCGTCGCATATTCAAAATTTGTTCATACTTATCTCTACGATGAGTAATAGGCATAGATGTGACATTTGTTGGTGTTGGAGTAGGCCCACAAGTTGCAGGTGTGTGATCTTGTGGCTGTGTTCGAGCAGATGGCTCATTAGCTACACTACCAAGAAGCTGATGGTACCACGACTGCAGTTGTGTTGGCACTAAGTTGCTTGGTACAACCTTACTCTTCTTCTTGGGTAGACTAGGTCCCATGTGAATCATCTGCATTCAATTTGACATTAGATTTCAAAGTAATATGCATCAACCATATTTAATGAAAACAACAAAAACTGGCATGCTCTCAATAAATGATTCAAAATTCTTGTTGCTCCTCCCCAATCAATCAATTGAAATCCAACAAAGTATAGTAGTTATAGTAGTTGAAGGTTCTGATGGCAATTGGATCTAATTAAATTATGGCTAAATTCATAATATTGGTCATGGAATGTTTTCTCAGGATCCCCAAAGAGGGAAGGTTAAGATCTCTTTCGATGGGGGACAATCAATTTTCTATGCAAATAAACATAAATCCAAATCTTATTATATGAGCACATCATGCTTTTCTAGTGACACTTGGTTGAGTATTGAGTAAAGGAAAAGAGTTAACTTTTATCAAAATGAAAAAAACAATGGTTTATTCACACTATAGATTAAAGAATCAAATAGCTAACAAAGCAAGTCGGGTCAATAATTTCATTGTTTGCTTTCTTTTAATTAATTTGATATACCAACAGAGTTATTTTGATTTACACAATAGCACGAGATCAGCTATATATATAAAAGCATAGAGAATGGACACAATAGCATACTTAACACAAGTTATGACAGTTAACAGATACAAATAATATGTCTACTCTCTTATGTACTTTGATTTCTTTTTTCTTTTTCTTTTTACTAAATCCTTGTTTGTAATCGAACTAAGCTCCTTGTCTCTCCACATATGTTTGCAAAAGAGTTTCAATGTTTGTAGTCATTTATCAGCAATTCAACAATGAGAAGAAGTTATTCAAAACCCAATGCATTTGACTGTTCACTTGAAAGACAATAAGAAAATGTCACTTAAGATAAAGTTTACTGAGAAAACAAATAATTACCAAGAAAGATTTAAGCTTAATGTTGAAGAATTAAATTCCTAAACACTAGAAGTAACTTCTAGAAACCTATTAGTTTGATTTATGTGTTTGTTTCAATTGCTAGAAGTTTCATTTACTTTTATTGTATTTTTTTATTTTCACTCTCAATTCAAAGTTGCAGCAACCCTATTTTAAGTTTATAGTACTCATCTGTAAGTCCTGTGTCACTATGTGCCTTTCTTGTAAGAGACTGACGTGATGATTAGCAACTAAAAGGGCAGTGAACTGAAGTTACAAGATCTTATGATAGCTAAGCTAGCATTAAGTTGAAAATGTTTATAAATCTAGAAAAAATAGTGTCCTAGATACTCATAGAATTTGCCACAGTTAGCCATCAATAATATAATCACAGAATTTGGCATAATCAGCCGTCAACAATAATTAGTCTAATAACCAGCTAGCTAAAAATGCAAATAGTGACAACCTTTGCACAACTGGTCAAAATTGTATAAACTTCAAAGAAATTATAATATGATACAAAACAAACCTTATATTCTGCTTTTGGAAATAATAGAAATTCCCCCACTATTGGAAAGGCCCTTGTTGATTAATAGGTATAATGAATCAATCTAAAAGCTAAAGCTTCGAACTGAATGGACAATGGGGAAAATGAAAATATAGGATCTGCATATGAGGTAAATTATATAATTCAGCAATTGATAAGCTGAAATATAGCAGTAAGTAAATTGGGAATGGTGGGTGAAATACATGCAGTAAGTATTGAGCTGCAAAGTTAACTCAATTAGTTTACTTTTATATCTTGATTAGGTTACTATAGAAACAAGAAGATTCAATTTTACTTGAATGTGTGAAGCTATGGATGCATTTTCAGAGCTATTTGAGGTGATATAAATTATGAATTTTGATGACAATCTTAAGCTCATTTCAGGTGCAGTCAAATCATATATGTATAGAAGTTGTCCTCAGTCAAACATGGTAATCAACTAGCAAGCTTTTTAAAACAATCAGTTTTGAAGAGCCAATGGGTGAAGAACATGTTCAAGAACATATTAGTGACAGCAATAGGGAACTCACTCCAAACTCCCCTTCTAATGCTATAGTAGTCGTTGATAAGCCTAAAATTGACTTTATTGATCAATATGAAGTCATGAATAAATTTGGATCTAGAAAATTTGTAAATACTCATGTTACAAAGGATATCTCAATCATAGCTTATAAATATGAATTGGAAATCATAACACAAGCACTATAATAGATACTATCATTGAAGCTAATTTAAAAATTGTTTTAAAGAGAAGATTTGGTAGAAAGAAGAATGTTTCTTCTTCTACTACTTTTATGCATAATGAGCCAAAAATATGCTTGAAAGTTGAGAGCGTAACTGGTAGTGTAGGAGTTTAAGCCTAAGGAGATGGAAGTTGTATCTCGTTAAACAAACCAAACGGAATGGAGTAGTTACTCTTTAGGTTAAGAGAAAAATCAAAAACAAGATGTATATTATTAGCTACGTTAGAATTTAATCAGAAGAAATAATATATAAAAATGACAGTAGCAGTCGATTGATCACCTATGACTTAAGCCAGAAATGGGAGCAAAGAGGACGTGCATTTTGGAGCACATGACTTTGATCTAATGGATAGCAAAGACTATGCATGGAGTCATGAGGAACCTCTTTTCATTTCTTTAACTAGTTTCAAGTCTTATGTGGTAGCCTACTGGTTTCTTCCTTTGCAGTGACCTTAATTAATACACTAATCTATTTTGACACTCCAAGAAAGATATATTTTGTTCTTTTTAGCATATGCTATTACTATATTAGCATATGCTTTACTCTACATTCTCAACCATATTTAATGTTTTCCTAGCTAAACCAATTTACACTGGGAGAAAATAGTCAAATATGTTTTAATCTCTACTTCTTAGGATATAAAACATTTTAAATTGACCTTCTCTATTGAAATTATGGCCAACAATCTTGTTAGTTAAGCACTTATTTCATATAGTGGTGAATAACTATTACTAACTGCTTAATAGTCTTATCTACCTTATAATCATCAATCCTTTCATCATCACCACCTACCTCAACAATTCTAACACAATTTAAAGTATACTCTCCCTTAATGGCCTTCAATAACCTCCTGTGTTACATAACTCAATGTTAAGGTTAGAAGTTGTATATAATACGATCATAAAAGGAAGCATAGAAAAAATATGTAATTTTTTAGTAGGCGTCATATATATGATTCTTTATATCGAAACCCATTTTCTTATCTCTATTGCATATAAATAAGTTAAATATAAAAGGCCAAGTTGTATTGTTGATTCTTTACTAAGCACCATATCTAAAACAAATTGCATTGAGTGACCACCCTTATACTCTCTTCTCTCAAAAGTGGTGAGGCTAATAACACGATGTAAAAAATGAAAGCATGTTGATTGTGTGAACACTTTATTCTTATGGTATTGTAACCATGACTTCCTTTCCAGAATTTATGCCAAAATTCCATATATGTATATATTATTTAGGAAAGTTTTATATTTAAATGTTTGTACAAATATATGCAACTCTCATCTGAAATCTAATCCCATTCGAGTCGTCCTATGGAACTTCTCCATTCTTCTAAAATTTTGTCAAACTTTTGAGGCTTATTTTAGTGTTAGACATCTTCACAAATTTGAAAAAAATTGATCTACCCTGCATCCTCAACCATGTTTAATAATTCCACAGCCAAAATAATTTGCACCATATAAACTAATCAAACATGTCTATTATGTTCAAACCTCTACTTCTTAGGATTTTAAACCTTTGTGTTGAAAGGGTAACTAATAATCTCATTATTTGACACTTATTCCTTATGATGCTGAGTAGCTATTACTAGTTGCTTAATAGTCTAATAATAATATTGTGTGTAGTAGCTAATACACTGCAAATCCTAAATAGAAAAGATGGTATCCTAAAGTCATGGGTTAGAATCCTGAGGACTCCTCAAAATCAAGTACAAAAAGGTAAATAACTTTTATATTAATTCATTTAATAGTCTTCATAGATTTCTTCCATAAGAAAAAGAAAAGTATACACTACAAGAAAACAAGACATTTTGCCACACAAGAGAAAAGTAGAAAACTTTGGAAAAGTATAAGATAAAATGCACAATTGTCGTACCAAATCCAGTACTTCTGTGTTTAAATTTGTGGCAGCACTCAGATTACATGAAAAAATCCTCTGCAATCGTTAAAAGGGCCAGTCTTTAGTTCTGGAAAAACACCAACTGATGATGAGCTAAAGCAATGAAATAAACATTAGCAAATAATTTCATCTTAAGAAGGAAACTATTGATGGATGGACAAATAACAAAATATAACAACAATCATGTTACCACTGCATGCAATAATAAACAAGTATAAATGTGAACAAATGAAAATGTGATGTAGAATTATATCAAAGTATGCAAAGTGAAATTCAATACCCGAAATTCAGTTAACAAACATGTTCACCAATCCATTTTGATAAACCAGACGACCTTTACTTACAATTCATAATGTTCGAAGCTAGCGAAAACCCATTGGAAAAACCATTTCAAACAAGACTCGTAAGAGGATGATTTAAAATTTAACAAACTCAATGAACAGAGAGAGAGAGAGAGAGAGAGAGAGAGAGAGGAGATTCATAGTTATTTCATTATTGTGCTTCGAATATTAAATTAAACTAACACCCACTAGAGAAAGGTTTGAACTTTAGCAAATTAAACAGGAAGATAACCGAGCAGTGGGCATGGAGTGTACCTTGGGAATCCAGGAGCATAGAGGAGAAGGGGTGACTTTGAGAGGGAGATTTGAAGTTGTTGAGAGTGTAGAGGAGTTGTTGAAAAAAACGTTTGGGTTCAAAACGATACCCAAATATTAAACTCATGTCATTTTAATTTGTTTATGGAGGCTTTAGTGACGTTTTCTTCAAAAAAACGTCACAGTTTTTATTTGATAACATTTTAATAAAAAAAAGTCCCAATAAGTTCTCCAAATCCATGATGTTTTCATAAAACGTCACAGAAAACTTAAACTTTTCGTGACTTTTTTATACATCACGAAAAGTTTATACAATCTGTGACGTTTTCTCAATAAAACATCATAGCTTGTGTACTTTTTTTGTATGTTCCTACGATTTTTCTTATTCTTTTAGCAATTGTTACCCTGCTTATCACCCTAATAGATAAAATTCCCAAACCTCTTTTTTGACAGTTTTATATAAAAGTTTTCATATTGCAAGTATATAGATCGTAACTTATAGTATAAAAGGTATCGTTTATACGAGGATTAATTAATCACCTAACAACTTGAATACACTTTGTCTAAGATAATAAAAGATCGAATAAATTGAATTAAAATAAGTTAAATAAAATTTAAATAAAATAGTGAAACTAAAGAATTGAATAATTGAAACTAGTAATAGAATAAAGTTAATCAATAATGGAAACTTAGGGTTTATCCTATCCTTGTTTTTTCTTCCCTTTATCTTGTTGATTCAATTATCCTTGATCCTAGATATCCTAAGGTTTTGATTATCCTATTTCAAGATCTAATCAAGTAATTGCAATTGAAATAGATAATAATAGAATTGCAACCTCTCGATTCACAAAACTACTCCTAGCTATTTAATTGGATTTGAAGCAATCCTAAGGATAATTAACTCATAATTAAGATCTCTCTTCAATTGTTTATTAATTTAATATTTACAAGTCTATTAAGTTACCAAATCTTGTTATGCACCTTAACATATGTGACTTGATTAAATCTCTATATTTATTATCAAGTATAAACATAACAAATATCACAAAGCATTAATATGTCCATTGAATTTAACAAGAATAAGGTTAAAACAAAACAATTCAAGAACAATCTATAATATGGATTTAGAAACCCATAATCAAGTTTAATATCCTAATATTCCAAATAAATACCTAAGACAATGAAATATAAGAAGGCAAAAAGGAGAAAACAATGTATTATCTTGATCTGGAAAGTCTGGAAAAACTGGAGTTGATCTTAATGACTCCACACTTTTTAAAAATTTAAAAAATTCATTGATATTAATAAAAAAAGTTAAGAAAAAAGTTTATGGATAGTAAAATACTCTCCTACATCAACTTAGACCAAAACCACAACATTTTAAAGAGTATACTATAAGCAAACATAGATCAGAAATGACAACATTATAGATAACTAAGGAAGAACTAACAAAACAATGGCTTTTTGTAAAAAACGTAAAAACCCCTCTCCATTAGATTGGCACGTCTTCAATCATTTCCCAATTAGGTTTTGGAAATTTGAATACTTCCAAGGGATCGTCTTTTCGTTGAGACCCAATATTACTAAAGGTATAATACTTTCTACAGTCTCGTATCATACGTCTTCTTCTTTTAATTTTCCTTAATCTTTGTTCCCATTTCCTAGGCTTGGATTTTAGCTTGAATAACTCGTTAGAGCTAAGCTCAACTTGATTCTTCTGTACATGCATAATGTTCTCTTGCTAATTCCCAACTTCTTGCTAATGACTAGATATCATGGGATCTGATTTTGGGGAGACCTACTACTCTGAAATCCTTCCTTCATTTACCTCTTTAGGTGAGTCCTCTCCCTTTGTAATTATGTGCTTAATCATCTCAATTATTTGATTCTTAAGCTGTTAAGCATTATCTACTTGAGTTGTTTTAATTATAACATGCATGTATCTTCTGCATGTTTATCCGCTCCCTAGTCCTATTGATTGAATATGGCTAGCTTTCCTATTCTTTGGATGTGAGAATCCTCCAATTCCTTTCATTACATATGTTGTTCTTCCTTCTATTTTGTATTCCATGACAGTAGCTCCCTAACTTCTACATAGATTTCCTCTTTTAATGAAAATAATGGCATTTGAAGAAAATGCTCACTTTTTTTTTCTTCCCCTTTGCACAACATAAAATGTTAACATTTTCATGAATTTCTATGAATGGGTCAGTATGTTCATCTTTACATTTACTATCAACCCTACCAACCTATTATGATAGGATTAAATTCTTCAAAAATCTACCAACCTCTTGTTATGACTCTTTTCCATTTGGTTGATAATAAGTTATTCTCTTGCACTTATAATTGTGAGCTCAAGAAGAGAACTTAAGCGTCTAGATTTACAAATATTCTATTATTTCTCTCTTTCCATATCTCTTGGAGGTATGCTAAAATAGCCACCATATTGACTTCTTATCTTTCTTGGAATTAGGCATATGTAATATCTCTTAAAATATATCAGTTAGGTTGCTTTGGCCGCAACTAAGTGTGCATAGAGATGAAATTCTCTACCATACATCTTTGAAAAATTTATAATTGAAAAACAAATTATCTCTATCATCTTCCTAAAAATTACATAGTAGATAATTTTTAGAGGAGGATAAAAACTTTAGTTTATACATAGTGTTGAGTTTATTCATCATCACTAACTAAAACAAAAACCTAGAATTCAACATAAAAACCTTGTTACAAACCAATTTGCACAACATATTCTTATGCATATCCCATAAATTAGTTTTTTTTTTGCTTTTTTTAGTTATTTTTAAGACAAATAATCCATTCCATAAATAAGTATATTCATCTTAATTGTATCTATATTGTGGGATTGGCAGAATTCTTGACTCATCTAATGATAAAGACCAGTTGCCATTTTAAATTAACTCTTGCACCTTGACTTTCTTTAAGAACCTAACTAGGGAATCCCTTGCCACTTGGTTATGTATTATAGCCCTTTGACTAGTCTAGTTGCCATACCATAATGAAATCCTATCCCTGGCCCCTATATTGTACGTAACATATCATTGCACCTCCTTCCTCAACTTAAGTATTTGATTGAAGAACTAAGAGTAACTATGTTTATTATTAATTTCCTATAAACTGCCACCCTTTAATATATAATTGTTTACCCATTTGATCCATAAGTCTCTTGTCACTTAAAATTCTCCAGATTCTCTTACAATATTAGATATTTACATCTCTTACTGATTGTTTCCAACCCCAACCGTCCAACTTCTTTTGGTTGACATATGTGCTTACAGCTCACTTTTTCTATTCCTTTCTCTTATTTCCTTTTACACCATAGGAACTGCTTCATCAAGTTTTCCATAGTATTAACTAGCTCTTTTGATAAGAACATATGAGAGCACTAGTATGTTTGCATTCACATAATAACGGACTTTAAGAGTAGAAGTTTACCTCCATAAGAAAGAGTTATCTATGTCTAACACTCCAATATTTTTGATATCTTTTCAATTAAAGGTAGACATTCCCTGTATCTTATTCTTCTAAAAGAGATAGGATTTCCCAACCACTATAGATGAGGAATTTGTTTTTTTTTCTCCAATGAATTATATGCTATACTTTTTGACAATATGAAAAAGCTTTTCTAAAAATTAATGTTCAACCCAGATAAATCCTTAAAACTTTGTAAAGTACTCATTAGTAGAGAAATCGAATGAGTATTGGCCTTACTCAGGAGGATAAGATCATCTGCAAAACATAAGCTTGTTAGAGAAAGAAACTTACACTTAGAGGGATACTTGAAGTTAGGGCAGTAGAGATTTTGTGCTCAAGCAAAAAAGTGAGAAACTCCATGTAAATTAGAAATAGTTAAGGGGAAAATGGATCCCTTTGCTGAAGTCATCTATAGCCTTTGAATGTTCTAATGGACTTCTATTAATTAGTATCTCAAATGAAGCAGTGGTAATGCATTCTTAAATCTATTTGATAAACACATAGGGAAATCTCATGACCTCTATAATCTACAACATGAATCTCCAACTAATACTAGCAAAAGTTTTTAAAGGTCCATTTTAATAGCACAGTCTCCAGAGTATTACCTTTTGTATACCCTTTTAAGAGCACTTGTAATATTAGAGTGTTATCTCCAATGTGCCTATTGCTTATGAATGCCCTTTGATTCTCATCGATGATGAAGTGTAGTACAGATTTCAACGTACAAGTCTAATTAGATTGTTGGCTTTATATTAAGGAATCTTAGCAAAGACAAATTGCTTAAGACCCTCTCTATAATCTCTAGCATCCTTCCATTCCTAGGAGATTTTGAAAAAAAATTTGTTACATCCTTAGCATTCTCAGCTTTCCTATATATTATTTCCCCATATTACCAAAAGCCTCAAACTCTAAGGCCTTAGAGATTGCTTCTTGAAGCCCTCCATATTAGCCAAAAAGTTATTAAACTTAAGGGGTGTTTAACAATAACCTGTGATAAGACAAAATAGGATCCAAACAAATAGATTTACTATCTGAAAAGGTGATTAACCAATTCATATTGACCATAGCTTTTGGGTCCGTGTTTTGTG
>JAOSBK010000205.1:2771764-2788421 GCA_027568895.1 Erythroxylum shatona | reverse complement strand
CTTCCATGTATTTTAAGCCCAAGTCTTTTAGCATTAAGCCTAGGTATAAATACTTATGTTTTAGGGTTTTTGGAACATAACTTTGATCATATTATTTTCTGTGAGCCGTTGAACTCTCTTGTTCTTTTCAACTTAGAAATTAAGCTTCATTTATCAATTGAATCAGATTGTGGTGTGATTTTGATCCTACCCAACTTTCTTGGTTTGTTCTTTACCCATTATCTTGGTTGCTCGAGACAAGTTTTTCGTGAGATCTAGTAGGTAAATTTGAAACCCTATATAGCATATTTAATTTTAGTTAATTCAAATCTATCATCTTCTGCCTTCTTTGAATCTGAACTTTTATATCTTTCAATTCCATGGGGCATTTATTTGGTATCAGAGCCTTGGTGTGGAGGAGAATTCTTATTCAACTCCACCAGAACTCAAGAAACCGCCGTCCGTCACCATCTAATTATCGTCGATTCATCAATTCAGGTGTGAATTAACTTTTGGGTTTTCAATTTTTCTTTGTGTTCTATTTTTTTAGTTAGGGCTTTCAATTATTCTTCTTTTTTGTGAAACTTTCGGTCTATGTTAAAAATTTTCGAAAAAATCCAAAAAATGTTTGAAAAAATCTAAAACAATCTAAAAAAGTTCAAAAAAGGTTTCGGAAAAAAGTTCCAAAAAAGTTCAAAAAAAGTTCCGAAAAAAATCTAAAAAAGAAAAAAACTAATTTTTTTTGTCGTTGTTTCATTATACTCGTACTTGCTACTTGGTTAGAAATGTACACATCCATTTGATTCTTTTGATCTGTTGAGAATTGATTCCAAATGGTGAATCGAATTTTAGAGGGGATTAAGTGGTAAAAAGTAAGAGTGTGTGAGTTCATTTGAGGGAGTCATTGCCGTGACTTAAATACGAGGAGAGTGACATCATTTGAGTGAAACATATGAGGGAGTGTGTGAGATTATTTATTACTAACCTTATTTTTCAAGTATATCATTTTATCTACAATGTCATAGGGAGGTAGTAATGATGACAACTAAGGGGGAGATGCAAATATTGCTTTCACTTTGAGAGCCATGTAGCAACAATTTGAGAGGTTCAATCTAGCCTTAAATGAGGTTAAGGGACAAATGGATGAGCTCAAACAAGGGAGACAAGAGGAATCTCAGGGCAAGTGTGCAAGTGTACCTCAACAGCAACCACCACCTCGATGTGAGCTAGAGGAGGATGACTTTGAGGAGGAGGAGGAGTAGTTTGAGGTACGCAGACCTAAGAGAGCTTAGACAGTTAAGCCATTTAACAGGAGAGATGGAGACCTTAAATCCATCAAAATGCAGGTCCCAGCCTTCAAGAGAAGGAATGATGCAGAGGCTTACCTAGAGTGAGAAAGGAAGGTGGACTTGGTTTTTAAATACCACAATTTTTCTAAAGATAAAAAGGTAAAGCTAGCGCTGTTGAATTTATAGATTATGCACTAATATGGTGAGATCAGTCGGTGACATCCAGGAAGAGAAATAGAGAGGTGCCAATTACTACTTGTGACGATATGAAGGCATGCAAGAGAAAGCAGTTTGTGCCTTCTTACTATTACAGGGAGATGCACCAAAAACTTCTGAGACCTACTCAGGGGTCTAAATCAATGGAGGAATACCACAAGGAGATGGAGGTGGCTATGAGTCGAGCCAATATAGAGGAGGAACCAGAGGCTACAATGGCCAGATTTTTGAGCGGACTCAATAGGGAGATAGCTAATGTTGTGGAGTTGCATCACTACTTAGAGAATGTGGATATAGTGAATATGGCTATGAACGTGGAGAGACAGCTCAAAGCTAGAATGACAGCAAAGAGTGGAGCAAGCTCTAGCTACTCATGGAACTCCAAATGGCCTAGAAAGAAGGAGAAATCCAAGGACAAAGGAGTGGCCTTCAAGGAAGCACCTAAGAAGCCAAAAAGTACTTCCAATAACCAAACTACTTCTAATAAAAATTCATCTATAAAATGTTTTAAATGCTTAAGTACTGACCATATTGCATCTCAACGTCCAAATAAGAAAGTCATGATTATGAGGGATAATAGGATGATCGATTCGGAGGATAGTGGTAGTGAATCTGAGTTTGTTGTTGATAATGATTTTGAGGATGATAGTTGCTCTGAGAGAGTTATTACAGGGGAAGCACTAGTAGTTAGGAGGGTACTAAGTATTAGGGCCACAGATGAGGTTGTAGATCAGATAGAAAATCTTTTCCATTCGAGGTGTTTAGTTGGTGGTAAAGTATGCAATTTGATCATTGATGGGGGTAGTTGCACTAATGCAGCCAGTTAGACTATGGTACATATAGGTTTGACATATAGGAAACATTAAGAGTCATAAAATTTACAGTGGTTCAATGATAGTGCTGATGTGAAGGTGACTAGGCAGGTTGTAGTGTCATTTTCAGTAGGGAGATATGAGAATGAGGTGTTGTGTGATGTAGTATCAATAGAGGCTGGTCATATGTTACTTGGGAGACCTCGGCAGTTTGACAGGAGGATAGCACATGATGGGTATACCAATAAGTACTCCTTTAAGTTTAAGGGTAGAAACTTCATTCTACTACCTTTATCACCTTATGAAATGTACTTGGACCAGATAAAATCAAGTAAAAGTGAGGAGGACTCGAGTAGTGAGAATAAAAAAAAAGAAGAGAGAAAAGAAGCTCAAAAGAAAAATTAGTTTGGCCCAATAGTGAGTGACTGCACAAGTGAGAAAAAGAAAGTGGAATGTGCAGGAGAGAAGAGCTCATAAAGAGAAAAGAAGAGATAAAAGTGAGCTTGTTTGCTGAAGGAAAAGACTTGAGGAGAATAACTGGAGAGAAAAGAGCACTAGTAATGGTGAGATACAAAGAGTGTTTAGTTTCTGACACTAACCCCCTTGATGCTTTGGCTAGTGCTTTTACTTCTCTTTTACATAATTATTCAAATGTCTTTCCTGAGGAGATGCCCAAGGGACTGCCACCATTGAGAGACATCGAGCACCAGATTGATTTTGTGTCTGAAGCTCAAACTCCAAACTGCCCAGCCTATACAAGTAATCCTGAGGAAACAAAGGAGCTTCAAAAGTAGGTTGATGAACTTCTAGAAACGGGATATATGAGGGAGAGATTGAGCTCGTGTGCGGTGCTAATGTTGTTAGTGTCTAAGAAAGATGAAACCTGGAAGATGTGTGTGGACTGCAAAGTTATTAATAAAATCACTGTAAAGTATCACCACCCTATCCCTAGGTTAGATGATATGCTTGATGAATTGCATGGTGCATGTATCTTTACAAAAATTGACTTGAAAAGTGGATACCACTAAATTAGAATGAAACCAGGAGATGAATGAAAAACTGCATTTAAAACTAAATATGAGTTGTATGAGTAATTATTCATGCCATTTGGTTTAACTAATGCAACCAGCACTTTTATGAGGTTGATGAATCATGTCTTGCATGCATTTCTTGGAAAATTTATGGTTGTTTACTTTGATGATATCTTGATATATAGAACTATCTTGATGAGCATGTTATGCATGTGAAGTGTGTCTTAGATGTGTTAAGATAGGAGAAACTGTATACGAACCTTAAGAAGTGTACTTTTTGCATTGATAAGCTTGTATTCATGGGATTTGTAATCAGTTCTAGGGGAGTTGAGGTGGATGAAGAGAAGGTGAAGGCTATTCAGGAATGACCGATGCCTAAGAGTGTGAGTGAGGTGAGGAGTTTTCATGGGCTTACTAGTTTTTATAGGAGATTTGTGAAAATTTTCTCTACCATTGCTGCTCTTTTGACTGAAATAGCTAAGAAGAGTTTGCATAAGGTAAGAAACAAGAGCATGCATTTGCATTGTTGAAAAAAAAAATTATGTTTTGCTCTTATTTTGTGTTTGCCTAATTTTGATAAGGCTTTTGAAGTTGAATGTGATGCTTCTGGGATTGGTATAGGTGCTGTTCTTTTGCGAAAAAACAAACCAGTAGCATATTTCAGTGACAAGTTGAGCGTTGCACAACTCAACTATCCAACCTATGACAAGGAGCTTTATGCTGTGGTGAGAGCATTGGAGGTGTGGTAACATTACCTTCAACCCAGAGAGTTTGTCATTTGGACGGATCATGAGTTCCTAAAGCACTTGAAGGGATAGGGCAAGCTGAGCAAGAGACATACCACTTGGATGGATTTTCTAGAGACATTTCTGTATGTCCTACATTACAAGCAATGGAAGGAAAATGTGGTAGTTGATGCTTTATCTAGGAGGTATTTCTTAATTTCTACTCTTAGTTCTAAATTATTAGGATTTGAGCAGCTTAAGGATATGTATACTTCTGATGATGATTTTGTTAATGTGTATGCTGCTTGTGAGCATGTTGCACTTCATAAATTTTATAGGCATGATGTATATTTGTATCGTGGTAATCAGCTGTGTGTGCCTAATTGTTCTTTGCGTACTTTGTTTGTGTATGAGACCCATAGTGGTGGTTTAATGGGTCATATTGGGGTTACTAAAACTTTGGATATTTTGCATTAACATTTTTATTGGCCTGGTATATGCAAGGATGTTGAGTGTGTATCTGGCAAATGCATTGCATGTAGGCAGACAAAATCTACAGTTAAACCCCATTGATTGTATACTCCTTTACCTGTGCCTACTGAACCTTGGGTTGATATTTGTATGGATTTTATTTTAGGACTGCCTAGAACAAAGAAGGGGTGTGATAGCATCTTTGTTGTTGTTGATCGATCTAGTAAGATGGCGCATTTCGTTGCATGCCATAAGACTGATGATGCTATGCATATTGCTGATTTATTCTTTAGGGATATTGTTAGATTGCATGATATTCCTAAATTTATTGTTTCGAATCGAGATGTTAAATTTTTGAATCATTTTTGGCGTATTCTATGGGGAAAGTTGGGTATTAAATTGTTTTATTCTACCACTTGTCATCCACAGACAAATGGACAGACTAAGGTTGTTAATAGAACCTTAGGTACCTTGTTGCGTGCTATAGTTGGTAAAAATTTGAAAACTTGGTGTGATTGTTTGTCATTTATTGAGTTTGCATATAATAGATGTGTGCGTTCGACCACAAGTTATTTACCTTTTGAGCTTGTATATGGTTTTAATCCTTTGACTGTCTTGGATTTGGTGCCTTTACCCTTGCATGAGTTGTCTAGTACAAATGGCAAGAGGAAAGTCGAGATGGTTAGGGAATTGCATGCAAAGGCGAGACAGCACATTGAGCATAAAAACAGAGTGTATGCTAAGCAAGCCAACAAGGGGTAAAAGTTGGTGACTTTTAAACTTGGTGATTGGGTTTGGGCGCATCTGAGGAAGGAGAGGTTTCCTACCTAATGGAATCCATGCTGGATCCTAGGGGTGATGATCCATTCCAGGTGTTGGAGAAGATAAATAACAACGCCTACAAGATTGACCTGCCAGGTGAGTATTCTGTTTTTGCAACTTTTAATATTTTTGATCTTTCTCCTTTTGATATGGATTCAGATTCGAGGACGAATCTTCTTGAGGAGGGAGGGACTGATATCAGCAGGAGTAAGGATCACCATGGAGATGACATGCATGATGAGGGCGAGCTTGTCATTCCAGTTGGACCTATGTCTAAAGCTAGGACCGAGAGAATCAAGGAGACTCTCTATGTGCATGTGAGCCAATTTGTGGAGAGAATGAAGTGCACCAAGTCTATTGGAGGAGAGCTATCTGAATCACAACCCAAATTGATTTATTTATCTCAAATCCTTGGATTAGACTCACTTGGGACTTGAAAACCATTGTATTGGGCTGCATATCATCACTGAAGCCTAAAAGAAGAGGCGCGTCTATGATCAGACTTGGAAGCGAGTTAGGCCAGGCTTAGACGTGTTTTTTTTATTATTTTATTTTGGACTTGTTTTAAGTTATAATTATATTTTGGGCTTTCATGTATTTTAAACCCAAGTCTTTTAGCATTAAGTCTAGGTATAAATACTTATATTTTAGGGTTTTTGGAACACAACTTTGATCATATTGTTTTTTGTGAGTAGTCGGCCATATTGAGAGGAGAAAAACCCTCTTGTTCTTTTCAACTTAGGAATTAAACTTTACTTATCAATTGAATCAGATTGTGGCGTGATTTCGATCTTACCTAACTTTCTTAGTTTGTTCTTTATCCGTTATCTAGGTTGCGAGACAGGTTCTTCGTGAGATCTAGTCAGTAACTTTGAAACCTTGCATATCAGATTTAATTTTAATTAATTTGAATCTATCCTCTTCTTCCTTATTTGAATCCGAACTTTTACATCATTCAATTCCGTAGAGCGCATTAAGTCTTCTCTTTAGGGCTTGTCTTGAAGCATGTTTTATATTGTCCCCAATCTACCTGCCAATCTTATTTCTATGGGCAGATTGTGCTTTGATTCAGACTATTTTTTGACTTTTTATTACATTTGTATTGTACAGGACCGCACCTCGTGGAAACTGATTGGAGCGGGTGAATGGCGTAATGGGTTTTACTACTACAGGCCATTGACACAAGCTATTGCTGCATTAGTTGCAAAGTTTTCTAAGTCAACGGATTTGTGGCATAGGTGTCTTGGTCATCTGTCAAGTCAGCTTCTCTTTTTTGTTCCTGGCATTAGTTCTACTTTAGTTTTGAAAAATAAGTTGTGTGATGTGTGTTGTTAAGCTAAACAAACTCGAAGTAGTTTTCTTAATAGTGACAATCATGCAACTGATTGTTTTGAATTAATTCATACAAACATTTGGGGTCCTTATCATATGAGTTCCCTTATAGGGGCATGCTATTTTCTTACTATTGTAAATGATTTCAGTCATGTAGTTTGGGTTTATTTAATGGTTAATAAAAGTGAGACAGATGAATTGTTACACAGTTTTTGTGCTAGGGCTGTCACACAATTTGGGAAACATTTTAAAATTATTAGAAGTGATAATGGCCGGGAATTTCGTTTAAGACCTATGTTGTGGTTTTATAATGTTAATGGCATTGAGCATCAAACTAGTTGTAATGACAACTCACATCAAAATGGTCGTGTTGAGCGTAAACATAGACATATTTTGGATGTAGCATGTGCATTACGCTTTTAGGCAAACTTGCCTATAGATTTTTGGGGGGAGTGTGTTTTAATAACAGCATATGTGTGATAATCGGACTCTAAGCATGCTTCACAAAGGAACAAAACCTTACAAAGTCTTATTGTCTAAACCATCAATGTTGGATTGCATGCATGCATTTTGGGTGTTTGTGCTATGTTCACAATAAACCAAAAGTAGAGATAAATTTGTAGTTAGAGAACATCGACGTGGTTTTTTGGGTTATCGTCATCGGCAAAAAGGCTGACATGTTTATAACTTAGAGACACGCGTGGTATTTGTGTCTCGTGATGTTATTTTTAAGGAGGATTCTGTAACACCCTATACCTGATAATGGAATCGACATATCGAGCTATACCATAATCTTACATACCTAACATTTCGAACTACAACATTCTCTATTTAAAACTTCATTATTATAACAATTACTATTCACTTTATAAAAATTTTAACAGAGTTTCCTCTATATGTACTTAAAATCGCCCGTAAGAAACTTTAATACACTTCTCATGCATGTTACTCAACTATCTATCTCTATGTCAAACTCCATGACAAAATAATTTACCCATCCTCTAATACATTTCAACTCATCTAAACCAAATTTATTACAAAACTTTTATATATAATTCACAATAAAATTCTGTAAGATCTTTCACTTCTTTATGTATACATGTCATAACCAAAAACAAAATAATATTCTGTAATATATCCACCTCCAAGTCTTCCGAGATCCTTTATGTGACTCTAGTCTTATAGTAAATCTACCACAGCTTTTTTCTAATTCTCCTCAAAGCCTACGCGAAAAAAAATTCCACACGCTAAGCTATAGGTTTAGTGGTGTTCAAACAATTCCATTTTTAATTCCATTCATTCAACCATAACATGCATAAAATATAATATTTTTCAAATATAAATATCTTCATTTATTTCTAAAATTGTCCCAAGTTAAATTCGACGAAATTGCATCGCAAGCTGGATAAGCGAGAGTTTAAAAATATAGGATTGAGTTCTCATAACCATACGATCTATTTCTTTTTTATATATACATATCGAGACTAAGCTCTCGGAGCCATACAGCCTGGTAACACATATCATGATGCAATACTACTAATTTCCTAATTGACATGCCAACTTTATCACATTCCTGCAATTCCTATCTATCTTACTAGAGGCAAATTTAATTAAATTCCATTGAAATTTCGTAATAAAAGCTCATACTAAATAATTCAAGCTATTTCATATTCGACTAAAGTAAATGTCATTCTTTCCTTCCGTTATTGGTTTTAACTTAATTCATATAACATTCAAAACATATTCATCTTATCAATTAGTCAAAAGTAACATGTATATCAAGTTTTCTAATTGAAACATGATGTATGCCAATTGGGGAAAATACAAATTATAAGTCCAAAATCTCAATTAATTATATATACTACTTCATTTAACATCTAATTAAATATTTTTAACAATAATTTCATAAACCCCCAATTTTATCTCAAGAACCCTAAATTTCAGAATAAACTATTTTTAGAGAAAAAAGAATTACATGAACACATACCAAACTGATGACTAAATCTTTAAATTAAGCTTCTATAAACTTCAATTTTCATCATCAATTCCTTATTCCTTTTCTTTCTCTTTCTCTTTCACTTTCTCCTTCAATTCATCTTTTTTATCTTCATAATATTGCATAACAAATTCAATTTCATGCATTGTATTTATTAATGCATGCAACTATACCAAAATCATGTACTAAAAACAACAAAACTCCATTGACTCACCTTATTAATTTTCGGTTACTATTCATCAAGAACACCCATATACCTGTGATTATATTAATATACAAAATTAAAACAATATTAGGTAAGATAATATAAAAAAGATGAAATTTATATACAAAAAGAAACAAATTTACCCACAATATATTCATCTCTAACCAATTTTGGGCATATATAAGGGCTTCCACAGTACGAGGATGAAGTTAAGTATGATGAGGACTAATAACTTAACAAATAGTGCTAAAAGCATATTCCGAAACAACGGTGGATGATGGAATTGCTAATAAGTCTCGTGGAATTACTTGAATGATCAGGAAATTATTTTACAACTCTTCCAATATAATAATATATCGAACTGCACACCTTCAACTTTGGCCACACAATATTCCACCTAATACTTATCTAATTCCATCATTTTATACAAACTCCTAATCCTTTTTTTCTTTCATAAATTTTGAAAGTGAAATTAATAAATTGCTCCTAGAAAATGAATCCAAACTTGAAACTAAAGCCAAAATTGAACAATCTGAACTACTGCGATCCCGATCATAAATTTTGTTCATTCTAAGTTGATAATCATTAAATAATTCAGACCTTAATTATTTAATGACATCTACATGCTCATGGGCTCGATTACTATACAACATGTTATATATAAAAGTAACCCCCCTCTATCTTGTATCTCGTGTCCAACACGGATAAAACTGAAAGAATATGTCCAACCATAGACAATAAAAATTCAACTTCTCCATCATATGCTCTACCATAACCTGAATAACATCGTTGGAATAAAACATCCAATTAGATAAGACATTCTTTATCTCACACATGGTGCTAAAGCAACAATGCAAAGTTGAATATTTTGTTCCCGAGAACAATTCAATTGCATTATAAAATAATTTCAACTTTGCACAAAGTTTTTTAGCCAATGCCCATTGCTTTTCTATAGGCATGCAAGTGTATTGAGAGTCTTTTTGTCTCAACCTAGTAAACAGATGAACATATTGGACTGTCGACTCCGACATCTTAATATTGGGAATGTATTGAAATTGTACAATTTCTTCAAATTTCTCAACTCTTTTAAGTGTTGTACTTCAATATACTATACCGAATCGAATCTATTCCTTCCTCTATGATATCAAATCCATCCTTCACAATCAAGTTCAAAATATAGGCAAAACAACGCATATGGACTAATCTTCCACCAACCAACAAGCTCCCAACTCTTATCGTATTCTTTGACTTTTCAATTATATAGCATCATTCGAGATATAATTATTGACTGTTATGGTAGATAATTTGCTTTTGATATTAAAATCCACCAAATAGTCTCCCAACATGGTTGCCGACCTTTCATTTGTATATGGTTCTGGCATATAAATGAACCTATTGTATACAAATATTAACAACATCAATCATAACATAATGAAAAAGTAAATGATAATAATACTAAAGAATATAAATTACCTTAAAAGTTTATTGCGTAAAGTCCAATAATTGTCTACGTATGTGTCGTTATCGCCGTATAAACCTTCTTTTGGTTATTGGTTATTCATATGTCTATTGTAATGGCAATTCATCCTTCATCACCACAATGCTCTTAAAATCTCTTTCTTCTTGTCCTCGTATATCTTTATAATGTCTTTCTTCAATATATTCCGACTTGGAACCTTGAAGGTCCATGTAGTGAGTTGCAAAACACACTAAATCTTTTGTAATTAACTATAAACAGTGGATGTTCATCGCTATTTATCATTGAAGCTATTAAAAACATTGATTTGTTGTTGTCATAAAATGTTGCAGTCATTTCATTCTTCACTCTCATAAAGTTAGGGGTAAAAAATGTTTGACCCCTTAGTACCATCTTCCTTCTACTACATGAATCCACATGTTTCTTTAAATGAGAGGTTCCATCTTTTGAACTCTTAGCCAACATCTTCTAACAATATTTACATTCGACTTTTTATACTCCATTTGCCGATCTAGTCTTAATGAAGTGATTTTAGACTTCATTTTTTAATTGACTTCGAGTTGAACTTCTATCTTCACTTAGTATATGATTACAAGTTTCCATATCTATCACTAGTACTGGGTTAACAACTCTCTACTGAAAGAGTATGCTTATCCGTCTGAAATTGGAAAAGAATCAAAATGAAGCCCAAGTGAGAGACATGATCTCTTTACAAATAGATGATGAAGAGGATAAATTTTTAATAGAAAAAAAAAACTTGATATATTGACTAAAGTTAAGCAATTAAACTAGATAAATTCTTAGTGACATTACAAAGTGGCAGGTAGTAATGGATAACACTCCATTGCACTGCATTCACTAACTTGATGCCATAGATATACATTTCAATCTAAAAAAAACAAGTCATTGAATTTTCATACTAATTCAAATAACAGTGTAGAAGCTTGTGCTCTCTACATGCTTACAAAATCCCAAATTTCAGCTAGTGGGTGAACTTCTGAATTTCAACATCAAGTATCATGGGCATATTATGGACACATTTCCTGCTCTAATGACTAGGAATTAACACAACAATTAATGGTATAGGCAGTAACATTACTCCTAGTTCACATTTTTTTTCAAAGATATAAAATGTGTGGAATAGCAGCAAAAACTCCCTTGATTACCAATGGCTTTTGCAAATTGATTGGAAGATGAGTAAATATTGGATAAATTTAGGATAAATCTTGGACTTAGCAGCCGATCTATTTTACGATGCATGCGTTGTGCTTGTGCTGCCGTTTTGGTTTGATGAAGTATTAATTAAGTAGTTGGCCTTGATGATTTATAGTTGGACGTAATGGGCAAAAATTCCAGCAGCTGACTGTAACATTATACTTGGTGAATAACTTTTAAATATGTCTCTAAAGAAGCTGAATTCATTGAAAAGTTGTTCCTTTTTTTTTTCTCAAGTGTATCCGTTTTCATTCTTTATTATTTTAGTCACTTGAATTATTTGATTGTTGTCTCTTTCATTAAAAAATTTTTAGAGAAATTTTTTGTTGAGGTTAACACAAATCGGTTGTGTAATTAAGTATAATTTACTTTCACAAGTAGTGAAAACAAGAAATAGTATCAAGAATTCGATAAAGTAATTAAGCTAGGTAAGAACCCAGTACAGAAGGAAGAATGTTTAAAAACATTGCGGACATTCATAATTTGTGCGAAACTAGAGAATTTTTAGGCTTATTAATCATAGTTTCCAATATAAAGTCAGCAGGGAGGTCGGTGACTGGTAACTGATGGTGTTAGTTGCTTTATACCTCCAACAGCAACAAAAAGGGGATGTTATACATGTATGGCATTTTTTTTTCTTTTTCTGGGAAATTGAATGAACACATTGCCTAAGTATACGTATATGACAACTTACGTGATAATAAAATGAAGGAATTAAACTTAAACATGGAGAATGATGAAATACGAAAATACGCTGGTGCTAAGGGAAGGGGCAGGGGCAGCTGTTGCAACTTGAGGAGGAAGGGGTGGTCGGTGAGCTGGGTGGCGATCGCGCGACGACTGACTTGGCGAAGGGGTGGTGTCCGCGACAGTGACTAGTGAGAGAGAGAATTAGAGTCCAGAGAACAATTGGTGTGTCGTGACGGAGAGAAACAGAGGGAGACGAGGAAGAAATAGACCTAAAGCATAATGACGTTGTTTTAGATATTCACCAAGTTTATTATGATGAAATAGAACATCAAATAGGAAAATAGTAGAATACTCGCAATTCCCTTCACTTTCTTTTGGCTCTCACTCAAAAACCTGCCACTAATCACACACAGCACGCGTCAACGTCAGGCCTGCAATTCGTAGTATATGGCCTAACGTATCCTTTACAGATCTTATTCATACTTATATAGTAAGTGTGGGTAGTGGCGAATTCTTCTTCTCATCAGTCGTCACAGCACTGGTACACACTCATCCTCTCCATGGGACGGCCGCACTCAGCACACTTGAGCTTATCCGGCATGCCTCTGGAGGTGCCACGGACCTCGAACTTGCAGCAGTGCGGCGGAACTGGGATGCCACGGAGGTGGTCAATCAATGCCCCCATGAAACCCCTCTCCGGAACTTGAACTTTCCAAATGTCGTAGTCCGACAAGCAGGTCAGGAATGAACCACCATTGGCTCTTACCATCTCAGCCGCCATGCCACGGCCAAGTATAGCGAAACCATGTCCACTTCCGCCCATGTAAAGTGTTGCAGCAATCTCTGCCATCAATGGATCGGTGTCAACTGTGCTGTCTAGCTCTTGCTTGGAGAAGAACATGCTTTCTAGCCTTACCCAGAAGTACCAAATTATGTTCAGATTTAACGTGTAGCTGAGATTTTCAGCCTCTATTGTAGATATAGCTTTCCTGACACGTTCCTTGGGATTTTTCTTCCCGACGTAAACCATTTGAAGAACGATGCCAGCATTTCTTGCCACAGAACGTGCAGTAGTTGTGAACTTTCTAATCCAATCTATGTCCTCTCCTCCATAGAGAACTATGTGTATTCCCTCAGAAAGCTAATGAAACGCAAGAACAAATGTAGTTAGCAACATGTAAGCATTCCTGTAGAGTTAGTTTGTATAGACATAGAGATATATGTACCCAGTCAGCAATCTGTTGATCAATGGCGTCTACTATGAATTCAATCCTCCAGGTCTCTGCAGCCCACAATTCATGTTCTCTGTCAGAAGTGAAAGGGAAAGCTAAACTTCCCCAAATCCACATCATTGGAAAGGCGTTTCGGCTGGCAAGTTTTCCATGTCTATCCAGCACACCAAGGATTGGCTGCTTCCAAAAGTTGAACAATTCTGGGTCTTTCATGCACATTATTGCTGCTGGACTAATCAGTGAAGGGTCATAAATTCTTAACCATTTCATGTTAATCTGCAAATCCTCAAACTGCTTCCTGCCCGCTGGTGTCTGGAGGACATTAGGGTCTACAACTGGGAACCAGACAATCTCATATTGGTGCTCCTTTGTAAGTTGACCCCGTGACTCGCTGTATATCTGCTCGAGAATGGCAAGCTCTTCTTGCGGGATGTCGAGGTCCGTCACAAACAAGAGCACGTATTTTCCTCTCAGGACATCAAGGCTAACCTATTTGTTGTCAAGCAGAATGTGGAAAGGTTATTATCCATCTAAATCAGTAAGCATTCGTGAACAATTTTATCTCTCAGGATTATCCACATTAGAATTATCCATAAGAATTCAGAGTAGGAAACTGGAATATGGTCTGAATAAGTACTTTTAGTGTTCACATCTGAGTGAATTTGCATATCAAAATGAAGCACTATCAAGATGATTAGCAAGAAACTACAACAATATGGTCTGAATAAGTACTTTTTGTGTTCACATCTGAGTGAATTTGCATATCAAAATGGAGCACTACCAAGATGATTAGCAAGAAACTACAACTTACCCTTCTACCGCGGGCTAAATCGTAAAGCGGCTGTAGTTCATCCTTTCCACCAAAAAGGGCACTTAGCACTATCACATTGTCGGCTTGGCCCGTCTTGAGCATGAGTCTAAGGTGCTCAACTTCTTCCTCGATTCTCCTTTTCTCTAAATCATATAGTTATTTGATCATTATCCACATTGCTTCCAAGTTACTGATGAATAGGTGCACTTGCAACAATTCCAGGTTGAAACTTACCGATACGCGTAAGACACGCCTTCAGTAGCTCTGCCAGGTAGCTGTGCATGTTCCTGAGATCGTGTGTCCAACTTGACAGCTCCCAGGCGTCTACAGTTGATCCTAGTTGCCTGTAACAAACAAAAAAGTTCAATTTCTAATACATGCTCCGAAATATAACAATCTCCAATTGATGAGAAATTCTACACAACCAGATGTTTGAGAACTTATGAAGCTGCAAGTTCAACAGTTCAGGGAGGTGCAATATCACCCAGACATATCATTGCAGAATGAATATGACCAAGGAAGTTAGAAACATACTCAGAGCTCAGCCCAATAAGTTCATTAATCTTGCATGCACTTGCGACGATACTTTTGATAGTCTGCTTGACAGCAGTTGGTACATGAGACAAAGCTTTGGCGATCATCGGATCATCCTGAGCGTTGTATTGAGATGACAGCAGCGTAATTTCAACAATGCATTTGGTAATGTCTAAGATGACCCTATTCAGGTTTTTCACTGCATCAAGCCGGTTCTTTAGCACATTTGTTTGCTTAAACATGTACGGTAATCGTTTAAGGACTGCTACGGATTTCGCTAGTTGGTTCGAGGTGTAACTTTGTGAAACCAGCCAAAATTGTCCATAGATCATGGCAAAAGCTGCTAAAACTATCAACAGCTTGTTTTCCCACGAATATTCCGGTAGCTTGTCCAGTATTGTCGCTGATGCATCTGCAGTTGTACCTCCACAGCACTGGCAAGCTATCTGTCAATACATGGACCAGTTACAGATGACAAAAGTAGCTTGCAAAGAATAAGGAAGTAATGCAAAATTTTCTCTTCATATTTACCTCACAACCAATCTGATCGATAAGATGAGCCAGATTTTGAGGCAAGGTAACATAGCCGACTTGGAAGCTTCGGTCCTCCAGCAGCCTCATAGAAGTTGGAACACCCTGCAAATCAAAGAAACATCATCTTAATGCAAATCTAATCATCAAAATTGAGTAATTGAGGAATCAGAATCCATCTCAATATCCATATGCAGAATACATAGGCATCAGTTGTCTACAAATTATAAGGACAAATGGTTGGCATTAGACCTTTGCTACTGGTGTAACCATTGCATCGATGGTCTGCGAATCGTGACTAAATATATCCTCAATGATAGGTAGAAGTGCTTTGATATCAGAATCCCTTGCCTCTTGGCCAGCAGCAGGCACAATTTTTGGCAACAAACCAGAAGCAGACGCACGTGGATGCGATAACGGCTTCTCAGTAGGAGTCATGAACGAAGTGGGCTCACTTCTGATCAGTTTCTCATAAGTGGGATTGTCACTGGCAGTGGATGGTGTAGGCTTGGTGGAGAGCATTTTGGTTGTTCAAACAATAGAAGCAAAGGCAGAAAAGAAGTACAAATATCAGATAGCTAAAACAGCTCAACTCAACGTGTTCTTCACCAAGCAATGTCCTAGACCCTTATATAACCATCAGAAAAGGAATAAAGCCTATATGAACCAACTTCCTTGCTTCCAATTAAGTTTTAGAATTCAGAAAAGGTGTAAAAGCGTTTTCTTCAATCATGACAGGTCTCATTTAATTTCGTCTTTACTCTTTAGTTGCAGGCCCACAAAATCTCGTGTTTCATGTCAAGCTCCATGGAGTACATTGCTTTCAAGCTTTCCCCGGTACGAGATCCAGATACAGTTTTCACCTTGATTAAGTTTGTTACGCAAGTGTAGATCAGGAGAATCAAGCAAAGGATAAAGAGTGGTTTCAGCTTTGTTCTTCACTCTCTCTTTTTTTTTCTTTCCCAATTTACTTTTCCTTTGGATTAGCAAAGGGCTCTTGAATTAGAAGTCTTCGTACGTTGCTACAAGGGGGATTAACCAAGTGAAGCCAGAACTACTCCATTTCGTTTGTAGGAGTTTGTTCTAGATCCAGTCTATTATAAATTAAGTCTAGATCCGGTCTCAAAAGAGTATAATATTCGAGTCTCAAGATTTTAATAATTCTGGTGAATTATTTTTGTTAAAGGTCTGGGTCGATTTGGGATTAGAAGGCCGGGTCGGTTCATTCGTTGATAGGATTATTTTATGGACCGGATGGATCACAGGCCCACCAACCCACAAACCCATCT
>JAOSBK010000205.1:2717685-2737742 GCA_027568895.1 Erythroxylum shatona | reverse complement strand
TTTCACCAGCACAGATTCTGACCTTAGGCTTGCACGAAGAATTCAATGTGATAATGTCGAAAGAGGAAGAAATATTCAGAACGTGCTTGATCAAGTCAGTAAAGTTCATCTTTTTGCACCTTTTGGAACACAGAAATTCATCTACTAAGCTCCACTATGTAGCTACTACTTTAGGCATTTTGACTTCTTAGGCTTTTCCAATTCCTCAGACTACGTATTTACTTGCAATTTGTGCAGTATGCTAGATTTGTGAAGCCCAGCTTCGAAGAATTCATACTGCCTTCAAAAAAGTTTGCAGATATAATAATCCCTCGAGGTGCGGACAATGATGTTGCAATTGACTTGATAGTACAACATATTCGTACAAAGCTTGGCCAGCATGATTTGTGTAAAATATATCCCAATGTTTTTGTAATATCCTCGACATTTCAGGTAACCTAGCTCGATATGTCGTAGATTCTTTTGGAACATAAGCTGAGGTACCTGATTCCTGATTCCTGATAGAAAGTTTCTCATGTTTCTGAGTAATCAGATTCGTGGGATGCACACACTTATACGTGATGTCAACACAACAAAGCATGACTTTGTATTTTACGCAGACAGACTGATTCGCCTGGTAAGGGATAATATAGAGACCAAGTTCTTGGCTTTTCATGGGAAGTGATATGTTTCTAGGAATGTTTCAGGTTGTTGAGCACGGTCTTGGTCACCTCCCTTTCACAGAAAGACAGATCACAACTCCAACAGGTAAAAACTATGTTGGCATCATTTCCTTCCAACAGATCAAGCATTCCGCCGTAATCATCATCTCCTAATTTACGTCCTTGCCTATTATAAACCTGAGACCAATGAACACGATACATTAATGTTATGCTCATGGAAAATTTGATGGGTCAGCACCTTGTGCTTTGATGATCTACAGGATCTGTGTACCCTGGCGTCGTTTTCTGTAAAAGATTATGTGGGGTGTCAATCATTAGGAGGTACGAGTTGTTTATACTGTCCATATAGCTATTGGAATATATATATCATCATTGGCAAGTTGGGAAAAGGAGATCTTTTAACCAGCGATGTTCACCAGTTCATTTCCTAATGACAGTGGGGAGAGCATGGAAAATGCATTGAGAGCATGCTGCAAGGGAATCAAAATCGGTAAAATCCTCATCCATGGCGAGGGTAATAATGGACGACAGGTTTGTAAAGGATACTGACCCACATGCCTCATTCTTGTAAGAAGAAATAGAAACAGGAAATTTACATGGCTCCAGTGTTTCTGCAGTTGATCTATGAGAAGCTACCTGCAGATATATCAAGCCGGCAAGTCTTGTTGCTTGACCCAGTTCTCGCTTCAGGTTTGTAGAGCCAGCTGCTGAACAGGGAATCCTGCAGTGATATATTGTTATTTCTTTTGATGCCGCTGTCTCACATCTCCACATGAACAGGGAATTCTGCAGTGAAAGCTATATCATTGCTTCTCAGCAAGGGCGTTCCAGAATGCAACATCATCTTCCTGAACCTTATAGCAGTAAGTCTCAGTGATTTTTCTTTCTGAAGCTGCTATATTTAGTTCTACATACGTCACACCTGAACATTTTAATACAGGCACCTCAAGGAATCCATGCTGTTTGCAAGAAATTCCCAAAGCTCAAGATTGTTACATCAGAGATTGATGAGACGTTGGACAAAGATGCCCGAGTCATCCCAGGGATGGGGGAATTTGCAGATCGATACTTCGGCACAGACAGCAATTAGCATTCACAAAAGAGTGTTGCAGCAGCCAAGATGCCAACTTCTCATAGAAATTATCAGAAGAGATCACCCTTTTTTTTTATTTTGTTGCTTCTTGTGCATTCAATTTTGTTCGACCTAGTAGAGAGCATTCATTCTGGTAGATCATATAGAACATAGTGCCAAAAATAATACTTGTTATATATAAAATAATCACTATTATAAGGTCCGAATCATTTGAACACTGTATGTGAACTACAATTCTTATAGTTGAGCTAATTTGATGGAGAAATGGAGAAAAAAATGCCAAGTTTGTAAAAGCTTTGGCATGGAAAGGCAAAGTTGGCAGACAGTTGTAATATAATCATGAAATAAAATAGGTGTACCTTGTCATATCTCCTCTCATTTGCATGAGAAATTGGTAAAAGATACAATTTATAGCTATTTGAATTCCTCTTATCGCAAAATTTCCAAATTTAAGAGCATAAACAAAAACAATACACCTTGGAGATCTTTTACAATCTTTAGACACAGTTTCTACCCCTAGTAAATTAAGACTTTGAGTTCTTTTTACTCTTCTTTGTAGAGGCAAAATTGTCCGGTCCAACTTCAACTGACATTCGCTTCGTCCTGCAAAGTACGGTGAAGGTTTAAAAAATAAAATATGAATATCAAAATTAATTAATAATAATTATATGTAAAAGCAAAGTAATAAACACATCAAAGCTGGACATGGAACATGCCTTTTTGAGAGCTCCTTGGACTCCTTGCCACTAGCCTCAATAGCATCATCTGAGGAAGAAATATGCATGGTTGTCATACAACTTTTCCCAATTAGATTTCATGGTATATAATAATAAGGCTAAAATTTCACAGGAAGAACAACTCAGAACCCATCCCACATAATGAGGATCTCACTGAATCTTTCAGGGTACACTTAATCTAGTTGTCTGTTTTCTGTGATAGAATGTTTGACCAGCATCCACTATCTATTATCTGTTCTGAAATATCTGAAAGCAGACATTTAGTTACCACAACTTGCCTATAGAAAACAACTGTTTAACTGATGCTTCTGCGAAGAAACCATGTAGAAATTGAAGATACGAGGACTGAAAACTGAACATATGAGCATCTGAACATAAGCAGCTGTCTTGGTAACTCAACAAATGTTATTTCACACAGGATCTTAGTAAATAGCACAAAATTCAATAAATTATGTCTTGCTACATCTGAATGCATAACATTATCTTTAGCAACACAAGGATCCAAACTCAGCATCAAGAACCACAATCCATACAAAAAGATTTTGCTCATGTCATGAACTGCTTGAAATTTCTAACTATCATTATCAGAATTTTTTTCAGCTATCACGAACATAACATGTAATCTAAGTAGGACATAAAGCCCATAGCATTTAATTCTTCACAAAAATAAGAGAGAGGAGAAAGCATACCCGCTCCATTTTCCTTCTCACTTTCCTGTTCAGACTCTCCACCAGAACCCCAGCGATCTCCTCCATCGTCGAAGTCCCAGCGGTTCCCAACAGGTGGAATCCAGAAGTCAGCTTCATCTGTATCACTGTCTTTATCAGATGCATTCCTCACTTCAGAAATAATTTCTTCCATCTCCTTTGCGTTATTCGATTTCTTTTTCTTCTTCTTCGTCCTCTTATCACAATCCATGTCTGACTTTAAACCTCCATTTTGCTTTCCTGCAACCTTCTCTACTGGTTTCCCATTAGATAATTTCCCGGCTTCTTCTTGCTCTGAGCATCAATTCGCATTCTATTATCAATACAAGTTACATAACCCAATCTGATATCAATATAATTAACGTTATATGATGTATACTATGAGCAATTTCAAAAGGAAAAAGGACAGAGGAAAACTACAAGATTTTGTCAGATGACACAATCAGAAATTCAAATCTCATAACTCAAATACAAACCTAATTTGTTGAGGAACCGTCTCCCATTCAAATGCTTCCATATGTGCTCCTCAGATTTATTGACAGTATCCCCTGTTAGCTTGCAAATCAACTTTGAACTGAAGCATGAAACATAAAGAAGTACACGTAAAGCACATTCAGTTGAAACCATGAGGCATCCCAATAAGTATCTACTCAAATTTCTGACAACAAATGTCCCCATAATTGCTCAAATTACATAACAGGCATTAAGAATAGCATTAACCAGTTAAGAAATGGGTCATAACTAAAAAAGAAAAACTAAAAGTTATTCAACGAAATGGAGTAAAAAAAGATATAATCTTTGTCTCTATAACAACAAGATATCAAAACCCAAGAGAAAACAAAAAGAGACGGGCGTGAAGGTTTTCTGGGATTACCGGGAAAGAGGGTCTTGCTTGAACATGTTGAGGGGTGGGTTCTTGTTTGCCAAAGCGAAGTCGATGAGGCCCAGACGGCATCGTTTGCTTTGAGAATACGAGTCCATGTCCTTAGCCAACAGTTCATGTCCAGTCTCAACACATTTGAACCTGCCGTTCTTAAGCTCCGTGAATGTCGCAGAGCCCAGTAGGTTGTTCCCTTCCTTCTCCTTCTTTGCATTAGCCATAGCCACCAAAGCTCTGATCCTTGGCGTCGGTCGACAAAGCGACAGTTGCGACTTCGTTCAACAAACTAATATCTCCATGAAACGACGCCGGAGATACAAATTGACATTTTTTTTTCTCTTGAAACGCCGTCGTATCTAAACATGCTCATAGGATTATGAAACTCCTTAAACTTGGGGCAATGTTGCAAACCAATTCTCGGGCCCATTTAAATGATGAGCATTTATCATTATTTTTCAAAATTTATTCTGAAGACCCTACTAAATTTAACATCGGATTGAGTTCTGATATAGTATTATATTGGTATCGATTAATATTAAGTACTGTTTTAGATATATTTTTAAATCTATGAAATAATCCTTGAATTTTTTAAAAAGTATAAAATAGTTTATTGTCATATTGTACCCTACTAAATTTAACATCGGATTGAGTTCTGATATAGTATTATATCGGTATCGATTAATATTGAGTACTGTTTTAGATATATTTTTAAATCTATGAAATAATCCTTGAATTTTTTAAAAAGTACAAAATAGTTCATTGTCATATTGTATGGTTGTACTATATATTTTTAACCATATCTTCAAAAATTATAATAATAAATAATAATCACAATTTTAATTTAATTTATAAATTAATTTAAAATTATTAATAAATATAATTAAATTCAAAATATAAAAATTTCAAATAAATTTTGATTTAATAATTAAAAATATGTAAAATAAATATTAGTTTATAAATAATAATTTTTAAATTATTATTTTATTAATACTTTATTAATAAAGATTATATAAAATATCTAAATAACTTTAAATAAAAATAATTTATTTTAAGTTTTATTTAATTTATAATTATTATTAGTAATAAAAATATTTTAATATTATTAGTAATTAAAATATTTTTATTTTAAAATCAAAAATTAAAAATTTACAATAATTATAAAAGTTGAACTAAATAAAATAATTAATTAAAAAACTTTGAAAAAAGGGAAAAAGAAGAGACGAAAAAAGAAAAAAATTGTTTAAATTTTTTTGAAAATTTTGCAAAAATATATCTTTACTTTTTAAAATGTTTAGCACGGGTCGATATTTGGCTAGTATATTCTACCTAAATCAATTAAAATGTAAAATTGAAGAGCTAAATTAAGTTAATTATTAATTGAAATCAAATTTAATCAATTCCGTTCAAGTTGAAAAGTTGACTTAAATTGTCTTGTAAATAACAATATTAAAATTTAATATAACTTTCTGTCTAAATTTTTATTTATCTTAAATTTATTTTCGCATCAAACAAAAAGAAATTCGGTGACTGGGCCCCGCAAATTTTGGACTCAGAAGACGTTGGTGGGGAACAAATGAACGTTTGAAAATGTCACATCATACTCTACTTGGGTTCCTGTGTTTTGTCCACTTGCACTTGCACTCAATTCCGACAACCAAGCATGCTCTGGTTTCACTTTCTCACATGCGACGAGCCACATGATCAACATCTCTATTGTTCATAGTTAATTTCTGACATGTAATCCACATTCTGTTTAGTGAGAATATGTTAAAAATCATCGGTCTGATTCTTACAGATTCAGACCTCATTCTGTTCAAACTAAACATCAACTTTGGGTTGGGGAGTTGGAAAGATGGATAAGATCAGTAAACGTATCGTTCTGTTGGAGAAAGTTCCAAGTTGAAGTTACTTTCTTTTTTCATACCAATTTTATATAGAAAAACAGATAAGCCATTGTCAATAATTGAGAAACAAGAGTCAAATAGCTTGACCTCTGCTAAGCTAGCGGTCCACTTAAAAAGTACCTACCCGAGTGTGTTTAAGAAGGTAGGCTTGTTCTTAGCAAAGCTTGTGCAGCTGGTTTCGTGTATAACAGTGACACAAACATTTCCCAGAAAGATCTCGTCTTTTGTAGAGGTGACAATGGCGTTTTGCAGAGTCTTGGTCACTGGGCTTATTGTAGCTTTATGGGTTTTGAGTGCGAGAGGTGGTGATGCGAAGGTCTTGCCACCATGCGAGTTTCAAGCGATTTACAACTTTGGTGACTCAAATTCCGACACCGGTGGTATATCAGCTGCATTTGAGCCGATTAAAGAACCGTATGGTGAAGGTTTCTTTCACAAATCAGCTGGAAGAGACAGTGATGGCCGCTTGATAATAGACTTCATAGGTAACAAAGAACATCTCTGCATCTGTTGCCCATTTCCTTCTCTATATCCTAGCAGGAAAAAGTGATGATCTTTCCACCTGAAACCTACTTGTTTATTTGTCATGTTGAATAGGATTAGATGCCCAGTTACTGGAACTACAGATTCTAATGGATCTATGTGTCTCTGTGAGCTTAGACTCACTTGGTTGATTGGTATTTTTCTGCAGCTGAGCGCTTGAAGTTGCCATACTTGTGTGCCTACTTAAATTCACTTGGAACAACTTACCGTCACGGTGCCAATTTTGCCACAGGAGGATCAACCATCTTAAAACCGAATGAAACCATTTACGAGTATGGCATTAGCCCTTTTTTTCTTGGTATGCAGATAACACAATTTGATCAGTTCAAGGCACGAGCTGCTGATCTTTACAATCAAGGTTAGAAATTTTGCTAGTAAACCATCACATTATGTGATTTAGCCTCTTCCTTCCGATAATGATTGGCATTTTGTGCTCCAATTTTCAGTGAAGAATTCCTCCGAGGTGAACAAACTACCCAGGCTAGAGGATTACTCAAAGGCTCTTTACACGTTTGATATTGGTCAGAATGATCTTTCCGTCGGTTTTCGAAAGATGAGTTTCGATCAACTTCGGGCTACATTGCCTAGTATCATTGAACCATTAGCCTCTGCAGTCCAAGTAAGTGAAACTATGTGGGATTTCCTTGCATATAATTGCTCGGATGATTAGATAATATGTATTCTTGTCTTAGCCCCAACTGAGTCAGGATTATGGTATTATATGTATGTGTGCAGCACTTATATAAGCAAGGAGGGAGGGCATTCTGGATTCATAATACAGGCCCCATTGGTTGCCTGCCAGTAAACCTCTTCTATGTCTCAAATCCACCTGCAGGTTATCTAGACGAGCATGGTTGTGTAAAAGCTCAAAATGACATGGCCGTCGAGTTCAACGGCAAGTTAAAGGATAGGATTATCAAGCTGCGGGAAGAGCTCCCTGAAGCTGCCATAACTTATGTGGATGTTTATGCTGCTAAGTATGGTATAATCAGCAGTGCAAAGAATCTAGGTAACATAACCGTTCTGGTTCATGCTACTGCATACTAATATAAACAGCTGTTTTGGAACAGGTTTTGTTAGATAGATATAAATCATCCGAGGTTAGCTGCTGCAGTAACTTACTTGATGTTTATGCTGCTAAATATGGGATAATCAGCAGCTCAGAATCTAGTTAGCATCACCATTCTTGAACATAAACACTTAACAATAACTTCTCGTAATCATTCACCATGAAATCGGTTTAAACCAGGATGCTTTGGCACAGATCGGAAGCAAATCTTTTGATCTGTTATTGGCATGCAAGTAGTCCTTGATAATAAAGACTTCATTTTCAGGTTTTGCTGATGCTCTGAAGGTCTGCTGTGGGTATCATGTGAAGTTTGATCATATATGGTGCGGGAACAAGGGATCGGTGAACAATACCCAAATCTATGGCGCCCCTTGCAAAGACCCTTCAGTCTTTATAAGCTGGGATGGGGTGCATTATACTCAGGCTGCAAATCAATGGGTTGCTGATCATACCCAGAATGGTTCCTTGACAGATCCACCAATTCCAATTTCTCAGGCATGCCACAGGCAGTGACTAAAACAAGCAGATACGAATGGTATGTGCCAACCATCTTGGCAGAATAGTTTGTGTTTCCAAAATGTGTGGGAATAAGGTTAGGGCCAATGATTGTTCTTAAGGTCTATTATTAATTTGCCTTGAGGATATTTTTTCACTTTATGTAGGGACATTAGATGAATAAAGGATGAACACGATGAGTTTACATTTAGTTGTTTTTAATGGGTTGATTTATAGGACAAACCAGACTCGGACAAACTTAAAAAGTTCAATTATTTTAAACAAAATAACATCGTTTTAATTAGAAAAGTTGAATCTTAAGTAATCTTGAGTCTGAATTACCCAAAGCCTGATCTAATTTAAAAAATACATTATTCTATATTTTTAATTTTTAGTTTGATTTTCTTCTTTGCAATTTTTAATTAAAAAATGGGTTAAAATTAAGTGTAAATGCATCACCCGCTTAAAACATATTTACAAGGAAATTTTGATTTTACATATTTATAGAAAACTAATTGTTTGCTATTTTAAAATGTTAACTTTTACTTAAGTGTGGCTAAAAAAAGTATTTATAGACATGTCGTATTATTAAAAATAAATTACTAAAAATTTAAAAAATAATTACTCAATAAAAATTTTAAATATTAAATTAAATTAAACACTTTTTAATATATTATTTCTTGTTTAAACCTAATATATTAAAGAAACCTAATATAAAGTGGCGCTTGCTTCTGCTTATATCCAATTATATCATCATCGTCATCACATCCAGTCCAAAGTCTCGTAATAATCATTATATAATGCTTTTTATATTTATTGCATGTACGTCGTAGGAATGTTCATAAATATACATTTTCTCACTTTTGATCATAAATTAACAATTAAAAGGATGATGTGGTTGGAATGCTTACTCAGTTGCACAAAGTAAAAATTACCAACAACGATGTCTTCTAACTACCAACTGTCGCCGCCAGTTGGTCCATCATGTAAGGATTTTAGTGATCATGTCCATCTGGTAAAGGAACAACCTTGTGGAAAGGTACTTTTCTCTGAGGCAATGTCCCATTCTCTTCATCGTCCTCAAATTCCAGAAAATAGCTATACAAGCCCAAAACATAGAAACATGTTATTACCCCATGGAAAACAACATCATCTTGGTAAGCATCAAGTTTAATATGCAAATGTGCAAGCATTTAGAAAAAGAGAAGACTAATGCAGTTTCTCTACTATGGACTTTTGTATCCATAAACTGGATATTTGGCAAGAGAATTCTCTGCTACTCGAACAACATCGGTTAACGATTAAAGAAGATGACCGTACGAACACAAAAACACTAACTATAGCAGTCATTTCAGGGTTGTACATTTCGGGATACCGCAGTGAATTTATCTCAGTTTTTGAACAAAATAGACATGAAATGCAAGAAGGCACTCACTCATCAGTCTTTCTCTGAAGTTGTATAACATTGTTGATCCATGACACCCCGCCGGAGAAACAAAATATAACAAGTAGTCAGTCCCTAATCCCAGTCGCAAAGCATTTCAAGTTGAAGAAGGAAACTAATAAAATTTGAAGGGCTAATTGCAACTACAAAACAGCATGATGGGATGAAAGCAGTACCTTTCTAGGGGGGCCAACAACAGTTGCCTTATAGAGTGTTGTAGTTCCCGGATAGACAGCCAAAACTTGCTTTCCAACAACGAAATCCGAGATGCTAGAAGGATTATTGCGTTTGGGGAAAGGTATGATGCTTGACGAAGGAAGCTTGTACTTTCTGAATGTAACAGACAAGAACAAAGACATCATTTGTGGAAGAAGTACAGGAATGCATTATGACGGTTTTTATAACATAAGCAAAAATTCTGATTTTACTTTTGCCCGCTACCATCTTCATCATCGCCCGGCTCCTCATCAAGTACTTCAAATCTACAAACAAGAACAAAGAAAAAGATTCTATATTAAACTAAAGGACCTGGAGTAGTTGTGTTTCTATCCTACACGAATCCCGTCTCTACCATTTATTGACAATTGTGTGCCCATAAATGCTAATCGCTTTTCTGATGAGCCAACCGTTGAAGCAAACAACTTGTTCCAACAGGAATGAGCACATGTATACAGGAAATCTTAGAATGTCTGTAATTAGAAGGTATGCTGGCTCCAATAATCAACGGCACTATAGCTTAAAGGTGTTTACTATAAATGAATCGACAGCATTCTTATAGTCACGCATACTTAAGATTTCCTTCCTAGAATTATCCTCTAAAACCATAGCTGGATCATTTTGTGCTTGAATACAGTAATTTTCTGCCCACACAGTTGGATAAACTAAACTTTATTCGAAAGAATAAAGAAAAAGTTCGTATACTTCTTTTCAAGCTTGGCATCTCTAGTTGAGCTCAATTAGCTTGCAGGCAGAACATCAACAAATTATGACCTCATAACTAAAGTAACCTTTGCAGTAATTGGGCAAGCAAAAGAGCAGCAAAAACTAGCATTGAAAGTATCAAGGCTAGAATACTTCAATAACTTCTCGAGTTAATAACTTAAGCATCTCAGCTGCAGAGAATAATAACTTACTCTTTCGTTTCTCTATCAAAATGCATCACTTTTACAACAAACCACTCATCGTTTTCGGCATTATCTGCTCTGACCCGAGCTGCTACCTGATTAGGCAAGAACATCGACGCATTTGGTATAAAAAAATCATATGACAACCATATTGTAGAATGCAAATGAAGAAAAACATAAGGGTCCTAAAGCAAGGAAAATGTAAGAACTATGTATAAGCTTATGGGTTTCTACAGCTCTATAATTTCACCAAGTTTCAAATGCATACCTGCTCACCCTTCAGACTAGCACAAGCCTCAAGTTGACTTCTTGCAGAAGCATTAAGATTTGAGATATCTGAATCAGCCTTCATCCTTTTCTTTTTCTGATCATTACCTATTGTAATGTATTGAATATAAACTTGTGACCATTCTAATGGTAAATAAAAAGAACCTTTTTTCTTGCAATGTAAGCACTTTCTACAATTGGTGTTCAAAAAATCAAAAATACTTGAATTTTTTGAAGGTGTCCTTTTTTTCTTTTAATTGAGAGGCCCTTAATTATGTTAGGAGAAATTCCATGACATTTACAACCCCACAGACTCAAGTCCCAACTTTTCAAAAGGCCAAAGATACTCGGCTAATGAAGTCTTATCGAAGATCTAGTTAGTAACATCCAAGGCAAGGATAAAACCCACTAAGGAAAGAGCACCTGCTCACACCAGTGCAATCCAGAAAAAGGCAACGCCACAAAAAATGATGTGGCACAAGTCATTTGAAGAAATGTATGCCACTATCGGAAAACTTTCAACCTTTTGTAGAAAGTCTAAGGATTGTCATTCTGGTACAATAAGCTTTGAAAAGAAGGAAGTGCATCTGATAATCACAGGAAGAGTTTCTAGAGTTCGTGTCAAGCAAACATGAAACTTAGTGTTCACTGTAGGTAACATACCAATCTTCCTTCGTTGTCCTGAAGGTCCAGATGTCAGCACTAGTTGACTCAACAGGGCATTAGAGATGCTGCATCCACATAAAAAAAAGGCCGGTCAAATTATCTTATAATGTCACCCACAGAAAAATATGTGATCTGAAGAATATAGCATGTTATTAGACTGTTCATCAAATCAAAGTAGGGAACACTTTGTTCGATATGTAGAGACAGTGTCATACTTTACTTCACTTTGTGAAAGATCTTTGGCCTTAATGTATAAAGTTTTAAGCTGTGACAAAGAATCATCACCAGGCTTTTCAACAATCTCAGGAGCTGCATTGGCATGCCAAAAAAAAAAATCCTTAAATCAACTGCATATGAAGATAAAAGTAAATAGAGATCAATATTCGAAGCACCAACAAAAGATAAGCATGCAAAACTTAGGCTATGTTTGGCTGGACATAAAGTTTTTAATGGAATGGAATAGAATGATTTATAATATAATGAATGTTGATAGACGTAATATTAGAAAACTGTTGTTTGAGAGGAATAGAAGGGTTCATAATGTAATATAGTAAAATGTTGTTTGGATGAAGGGTTTATAATGTAATATAGTGTATCATTTTATATTCCATCCTAAACCCCCCATATTGGAGATTTTCTATTTTTACTGTTTATGATGGAATGAGATGTAATATGAAACCCTCCTCTTCCATCCCATCCCATTCCATTCCATTGTAAAACCTCCTCCTAAACGATGGAATAATATTACATTCCATTCCATTCCATTATAAAACCCCCAACCGAACATAGCCTTAATTAATCACTAAACATCTATGAAGAGAAAAACCAAAGGAGTAATTAAATGAATGGAACTGAGCTATGAATGGAGTATAATGAAATAGTTGTCTGAAGGGCCTGCCTTGACAGTTTCTTATGCTGAAAACCAATTGAAAGATCACTAAGGGAATACACCTAATAAAGCATCACGACCTATCTTGAACACACTTTAAGTGAAATATGCAACGTCACAACATTAATACACCTGACAATAACTTTAGGAAAAAAAAATAATGATAATAAGCAACCCCAGAAAACTTGAGTTTCTTCTTTGCCTTTTTTTTTTGGCGACAATGCAGCTAAATTTCCCATTTGATAGGAACTGACAAAGTTAATTCATATCAAATCCACACAAGAAATTAATCAAACGTAAATCCCATAAACACCAACATTACACTGACATTGATCAATACAAAATCAATTAATCATAATCCAAGCAGCAAAATCGACACATGGGATCGTCAAATTACCAACATTACAATCACCCACATAGATTATACCCTCAAAGGTTCAATCTTTAGGGCACTAACCAGCTTGTAGCTTTATATGCATCTTGTTGATCTCCACAAGCACTTGCTCTTGCTGTTTCCTCAACTTATCGAGCTGCCTCGAGTTTTCAGAGATTCCCTCAAAGTCCGGCGCCGACATCTTTGGTGGGTCCTTAAAAGGAAAAAAAATTTCAGAGCTCTGTCTCTCCAAATTCGATCAAAATCCCTACTTTGGTAGAAAGTTTTTTCAACTGGAGTCGCAAAAGGAATGTCCTTTATTATTTTCTGTTTTCTTGCTTAAAGTTTTGGGGCTTCAATTACTAAATACATATTTGGTGTGCACAAATACCTAATTAGGGTCGGCTTTTAAAAATTATCCCTTTTATTATTTAACCAAACTCATAATTAACATAAATGTCTCATGAAGATATTAAGGCTATCATATTAAAAAAATCATTTTGTTAAATACTATAATTTGTGATGTTATAATTGAAATTTTATATAATTGTTATATAATATAATTTCTTACAAAAGTTATCAATATTCAAATATAATAAATTTCTTATAAACTCTTTTTTCTTTTGGTAAACAAATAAACAGGTAGATCAGATCAAACAATGACAGAAAAAGGATGAGCTTTATTATTATAATACGTAATAGGAATGTTTCCATGTGACATTATTCTCTTTCTCGTGAGTCGTGACCTTTCTTTTTTTTTAATTTTTTATGAAGTATTTTAAAAGGGTCCTAATTATGAGAAGGTATTTTTAAGCCATCTACACTTAAATTAACTCCCGTTCGAATCAGGTAGGTCCTTTGCGAGAAACAAAGCTCTAGCTCCAAGTTTTAAACAGCTACATACATAAGGACAGTTTAAACTTGTGACCTCACTTAAATCAAAAGAATCCCTTACCAACTCACGTGTGCCCAAAAATTGAGTCGTGACCTTTATGATATCACCTGATTATGGCGTGCAAAGAGAACTCACAATCTCACAACTTTACATTCTTCATACTTCAGTCTTTCATTTCTAGCCTTTTCTTTATTTGAGACTTAGTTTTCTCAGATTATTCAGAGCAAAAAAGCACAATATGGGTATTAATCAGTATTGTTCCTTCAATCTTTGCTCTCCAAATGCTAAAACTTGTAAGTTACGAAGGAGACAAAATGATTTCCATTGGAAAACTAACCATAAAACCATAGAATTTGACCGCCCAAAGTTCAGTTAGGTAGGCCGTTTCGAATCTTAAACAGTCTGTAAAAGCCAAATCATAAACATTATCTTCCCCTAAGCCCAATTATGATGGATTTGAAGAGTTCAAAGTCTCTGACTTTACCGACAAATTAATATCATTATCATTATCAAAGGACTAGGTGTCCCTCCTGTGAATTGCGTGTCAAAGTCGAATTAGAATGAAAACAATGACACTCCTACAGATCATTCTTTCAAACTGTACTTAATTAATTTGTAGTTTTATGATATTGACTGCAACGATAAAAATGCAAATGTTTTCTGCCATGTGTCCCAAAGATTCAGCTGGAATGATTCAGTCAGAGTTTAGATCCTAACATAATTAAGTGTCACATATATAATGAACCACCCTGAGAAGGGAACTTGAGTTGGAGTTTAGATCAGTGGGAGTAACTTGATAGTCTTGAAACAGTCTTCCCATCTATTCTCTGAAACCCAACTGAGAAACTCATTCAAAGGTAGGAAAATTTAAAACTTTCTTGGTAATCATCAAATTTTCATCTCAAAAGTTCAAGCTTTATTCCACCTGTTGGTTGTTTCTTCTTTTTCTGTTTTTTGCTTCTGAATCTTATTTTTCTTGATAGAGAACAGTGAAAGGTATGATTAACATTTGACTTCAACAATCGACATGCATTAGATCTTCTGTCAAGGTATTCCTACAGGAAGAAGAATCATTGATTTAATGCCACATTCAGTTGTTCTCGTTCATAAGTTTCTTGATATCGTTTTTGTTTCGTTCGAAGTATTTTCATTTTCATTAGCTTTTATTGGAAGTTGGATTTGGTTCATATGCGTGATGTCTGGTATTGGGTGCAAGGTTTTTCAGTATGATATTTTTTGAGATTTGAATTGGGTTGATGTGGTAGATTTCTGGTAATTTGGAGGTAGGCCATCGTTGTAGGTTCACTGGAGACGGAAGGTCATTTTTTATTAATTAGGTGTACACTATCCTGACTAAAACTGTAATGAGAAGTTGTCCTTAGAAAGGTGGACTAGGTTGTCTTGGACTTGGAAGGAGTATAGAAGATGTCTGAGCGTGGGCTTACTTTCATGTTCGAGTTTAGAAAGATGTTGTAAGAGGAATATTTCTGAATCTGAACTTTGTAATAAAACATCGCGAGTGTCAATAATACATGACATTGGTAGGATCAGCATGCTTGTTACTGCCAAAGCATGTTGCGATCCAGATGACTGGAACAATTCATTTATGTTGTCTGTTAACTGGACTGTGCAAGTATATGTGTGATGTTTGGCGAAGTAATTATTTTCTTAATGCTTATGAGACTGCATTTGATTGATTTCAGGCCTTTGGTCTATCTGATGAGAAGATTGCAGACTTGGTGATCTTTTGGCAAAGGGGTTCCTTTCATTCGAAAGCATCTATATTTGTAAACTCTATCACCTTCTGGAGAGGATACTGATCTGTTGGTTTTCAGATTTGGACCTCTGGGATCTCAAACTTGGAAATTTTTGAATAAGATGCAAAATGCGAAGGTATGAAACTTCAAGCAATTGTTATAAGAGGAAAGGGTCCTTAACTTTTCTTGTTCTTTTAGTATTTTTGAGTTTTGATAATGGTGGAGATATGGACATGTCTGACTTTAGATTACTTTTAAATGCAGTGGCAATACAAGGAAACCTAGTGAGACGATGAGGGTTTTCATGACAACTTTTATTGGGATCATTTGTGGCTTCTTTTTAGGAATATCCTTTCCAACAGTTTCTTTATCCAAGGTTAATATCCTTTCTATTAATGCCAATGTTGTGTGGAAGAAACTAAACAGTTCAAGTATACTTATTTTGATATTCTTGAAACTGTTAGGTGAACCTTCCGTCCGGTCTGTTTCCTTCGATTGATCTCACATATATTGATAACAAGTATTCTGGTCTTTCAACCCAAGCACTCTTCAATGCTTGGGCTTCTCTGAATGGAAACAGAGACAAATCTCTTGGACTTCATTCATATGATGATACAAAGGTAAGTCTTTATCTAAACTGTTCTTATGCAAACACTACCACTAGGTCTGTTCTTAACTGTCCTGGCCATGATTCCTTGGGTTTTTCTGCCAATTCCGACTCTGTGATTGTGTTACAGAAACTACGATATCTAACTGTCAACTGAGTGAATATTTGGAAATAAATGAAACCTAAAGGCTGTCATATGCAGATGAAACCAGAACTTGTTTGGGAGTATGAACTTGTACATCATCCTGTGAAGGCATTAGGTTCTGACCTTACATAAATTGGAAGTGTTTCTCACTTGGAAATTAGCAGAAAACTTTCTTTATGGATGTTATCTCTCTTTACTAATTCTTGAACCCTTTAAAATATGCAGATCTGGGTTCGAACAAATCCTCGAGGAGCTGAGAGACTGCCTCCTGGTATTGTTGTATCCCAGTCAGACTTATACCTCAGGAGATTGTGGGGTCAGCCTGAAGAGGTTGGAACCTCCAGCATGACTGCTTTAATGTCTAATTCTTTGTTAGTGGGCACTACGGTATTGGAAGTTATAAACTAGAACACATTTAATTTATTAGTTGCTCAATGCAAACGGGCAGAAACTACCAAGCTTAAACTACCAGAAACTGTACTTCCTCGTGAGCTGTGAATTTGATTCTTGTTTGATGCATGGACTGTAGTTCAAAGCCAATTTGTGGCTTCATGATACAACCGGGACTTAATTCAGTTTAGATTTTGGATTGCTGAAGATGGAGAAGCAGGTTTTGAACACTCTATTAGGTATCTAAAGCAAATAGTATGAATTTTAGGATGTCTCTCACTTGGCCTTAATAATATCATATCCACTGAGCTTTACTACTAATAATAACTGTTCTTTTCTTGTTTAATATGATTCTCAACTTTTTTGATGATTCCTTCTGCTCCTTTATTCTCTAATCTGAACCTTTTAATTGATGGAGGTGGAATTTGCAGGATTTGTACATCAAGCCGAAGTATCTGGTGACTTTTACAGTTGGGTATGGTCAGATGAATAATATTGATGCAGCAGTCAAAAAGGTCATTATCCTCTCTCTCTATATGTGTGTGTGTGTGTGTGTGTGTACGTAGTAGCTTACTTTCATTTTTTTCTCAACAAAACAGTTTTCAGATGACTTCTCAATCATGTTGTTTCACTATGATGGTCGGACCACCGAATGGGACGAGTTTGAGTGGTCAAAGCGGGCTATCCATGTGAGTGCTAGCAAGCAAACAAAGTGGTTAGAAACTAGCCCTTTTGTCAATTTTGTGTGAATCTGAATGGATTGTGTACTTGAGTTGTATTTCTCATAAGCTCATCATAATTCAATCAAGGTGGTATGCTAAACGCTTTCTGCATCCGGACATTGTTGCACCTTATGATTATATTTTCATGTGGGATGAAGATCTTGGAGTGGAGAATTTTGATGCGGCAGAGTAAGTGGTTCTTGATGTACTGTTATGATTGAATATGTTGTTTCAGGAAGAATGAAGAAATTAAATACTTCTTTGATTTAGATACATAAAATTGGTAAAGAAACATGGTTTGGAGATTTCACAACCTGGTTTAGATCCCAGCAGAGGAACAACATGGGCTATGACAAAGAAGAGAGATGATACAGAAGTTCACAAGTATAACTGACTGCCTAATCTGTTCCCTTCCATTCTATACGTTTGGCTGCATCGTTCCTAACTTTATACTTTCTCCTTTTCCTTGCTTGCTGAAGGGACACCGAGGAGCAGCCTGGTCGGTGCACTGATCCGCATTTGCCACCATGTGCAGCGTATGCAAAGATATAATGTCTATGTTAAACATACTGTAATCTGTTGATGAACTCTGATTTCTCAAGAACTGGTTTACCTTACTGTAGCTATTTGATGCACAGATTTGTTGAAATCATGGCTACCGTGTTTTCTAGGGATGCATGGAGATGTGTTTGGCACATGATTCAGGTCTTCGGCTATGTACTTGAATACTCTCATTATAGGAACTCCTTCAGATTTTCTTGCATATTAGCCTGACATCTCAATATTCTTGCAGAATGACTTGGTTCATGGATGGGGTCTAGACTTCGCTTTGAGGAAATGCGTTGATGTTAGCAACCCTTTTCTCACCTTTATTAACTTGCTCTTTCTGGCCTCAGTAATTTCTCACATTTGTGACTATGCTTGGAAACAGCCTGCTCATGAGAAGATAGGAGTCGTCGATGCTCAGTGGATCGTACACCAAGGTGTTCCTTCACTTGGAAACCAGGTTAAACTGAAGCCATTGAGCTCTTAAGCAAAGCTGTTATGTTTGACATATAACTAATCTACATTCTCTTCTTCATTAAGGGGGAAACCGAAACTGGAAGAGCACCATGGGAAGGGGTACGTAATTCCGCCACACATATCAACTGTTTGGATGACTTCCTTCCTCTCTACTGCTTGATCAGACTGCATGCTCAAAGGTCTAACCCTTGTATCCTTTTGTAACTTCTTGTCAGGTGAGGGAAAGATGTCATAATGAATGGGCAATGTTTCAAGATAGAATGGCTAATGCAGAGAAAGCTTACTTTGAAGAAAAGAGAGCTAGGGCATACAAATCAACTACAAGCTAGGAGGATGAACTCAACTGCTACATAAGTATGTCATGGAATTCTTGCATCTTAACCCCTATGATGATGCAATTTTGACTATGATAATGATGTTTTCCGGCATAACTTATTGAATTCAAGAATTAATGTTCCTCGTTGCGTTAGTTATTTTTTGTCATTGATCTGTTTGCATGCCAGGATTAGTTTTTTTTCTTGTTCATTCAAAACAAAAACCCATTAAATCTAAGCAATCATACTAAACTTTTTTTGTACAAACCATTGTGGGACTTGCATCATCGTTTTGAATATGCTGGATTTTATTAAGTTCAAAGAATAATATGAACTTGGATCGAAATTTATATATAAAAAAGAATCGGGACAAAGCACCGTACGCATGTTCTCTATGCATACAGGGTCTTAGGATCATCAGAACTGAGACATAAGGGAACAACTTTCACAGTTTCAATAACAAATCTGGCTTCCTGACATGCATCCTCCAACAGCTCCACCATTACCAGTAAATCCTGAAGCAGCTCCAAACCTTCAAGCCACCTCCACCATTTCTAGGTTTAAGGTACCAGGGGATTCATTCCTAAAGATGCTTATGTACAGGTTGGCACATCAGATAGTTTAGAAGCCTTTTGAACTCATATGAATCAGCAAGAAGATGCATTGCTTATTTGACGTTGGATTTGACACCAAAAAGCTACAATTCTCAACTGCAAAACTCTACTACCGTTTGTGTTTAAAATACGCTTCTGATGTCCAATTCTAAACAGAGTGAAATTCTGTGATTTAACGTACCTTCTAAGATTGAGATTCGGTTCATTCTACGCGTTCGGTAAAGAATTTGTCACCATTACCTGCATTAGCAACTAAGAAGTGACAAATCCATGTAAACCATCCGCTAAGAACCTCCTGCACAACCACATAGGAGAAGCATTGCATCCATGAAATGATTGACATAGAAGGATTGCTGGGGAAGATAAAAATGGCAACTTGAGAGAAATTGTGTGGTTCAGTTAATATTATACAGATCACCAAAAGGGAAATTTCTCTAAGCATATTTGGAGTTCATATGATCAATCTTAGTACATGTTTGAATGGGCTTATATCAGTAAAACTTTTATCAGTAGAGCTTTTTTAAAAAGAGCTTTTCTAAGAAGTCAGTTGACTGTTTGGCTGTCATTTAAAAAAGAGCCTTATACAATAGACTGTTTGGCAACATAAAAATAAAAAATACTTTGAATTTTAACTATATCTTATTTTGTAATAAAAATTATTTAAAATATAAAAATTATTTAAAATATATTAAACAATATACAAAGTACAATATATTAATTATTATATAATTTTAAAC
>JAOSBK010000205.1:2675555-2705123 GCA_027568895.1 Erythroxylum shatona | reverse complement strand
ACACACAGACACACACACACACATATATATGTGTGTGTGTGTGTGTGTGTGTGTGTGTGTGTGTACATATATATACATATATTGTGTATACACACACACACACACACACACACACATATATATATATATATAATCATGGTACCCAATAATGTCAATTCTTTTAACGTGTCCGTTAAATCTCTTTGATGGTAGTCCTTTTGTTAATGGATCCATAATTATAAGATTTGTGCTAATTTGGAATGTGTACAATTAACACTCTTTGTTTTTTACAACAAAGTATTTCATTTCTATATGCTTAGTACCCTAAAAAAGACTGTTGTGATATTATCACAATAAATTTTTAGTGACTTGGCAATACCGTCAATGATTTCAAACCCCAAAATAAAATTTCATAGTCATAAGTTATGAATACTAAATTGCTCTTCCATCAAAAAAGGAACAAATAGCTAAATATGCACTTTTTGTTATGTCAACACATGTGGTATACTCTGAGTCTAAGTAACCAATCACCTTAAGATGATTAGATCTCCTATAATTAAATACATGATCCTTTTTCTTTGCAAGTATCTTAATACTTTCTTTGCAGCATTCCAATGTGCTGATTTAGGATTACTCTAATATTTGCATAACATTCTAATAACAAAATTGATGTTTGGTCTAGTAAATGTTTGAGCATACAATAAAATCCTAATAATAGATGCATAAGAATTATTTTCTATTCATATGCATTCTAATTCATTCTTTGGACATTGCTTAAGACAATCCATCTCCTCTCCAAATTGGAACAACAGTTGGAAATTTTTTATTTTGAATCTCTTTAAATTTTTATTGATATATGCTTTTTGAGACAATGTTAACATTTCTTTTGGTCTATTCATAGAATATTTTAATTCCTATCACACAAGATGTGTCATTCATGGAGAAACTTCTTAATCTTAGGTAATAAACCAATATCATTAGTAACAAGCAAGATATTATCAACATATAGAACTAGAAATATAAATTTGCTCTCACTGACTTTCAAATATATACACCAATCAATGATATTTAAAAAAAAAATCAAAAGAAGTTAAAGTATCATTAAACTTGAGATACCATTATCAAGAGGCTTACTTAAGTTAATATATTGACTTCTTAAGTTTACACACCTTGTTTCTTTCCTTCGATTAGAAAACTCTCGGGTTGATCTATATAGATATTTTTATCTAATTTCCCATTTAGAAAGCTAGCTTTTATATCTATTTGATGGAGTTCTAAATCACAATAAGCATCACTATAATAGTTCTAAATGAATCTTTTCCTAAAACATGAGAAAATGTCTTGTTATAATTAAAATCATCCTTTTAAGTGGAATTATTAGCAATAAGTCTAGCTTTATATTGATTAATATTTTAATTAGAGTTGTGTTTGGTCTTAAACTTCTATTTACTTTTGATTCTCTTACAACCTTACGATAATTCAATAACACCCTAAATCTTATTATCATCTATGAATTTCAACTACTCTCTCATCCGTCTAATCACTTATAAGAATTTTTACTTTTAATAGGTTGTAAAAACAAATTTGAATCTTTATCAATTCCTATATCACTTATCTCTTTTAAATAAATCATATAATCATCAAAAGTATTTGATCTCCTTTGTCTTTAAAATCTTCTTAATTTACTCTATGCGGCTCATCTACAACATATTCACTAATAGGGACTTCATTATTTGGTGTTTGGTTATGTATTTGTTATTCTTATAAGTATTCAAAATTTTCAATAACTATAGCAACAAAACACTTAAGGGGAAGTTATAATTAGGGAAATTTCATTCTAATGTCTTGAATTACCACTTTACATGGTTGCAAAAGCTCCCATTAGTTTTACCTTTTTTATGAATCTAGCATTTTAAGTCTCAAATAATTCTTGTATTATGGTTAGGCTGATAAAATATATACTCTAGTCTTTTGTAGATGACTAATGAAGAATCCACCAGTTATTCTTAAATCTAATTTATTTTTATGTGAACTATAGATTCTTAATTCTACCGACCCTAAATATGTAGTTGCCTTACGTTAGGTTTCCTTTTTGTTCATAATTCAAAAATGTCATAAGAATTGCTTTACTAGGAGTCATATTTGATAAATATATGAAATTTGAAAAATATATATCCATAATGATAAGGATAAAGAATAATGACTCACCATATTCTTACCCATACCTATTAAGGTATGCATATGCCTTTTAGATATACCATTTAGTTAAGGAGTGTGTGGTATTATATAGTGAGCATATACACTATGCTTTTAAAAGAATTTAGCAAATAAACTAGGATATTGTCTAATTTCATTATATCTCTAGTAATATTCGTCATCCTTATTAGATCTGACAAGTTTTACCTTTCTACCTAATTGTCTTTCTACCTTATTGAGAAACATCTCTAAGTTATCTATTGGTTGAGATTTTTCATGCAGAAAATAAATATATGTCATGACACCAAAAATCATTAATAAAGGAGGTTGAGAATTATAGCAGTTGTATGTCTTTTTAATATAACATATCCCCTTCTATATATCACCAAGCTAGTTTAAAACTTAATATGATGTATAATATCTTAATTGTTCAATAATAATTTCTGTATAAAAGAGAAATCCTATTAAAATTCACATAATCATTCATGTATATATACTAATAATAAATAAAAATACTTAAACATAAGAAACAATATATAAATGAGTTTGGAGTGCCAAACACATAAAATATATAAATAGTAATATTTTATTCAATCATGTTACCCCATAATGCCAATTTTTTTGACGTGTTCATTAAATGTATTTGATGATAATACTTTTGCTAATGGATCTATAATTATAAGATTTATGCTAACACTTCAAAAAAATTAGGAATTAACGATAAAAAATTACCGATGGAAACGAAACTGTTGCAAGTTACTGAAGAAAAATTAATTTTCCGTCAATAACATTGTTGGGAAATTTTTCTTTTAGCGACAATAACAATATCCAGCGGTAAATATGGAGGAAAATCATCATGGCAAAATTTCCGATCGACTTTAGTGACGGTATAAAATTACCGTCAGCAGAAAAGAGGAAATTATTGGCGGAATAAATTAAATTTACCGACAGAAGAATTTTCTTCGGTAAATTTTTAAGGTAAACATCGTCGTTTGCTTCAATTGCAACATTTTAAATAAAACGAAAATAATATCGTTTGGTATTACATTTAACCCACCCAAAAAAACCCTCCCCTAAGTTTTCTTCTTCGTTCTTCCTCTATCCCCTGCGTTTTCTCAAATTTTTTTCTCTCTCCGATTTCTTTGTCTTGGACTTCTCTTCTACTTGTCAACGTTTGTCTTCTCCAGCCACTATCACCATGTCCTTAGGCGGAGGTATTCTTATAGCCTTTCATCTTTGTTATTTTGTGTGATGTTGGATGTATTTGGGTATTTAATAACAATCATTTATTTGGGAATTTTGTGATTAGAAAACAATTTTAATATATAAATGTTATTGATGGGAGGGGCAAGACATGATTTTGATTGTGATGTTGGGATAAATTTCTGATGCATGTAATGAAGATCATTAGTAACAAACAAGATATCATCAATGTTTTATAGGACTATAAAATTGCTCTCATTGACCTTCAAATATATACACCAATCAATGAATCTTTTACAAACCTTCAAATATTACATCGATTAATAAGTTGTTTACACACCTTCAAATTTATACCCCAATCAATGAATCTCTAAATTTTCTTTAAATTCAAAATAAGTTATTGTGCCACTATACATGAGATGCCATTATCTAGAGGAACACTTAAGTCCATGTATTGACTTCTTAAGTTTACATAACTTGTTTTCTTCCCTTCAACTAAAAAACTCTTGTGTTTATTTGTATAGGTTTTTTCATTTAATTTCTTATACAAAAAGGTGGTTTTCATATCTATTTAATGGATTTATAAAATCACAATGAGCTATCAAAACTATTGTAATTTTATATGAATCTTTTCTCAAAATAGGAGAAAATGTCTCATTATAATTAACACCATCCTTTTGAGTATAATCTTTGGCAATAAGTCTAGCTTTATATCGTTCAATATTTTCATTGGAGTCACTTTTGGTCTTTAAAATCTATTTGTACCTGACTCTCTAACAATCTTTTCATAGTTCAATAAGATCCCAAACTTTATGGTCATCCATGAATTTCATCTTTTCTTTCATTTCGTTTAACCACTTATAACAATTTTTACTTTCAATAGCTTATCAAAACAAAATTGGATAGTTATCAATTTTTAAATCATCTTTCATCTCTTTTGCAAAAAATCATATAATCATCATATCTCCTTTGTTTTTTTAGATCTTCTTAATATTACTTTATGTGGCTCTTCTACAACATGTTCATAGATAGTGACTTCATTATTTGGTGTTTTGTCATGCATTTTTTATTCTTATAATTTATAAAAATTTTCAACAACTTTAGGTGCAAACACTTGAGGAGAAGCTTAGCTAAGGGAACTTACATTCTAACGCCTTGAATTTTCATTTTACATTGTTACAAAAACTCCCACTAGTTTTACCTTTTTTGATAAATTAATAATTATAGTACTATAGTTAGGCCAATAAAATATGTATCATTTTGACTTTTTTGGATAACCAATAAAGAATCCACCAGTTGTTCTCAAATCTAATTTCCTTTTATATGGGCACATTCAGTGGAATTGCAATTTTTAGACTTTGAATTTGCAAGAGAAAAATGCATTAAAAGATGTTTGAACCTTATCTTGGCAAAATTTGGATGAAAAGCAATGAGTATATAATTTGTGGGATCCAAAGAATCACATCAACAATATTTTCACATGGGGTTTAAGTGGCTACAAATGGGGCCAAGGAGGAGGAACAAAGCATCTAGATTCTCCAGTTGCAATTTTCAACCTTTTACAAAGTCTTTTTCCCTCTATTTAATAGATGTTAAAATTTCTTTCTTTATTAGATGTTATAGTTGTTGTAGCCATTATTGGCTAATTTTCTTTGTCTTGTTTGAAAGAAGTGAAGGCCTTTTGGAACCTTGAATATTGGTAGAAAATTGAGTCTTAATATGGAGTGTTTCATTTATTCATGTATTATACTACTTTTCTGTGCTTCTATTTTATGATAATTTAGATTGATTTCTAATGTGTGAGATTAGTTTATTAATTAAAATGATCGTTTGCTAGATTAAGGTTGAATACACAAAAGTTCAATTACTTTAATAATTTGTAGCAACTAGATGTTTTAATTTGCTATGTTAGAAATTACTACTTTAGAAAAAGCATTCAACTAGATTAAAAGCAACTGCGAATGTTATGTTATCTTACTTCAGTGGTCACTCTTTTCTTAATGTATTGTTTAAATAAATTTTGGATCATATTTAATGTTGTTAAACAAAAAGGACTAATTGAATCACTTGTTTTTTATTAGTTAATTTTAAGAAAATACAGATATTTAAGTACCACATCGAATATATGTTTCATGAAATAAACATTTTGTGCTAATGATTAATTATAGTTTCAAAAGGTGGAAGCAATCGTAAACTAAGGTTCGTTTTATTGGTAACTCTCATTTTATTATTCAGTTTGTTTCCTTTGTTACATAATTCAATATTATCATAATCCCCCTTCTTTTTAAGAATTTTCTTTCATAATGATTGGTGAATTAGAATTCCTCACGGGATAGACTCTTGTTTCCCTATATTAAGTTTGTTGATTGCAAGAATTAGAAATTAATTTAGGTACATAAGATTGTTCTACCAATGGACTAAGATATTTTCTATTTTCATTATATCTCTTTTAATATTCACCACCCTTATTAGATCCGACAATTTTTACCTTTCCATGTAATTACCTTTCTACTTCATTGAGAAACACATCTAAGGTGTCTATTGATTGAGATTTTTCATATAGCAAAATAAATATATGTCATACATAAAAAAAAATTGATAAAGGTGGTACCAAAATTTTTCTCCACCAAAAAATGGTTTATCAAAAAGTTCATATATGTCGATGTGTAATTTCAATGAGTAGTGTGTTATTTGTGACTTTTTTCTTAAATATGTATTTTATGTATTTTCCTTTAATACAATTTGTGAAATTCCACATCGGTTAGAGAGAAGAACGAAGTATGCCTTATAAGAATATGGATACCTCTCCCTCTCATACACGTTTTCTCAAAGGTAGGAAGAGCAAAATCGTGAGAGATTTGGCCCTAGGGGCAACCCAAAGTAGACAATATCTGTAGGTAGGTGATCTGGGCTATTACAAATGGTATCAGAGTCGGTATCCGAACCGTTGTGCCAGCTAGGTTGGGCCCTAAGGGGGGTGGAGAGTGTAAGATCCCACATCGGTTAGAAAGGAGAACAAAATATGCCTTATAAAGGTATGGATACCTCTACCCCTCAGACGCGTTTTTCCAAGGGTGAAAAAAGCAAAACTATGAGAGGTTTAACCCTAGGGGTAACCCAAAGCGAATAATATCTATAAGCGAGTGGTTTAGACTATTACACAATGCATATAAGTACTAAGATTGGTAAAGTCCAAATTCAAAAGGATTTCATTCTTTACTAATGTAATTATTCTTTCTTTAGATATTTGACTCAAATATTTATGCCACAAGTAAGTTGAGATTTCATTTGTAAAATCTTGTTAAGTGCCAACATTATGATGGACTATTAATAGATTTTTAGTTAAAAGATTAGCAAGCTTTAATTTGTACAAACAGACATAAAGAACACCAAAACTAATAAGTTTGTTATGTTTAAAAAACTGAAGCATCCTAGAAATGATATCTATCATTCTTAATTCCTTCTTACAGATTAAAGTTGATGATACATTAACTTTATATAGTATATGTTTTCCATTTTCTTTATCCTTTATGAACTTCTTTCTAATTCTTTGATGACCCACAAATTAATCAAGTGAACTTCTTGTTTCTTAAGCCATAGTTCCTCTTGAATTAGCATACTTTGTAATTCATTCACTATCTATTTGTCCTCTATAATATTGTAACTTATTTAGAATGAGCCATATTTAGGAAGTAAGGAGGTAATAATATATTGCATAAGGAATCCTTCACTCACTTCATTTCCATGGATCTTAAACTTGTTAATGTATTTATCATTTTAATGATATGCCTAGACATAATACAATAACTGTCAAACTTTATACTCGTTAGCATAATTATTAAAGTCCCAGCAAGAGACTTATTAGTGGAATTGGATTGAAAAATATCTTCAATGTACTTAATATATTCCTTAACACTATCAATTTTAGGAATTGTAATTTTAATGTTGCTAGCCACAATATTTTGTATAAATGTTAAGTTTAGTCTATTAGATCTATTCCAAATTTCATATAAAGAATTTTCTTCAGACACTGATAGTATTAATAATTGTGACAAATTTAGTAGTTTGATGTGCTAAGTCAAGACCTGAGATTCTTAGGTTGAACTAAACTTGTTCACACCATTCAATAAAAGTTACATTCATTTAAACTTCACAATAGATGAATCTTGCAAGTGAGTAGGAAAATAATTAGATCATGAAAATATATTAACATGTATATATTATGGTTCTCTTTTAGGTGAAACAACAATACACAAATAGAATAGAAATTGATGCTTAGTATTATGTCTACATAATTGAATATTACACATACTATGATTAGAAAAAAATTATCTTTGTATATAATAAATATATTTAATGAAGTATACCAATTAATCAAGGTTATCATCATTTATATAAAATTAATCAATCAACCTCTATATGCTTCTTAAATATTCTATTATCAATGAACTTTAGTATATCTATTAAATATATCATTATATCGGATCACATTATTATAAGTAACTTTTTAAAATTATTTACTTTGATATTTGTAAGAACTTTCTAATTTGGTCACTTAATTGACTAACAAATTATTCATTAAATAAATATCATAATGGCAATCATTATGCAATATTATAAGCATTTCTCACTTGTTGACTTGATGAACTTCTTTTGTTCACTTTTATTAGAGCTCTTTCGAATTATTAGAGCCATGTACTATTTTTTTCCATTCAATATAATTATGTAACTTTTAAAAAATTATTCATTGCGTTAATAGCAAACTAAATAAATTATATAATTATTATTCAATATGGCCTGTCACTAATTAATTATTAATCTAATATACTTTCACAATAAGAAAATGTAATTTATTTATACAATAGCCAAGAGAAAGAAATTTATGGCTCAAAGAATATATATTAACGTGTTGATACTATTGCACTAATAATTTTTTTTTGGACATGTTTTGCTTAGGTGTTGATATTGCTGATCATAAATGCTTATCTTGAGATAGACGCAAAAATCACTTTCATTCTGACAAAAAAACAATAATCAATAAGATGATTGAAAACGAAGCTTGCTTTTGTAGATATTTGTACCTGCAGTCATTTATTACATAGTTAAATTTTTACAGAGTCGCATGTGTTAATGTTCAAATATCACCTTCGTGGTTTTGTAACACATATCTAGAGTTATTTACAATATTTAAAGGCTATTTCTTAATCAACAATTTAGTATATTCATAATTGAGATAATGAGTTCATCATAGGAAAAAGGAAAACATAATACATAAATATCCTTTAATTAACGTTTAAAATGAAAAATTGTTGATTCTTAAAACCACGTGTAAACTTTTAAAAATATAATTCCATATATTTTAGAAATATGTCAAAATATAATTCATCAATGTAAACACTTAGATAACCAAAATTATAAAACATTGGTTATTTAATAAAATTATCTAATAGTAAAAATTAATAATTGATATTATATTTGAATTTTGATTTATTAATTTAAAATATATTAATCAATTAATAAAACTTTGAGATGCAATCCTACTAATCAAAATTTTAGTTTCATGAGAAAATGTTATACTAGAACCATGTTTTAAAAAAATAATCAAAAATATTATTTTATATAATTATAATTTTATCATTTTATGAATTGATGATATAAATAAAAATTATATTAGTGATTTTAAAAAATTATCAAAAGTATTGGTTTAGTCTAATTAATCTAAACTAAAACTATAAAAATTGTTATATAAATATAATGTAGTCGAGTAATAATTTACGAGTTTTACGGTATTTGAACTTGCCTCAAGATTTTAGGAGGTGCTTGGTTGATAGGTTTGGGAAGGGGTTAATGGGTAAGGAATGAAAAGTGAGTAGTTGGTTGTTGATTATGATTATAGAGGTAATGATTTGATATTCCACTTTAGGGGAATTCTCCGTTCCCCTCATTTAATAGAGGAATGAAACTCATTCCTTAGTAAAGACTCATTTTTTAAAAATATTTTTAATACTAATTAATTAATATAATTAATTAATTAAAATATAATTAATTAAAATATTAATATTAATTAATTAAGTACATTATAATTAACTACAATATAATTAATTAAAATATAAATATAATTAATTAATTAAAATATAGTAATTAATTAATTACTATAATTAGTTAAAATATAATTCATTCATTAATTAAAATATTGTAATTAATTAATTAAAATATTATTATTTATTAAAATATAACTAATTAAAATATAATTATTCATTAATTAAAATATTATAATTAATTATTTAATTAAAATATAATTAATTAAATTATTAATACTAATTAATTAATTACATTATTATCAATTAAAATATTATTATTAATTAACATTATAATTAATTAAAAATAATTAATTAGTTACAATATAATTAATTGAAATCTAATTTATTCATTAATTAAAATATTCTAATTAATTAATTACAATATTTTTTACAAACCAACCACTATCAATAATAATGGTAATTATTTATTCTTCTTAACTAATTATCATAATTATAATGATAATATCCATTCTCATTACTCACTATATTTATTCACATTCCTAATACCATTTCCACATACAAACCAACCGCCCCCTAAGTTATTGTGGGTAGTCTCCAGTACCTTCTTCTCACTCGTCTGAATATTGCTTTTGTCGTCAACAAAGTCTCTCAGTTTATGCACAAGCCTACAATTGGGCATTGGACTCTTGTTAAGCGTTTGCTTCGTTATCTTTGTGGAGTTCTTAGAAGGTGCTTGGTTGATGGGTTTGACAATGAATTAATGGGTAAGGAATGAACAGTAATTGGTTGGTTGTTGATTATCATTATAGGGGTAATAGTTTGATATCCCACTTTTGAGAAACCCTCCATACTCTTCATTTAATAGAAGAATGAAACTCATTTCTTAGTATAAAATATTTTTAATAATTAATTAATTAATTACAATAATTAATTACAATATAATTAATTAAAATATAATTAATTCATTGATTAAAATATTGTAATTAATTAATTAATTAAAATAATAGAATTAAATTAAAATAATTTTATTTATTTATTATATTATAATTAATTAAATATGATTAATTAATTACAATATAATTAATTAAAATAGTATTATCAATTAATTAATAACAATATAATTCATTCATTAATTACAATATTGGAATTAATTAATTAATTAAAATATAATTAATTAAAATATTATTATTAATTAATTACAGTATAATTAATTAAAAATAATTAATTAATTCGTTACAATATAATTAATTAAAATATAATTCATTCATTAATTAAAATATTGTAATTAATTAATGACAATATTTTAATTAATTAATATATTGTAATTAATTAATTAAAATATAATAAAATTTTATTTCTAAATAAAATTTTCAAACCAATCATTATCTCTTTTTTTTTTACGAATCAAACCAATCATTATCAATTTTAATGGTAATCATTCCTTCTTCTTAACCAACCATCATAATTATAACGATAATATCTATTCCTATTCCTCATTATATTCATTCTCATCCCTATTATCATTTTTCCTTCCAAACTAACTGCCCCCTTAATCTTGGCCTTCAGCTATATCGTAATTCTCCACTTTCATTGCATGCCTTCTTAGATACAGATTAGGCATGTGACAACTATACTTTTTGCTCAAGTAGTGACTACATTGTTTTCCTTGGTAGAAATCCAATTTCACGAAGTTCAAAGAAACAACGCTCTATAGCTCGTTCCTCTACTGAGACAGAATATCATTCGGTTGCCAATACCACTGTTGAAATCAATTGGGTGTGTTCTTTATTAGATGACCTTGGTATTCAGTTGCAAAATTGTCATGTGATTTACTGCGATAACATTGGCACAAATTAATTGTGCTCCAATCCTGTCTTTCACTTCAGAATAAAGCATGTAGCTATCGATTTTCACTTTGGTTTGGGCCGGGACCCTCACCGGTCAGGTATTGTCCCCTTTGGTCGCCAGGTCCTTTAGTGAACCCTATCCCCTCTTGGGGGCATACGGGAGTCGAACCTGTGACCACAGGGTTTTGTTGCGTTGAGACGCACGCCTCTCACCATTGGGCTAGCTCAGTGGTAAGAGGCGTGGGTCTTGCACCCAACAAAACTTTGAGGTCACAGGTTCGACTCTCGCATGCCCCCAAAAGGAAATAGGGTTCACTAAAGGACCTGACGATCAAATGGGACAATACCTGACCGGTGAGAGTCACGGCCCAAACCACACTTCATACGTGATCAAGTTCAAAATGGCACTCTTAGAGTTACTCACGTCTCCTCCACAAATCAACTTGTAGATACCTCAACCAAGCCATTTCCATGAACCCACTTTCTTTTACTACGAGACAAGATTGGTCTCTCACACCGAGACCCATCTTCACGGTGAATAATATACTATGAAGATTTGACCTATCTTTGATAATAACTACTTGATACATACAATCTGTATATTAACTACACATCTCATTCTTTTTAATTTTTTGAATTTTTGTCAAATTATTCCAGCTGTACTAAGGCTCATCTATCCTATAAATTTGTATCTTTTGTTTCAATGAAATATAGAAAAGTTGTCAGATATTTCCTCTGTTGCAACAAACCTAGTGAAAGCAAAAGGTAGGGATGACCTAAGCTTGAACGTGGACTCATACCTGTGTGTAATACAAGTAAAGATGACACATGTGGATGTGCTTTCACCAATTCAAAGACGATTAGAAATTGGTGTTTGATATGCTCTTCCAACTTAGTGCATCCTTTACTTACGATGAGATGACTTGTTCATTTACACATTAAAAAATAAAATTAACTTTTAAGTTTAATTTTATTTTATTTTATAATAAAATTATATATATATTATTTAAAATATATTAAATAATATATAAATTACAATATATTATTATTATATAATTTTAAATCATATGAAACATAAATCAAAATATATCTAACCAAATTTTTTATATAGATTATAACATAAGTAAACTAATATAAAAAATAACTATTAAAACATATAAAAAAGTTAAATAATATTATATAAATCTCAAAATAAATATCCAAGTTGAGTAAATAGTTAAATACATAATAAACAAGAAGATAAGTCTATAAGTATTGTGGAAATTATGTGTAAAATATAAGGACAAAAGAGACTAAAAATAAGCTCATTAATTTATCTGAAAAATCTACCTTAAAAAGTAATTTTTTAAGAAGCTTCAAATTTGAACTTTTTAAAAAGCTATACTTTAACTGTCAAAAAATTATATCTATTAAAAAATACTTTATATTTTACAAAAAAAAAATTGTGACGAAGAAAAGTTCTTATTTTTTTGTTTTTTTTGTTGCCCACGAGGTGTCCTAGGAGGGTCCCAACTATGGGAAGACACCTTGAAACCATCCACATCCAGACTAATCCTCGTTCGAGCCGAGTAGGTTCCTTGCGGAAGGCAAAGCTCTGGCCCCAAATTTTAAACGGCTGCATACATAAGAACGGTTCGAACCCGTGACCTCACTTAAGCTAAAAGAGCCCTTTATCAACTCACATACGCCCTAGGGTTGAAAAGTTCTTATTGATCTTCTAAAAGTTCATCCAATCAGGCATGCCTGTAATCATTACACATTAGAGCATTATCAAAATCTCAATTGTTTGATGTATGCATGCTCCTGAGCTTCTCCAATAGAGAACGACGAAACGGAGGAAGTGGTGGGGATATCACAATCCCGCATTAGTGCCAAGGAACGTTTTTGCCATCACTTGTGGAAATTTCTCAAGAATATGCTTTACCAATTTCTCTCGTTGTCCAAGCACCCAACAATTTGCATTGAAACTTCTTGGAAGTTGCCTAAGAAGAACAAATTTGGAAGATATCATATGCTTCTTGTGGGTACATGCCAATAATACGTTCAACTTGGTTAATGCCATTAACACGTTGATTCACTCTTCCTTTCTATTTTCCAAAATTGTGAAAGCTTATCAAACAGGGCCATTCCTTAAGTTTGAAGTTAATCACCCCAGTCATGAAGTTTGCATAAAAATACAAATATTCTGAGTGACCAACCCCTAGAAGTGTACCTAAATGATAGAATTTCAAAAGCGGAAGAAAGGAGGTTCTTTCTTATCAAAACTAAATGTCTGTTTGGATGGTCTTTTAGAGATTAATAAGTACTTTTCTCCACCACAAAATTTTTTTTTAAAAAAAAAAACGAGTGTTTGATTGAAAAATAAAAAATATTTCTTTAATAGATATGACTTTTTTGACAGCTAAAATATAACTTTTTAAGAAGCTCAAATTTGAATCTTCTAAAAAAAGTCTCTCAAATAGTTTTTTCAGGTAAATTTTTTAGATTAATTAATGAGTACATTTATAGTCCCTTTTGCCCTTATGTTTTTCACATAATTTTCATAATACCCACAAACTCATCTTCACTTTATCTTACAAGCTTATCTTCTCTAATCTCTTGCTGTCACGTTTATCTTGCAAACTGATCTTACATGTTTTAATATTTATCTTTTACATTAGTTTTACTTATGTTATAATTTATATAAAAGATTTGGTTAGATATATTTTTATTTATATTTCATATGATTTAAAATTATATAATAATTAATATATTGTACTTTGTATATTATTTAATATACTTTAAATAATTTTTATATGTATAAATAATTTTTATTATAAAATAAATCATAGTTAAAATTAAAAATATTTTTTATTTTTATGTTGTCAAACAGTTTATTATATAAAACTCTTTCAAAAAAATTATTTTTTTAAATAACAGTCAAATAATCAACTGTTTTTTTAGAAAAATTCTTCTCAGAAAAAATCTACAAAAAAAACTTTATTAACAAAAACTCTACTAATATAAACCTAACCAAATATGGACTAAGTCATTTAATCTGACGCGTATTAAACGAAGTCATTTAATGAGAGTTTTTTAAAACCGGTGGTAAGGTTGAGCATTTTGGGTTATAATTACAAAATTAAGAAAAATTTGAAAATTATTTTTAATTAATTCTATTTTATATTTCTTATTTTCATAGTCTATGTCTCTTCTTATCTGTAACATATGTAAACAAGCAGAAACGATGACTTTTGCATAGGCCTGTCCGGTTCCAATTTGTATAATACGAGGCACGACCTGTTTGATTATATGTTTTATCCAATACCAGGTCTTCTTCCAAGTCTTCCATCTGTGCGTGTGAGCTGTCTGAAGGAACAAATCACATGCACTTATACTTATGCCTTTGAAATTACCAAAGATTCCTTACAACTAAGCTTTATAGTGAACAACATATGTTACTTGGTTATTGTCTAAAAAAGAACAATGATCTAATTATCTTTTTTTTTTTTATTCCAGGAGATGTCCACTGGGTCGAAGCCGGTAACTAATCTCCCTTCGTTGTATTGATACATCCCTTACGAAGACTGCAGCTGACTCAGGAGTTTGCTGCATTCTCAATCGCAGAAATCGAACCTGAAATCTCTTAGTTAAGCGACGAAGGTATGCGCCACCTGCGTCAACTACTAGGTTGATCTAATTATCTATAACTTAAATTATTTTAAAATGATTTACTCAAATTATATTGTTTTAAATAATGAAATAATATTATTTCATATGTCAATCTGCTACTGTATATGTTAAACCATGCCACAATGACCTTAGGAAGAGACAAAATAGCACCATAACATTGACTGAACTATCAAAGTAACACCTTGAATACGATTTAATAACCCCTTTTTCTAGTACCAATCAAAATAATTAACAAATAACATATTTAAATAATTTATCTTAACCCTCGAAATCAACGAATTAATCATCTGTTTAGTTAGGTTTATACTAGTAGGGCTTTATTCTGTAGATTTTTTTAGAATAATTTTTCTAAAATGTCAGTTGTTGTTTGACAGTCATTTAAAAAAGAATTTTTTTTAAAGAGCTTCATATAGTAGACTGTTTGGTAATATAAAATAAAAATATTTTTAATTTTAATTATATTTTATTTTGTAATAAAAAGTATTTATGTATATAAATATTATTTAAAGTATATTAAATAATATGCAAGAGATTAGAAAATATAGGTTTGCAAGATAAACATGAATATGAGTTTATAGATATTGTGGGAATTATGTGTAAAACATAAGGATAAAAGAGACTAAAAATAGACTCATTAATTGATCTGAAAAATCTACTCGAAAAAACCATTTAAGAAACTTTTCAAAGAAGTTCCGAATTTAAATTTCTTAAAAAATTATATTTTAATTGTTTAAAAAATTATATTATTTTTTTATTTTACATTCGAGCACTTATTTTTTTTAAAAAAATATATGGGATATATAAAAGTGCTTATTGACAAAAAAAAACCATTCAAACACTCGTCAACTCAAATAATCGTTAATTATTTTTTTTAATGTTTATTTGTATTGTAGAAATATATTTAACACAGGGAATTAGAAAACGGCTGCACTGACTGCGTCAAAAAGCGCGTACACCTCACGAGTCACCTCACCGGAAATCACGTTAGTCTACTAGCAAATTCCCCTAACTGCCCCTTTCAGGAACCGTACCTGAGACACTCGACCAGACAAAGGTCGTCAGGGACATTGCAGTAAATAACCCAACAACAAGAACAACCTTTTTATCTTCGCTAGATTTAGCAGTCATTAATGAAACGAAACCGCTGATTTTGGTAATTTCTTAATTTCCACGTCAGCAAAACGACATTCCCCAACTAACGACAAAGGCCTCATCCACGAGGGGATTTAATTAATATTACGGTTATATTAAGCAAATCATTTACTGGGTGTATTTAAGAATATTGATTAGAGGAAGGCAAAGCGAAAATTACTGCACAATCAATTAAATGATGACTATTAATTCGTAATATTAAAAATTTAATCTTCGTAATAGGAATTGGACTAGGTTGTTTTTCAGTTATGATCGTGTGTTTCTAGGAAACTAGTGTGTTTCTACGTGTGTGTATATTATATATATATACATAGATCGATAGATGTATGTATGTGTATACGATTTTGTGGAGTACAAAGATAGAGTTTTTATCTGGTGAAGGAAGCGAAAAATAGCACCAAACTGCAAGAAATAGGGAGAAGGAATGACGTTGAAGGGCTGTAATTGTTGGGAAGAATCAATCTGAGACACAGAGAGAGAGAGAGTCATTCACATACAGAACTTTACGATCCTGGGATTTTTCGGGATTACGAAGATTTTTCCTCTAGTGGGTTTGATCAGGATTTCCTTAGGATATCCGAAAAATCCCCAGCGAGAGAGAGAGAGAGAGAGAGTGTTGTGTGTGGATGGTTGCTGGAGGCTGGTGTTTATACTGATTGTTCAATCATCATGTTTGATGGATACTATAATTCTAAGAAGAAGACTGATGACATATGTGAAGATGTTTGCGGCCAGGTACTTCTTTTTTGCTTGCTCTAGAAACTTCCTTTTTTTTTTTTTTGGGTTTATGATCGAGTTTGTTCGGATTACCCGCTGCTTAAATGCATGTGGATTTTCTGGGTTTTGAACTTGTTTTTGCCTATTCAAACTTTCGCAAGTTCTGATCACTGATCACCCTTTTGTTCGGTATAATTTGATTATATGGGAAAATTGAACCAGAGGTAATCTCCCAACTTCACAAGGTGAAGACTTTGCAAGTCTGTGCTATATTTTGGATTATATTGTTGTTTTACGAGCTGTTATATTCTTCTGTGACCTTTTGATGTATCAGTTTGAGATCCAGTGAAATGGCTGCAAGTTTTGATTTATGCCTTCGCGTGACTTTATATACCATTAGAACTCTGTTTTGTCAGTTCATAAAGGGCATATTTGAAACGTTTTATATGTATATTCTCTTCTTTGTTAAAATGTAATTGATCACATTTAATCTTGATATCTTAGGAACTTTTTGTTTGAACTGCAGCAGACCTCCCGTGCAGCTTTGAGCATGTCTAGACTCAGGTGCATCTTTCGAGGGTTGGATTTGAAGACTTGCATATTCATGTTCGTAGTTGTCCCTTTGGGACTCTTTGGCATCTATTTGCACGGACCAAATGTGTCCTGTTTCCTCAGACCGTTGTGGGACTCTGGTCCGAAGCCTTTTCAAATGCTTCCTCACTATTATCATGAGAATCTGTCGATGGAGACTCAGTGCAGGCTTCACGGGTGGGGGATTCGTGAATCGCCAAGGCGGGTTTATGATGCGGTGCTGTTCAGTATTGAACAGGAGATGCTCACTGTTAGGTGGAAGGAATTATTTCCTTATGTAAATGAGTTTGTACTTCTGGAGTCAAATTCAACATTCACCGGCCTACCTAAAGGATTGGTCTTTGCAGCTAACCGGGACAAATTCAAATTCGTGGAGTCCAAATTGACTTACGGGACAGTTGGAGGGAGATTCAGGAAAGCGGAAAATCCATTTGTGGAGGAGGCATATCAGAGGGTAGCATTAGATCAACTTATAAGAATAGCGGGTATAGAAGATGATGATTTGCTTATAATGTCTGATGTTGATGAGATCCCTAGTGGCCACACCATAAATCTCTTGAGATGGTGTGATGACATCCCACCTGTACTTCATCTTCAAATGAGTAACTACCTGTACTCTTTCGAGTATCGTTATGATGACAAGAGTTGGCGAGCTTCGGTTCACAGGTACCAGAAGGGAAAAACTAGGTATGCACATTATCGTCAATCAAATCTTCTGCTGGCAGATTCAGGGTGGCATTGCAGCTTTTGCTTTCGTCACATCAGTGAGTTCATATTCAAGATGAAAGCTTACAGTCATTACGATCGGGTTAGGTTCTCTCATTACTTGAATCCCGAAAGAGTTCAGGACGTAATCTGCAAAGGAACTAACCTATTTGACATGATTCCTGAGGAATACACTTTTAAAGAAATGATTGGCAAGATGGGTCCTATTCCGCGTTCTTATTCAGCAGTTCATCTTCCTGCATACTTATTGGATCACTCTGAGGAGTACAAATTTCTCTTGCCTGGAAACTGCAGGAGAGGTAGTGGCTGATATTTCTGAAAATTTAGGTAACTTTCGTTAGCGTCGATCTATATCGTGCATTGCATGAAAAAAGAACACACCCCAGTAAGACAGTACAGATCTAATTTCCGATTGCAACAACGGTGCGTTGGTTCCGGAGGAACTAGGGGTAAAATATGTTTAGTTTGCTTGTCCTAAGTTTCTTCCACGATGGAGTTGCAAGGGGGTGTAGCTTGTTCTGCTCTGAGGATTGCTTTGCAGCTATTGCAGAAGAATGGTGTTGATATCTTCCCAGGTTTTGCCTGATAGGAATATTACTTTTGGCTGACTAATTTACCCTTTTATTTTGATCTGATCTGTAACATTTGATTTCTTATAAATTCCAATAATATAGATCAACCTTCTGATTTCTTCATCTGGGTTATTTCCAATTTCCTTTTTAATTCTCAGCATTCTAAGGATTAAGGACCAACTCTACTCAATCATTTTTCTTCTTCTCGCTCGTTCGGATACATCTTCTCTTTGTTTCTCTTTCTCGAGCCTACAGTGAGTTACGGACAGAGTTCGAACCGATCAATTCAAATATAATTTGTCAATATATATGCATACTTAAAAATAGGGGAAAAAGCATCAACTCTTTGATAGTTTGAACTCAATTTGGCATCAGGAACTTCCTCTTCACCACGTCCACAGTGACTTGGTCCTCCGTTCTTGTTTGACGTTTCAATTGTATTTATACTTTTAATTCTAGAATTTGTTATTTTAATCATCTGATATAAGACTTGGTGCTTTGAGGAATTTCCATGGCAGAGTCATTATTATGGTTAAGGGGCCATCCACTAAAGAGAAATCTCACAGCAAATGAGTGAAAGATGGAAGAAAAAGGTTGTCATCTTTTAGTATCACAACTCGTGTCACAAATTGAGAGCTCATATGATGTGTTCAACAATACTGTTATTATTAATAATTTTGAAGACATGGATTCCCCCGCAAGAGACCTATTCGACTTGAGTTGAGATTAATTTAGGTGTGGATAATTTAAAGATATCTTCTCAAAGTTAAAACCCTCTTAAGACATCTCTTAAGCAACAAAATAATAATAATAATAATAATTTTGAAGATTGACTAAGGATCTAATACCAATTCATTGTCAACACCGTCATACCTAAACTCAAGGTGTTCTTAATATTTTATAGGTCTTTGGTAAAGTAATTTTTTTTTAATTTTTGCCGATTTTTGGGCCCTCGTATTAAATAAAAATAAATAAAATATAAGTCTTTTTTGTTGTTCTTTATGAAATCAAAAATAGATCCTACTTTATTTTATTTTATTTTTATAAAAATAAAAATAGACTTTATTTTATTATTTATAAGAATAGGCCAAAGCAGGTGCCCACCCTGCCATTGCTCAGGGCTGGCCTACCTGGATCTTATTTAAGGTATACATATTTTCAATTTGGTCGATAGTCTAGTCTAAACGAGTTGTTTTCATCTATGTAGTGACCAATTTGGCGTTATGATTTTACTGTGTGTCCTTCCTAAATTTTTAAGTTGTTAATTTACTATTAATTTTTCAAAAAATTTTAATTAATTTTTTACAACTTGTATAAAAATTTAAAAATTATTTGTACTACTAAATATTATGTGAATGACTTTTTATTAGTTACGTTAACAAAAAAATAATATCCAACTTAATTTATATTTATTTTAAAAAGATTAATCATTAAATTAAAAAATTTAAAACTAAATAAAAGATATTTTAAATATAATATCCTTTTTTAAATTCTCTAATATCTCATGTTTACTTAACATGGCACGTGTTTATATTAAAATTCATCTCCATAAAAAAAAAAAGGCCTAATCATTGAATTTGATGTCCAATTATACTTATAATCTATTAAATTTCATCTACATATTTATTTAAAATCTATACAGATATGTAGATCAGATTAATTAAAACAGAACACATTAACAGAAATAGGGTGTTTCAACCCATTCAAATCCTCTATGTCACTTAATCTATTCCAACCATAATTTTTAAATATTTAATTATTGGTAATAAATAAATACAAGATGAATTCTACAATTCTGCACTTTATTTTTTAAAGAGGTAGTAGGTATAAGTTGGAATTAAATATAGAGAATAAAAGATAAGAGATATTATTTCAATATATTAATTCTTATTGGAATATTTTCATTCATACTTTTATTCTTATCATAAAAATCATTAATAATTATTTAAAATTAATAATTTTATACATATTTGAAATTTTTATTAATTATTTATAAAATATAAATATTTTAATTAATTATTTTCAAAATAAATCATATAATAACTAAATATAAGTAACAAAAATTCTCATTATTATTTTTAATATTTAATACTAAATATTAACAATATCATACCAAATATGTATAAGTACTAATTTCATTCTTATTTCAATTGTCGTTTTCATTTCTTATTAACAAATACGTATAATTACTAATTTCATTTTATTAACAATATTTATGCAAATTTTAAAAAGTTAATTATTAAATTAAATTTAAAAAAAATTAAATTTAAATTTCCAAAAATTTAGATAAATTTGAATTTGTTGTAAATAAGCAATGCCGACTCTTTAAAAAAGAGAGAGAGAGAGAGAACTTGGTCCTTTGTTTAAATATTATTGTGTATGGAGAGCTCCCCAATTGTTGTGCTCATTGTATTTTTAAGATCTTAGTCATTAAATTTATTGTAATAGATGATTGAGATTTATTTAGATACAGTATTTTAGAGACAGCAAATCTATTCCCGGTGTGTATGCCTATAGATAGGGACATGATTTTCTGTGTCAATTTTGCTGTTTTAACCCTATTCTAATTTATCTTATCTATATATTTATACGGGTCTTAAAACTTATTTTATTTCAAGATACATCTATAGCAAATGAAATTATCTGTGCCAATTTTATTGTTCCAACCTTACATCAACTCATTTCATCTATATATTTACGTGGATACATTAAAACAAAATAAGCCTAGTCGGACTTAGGAGTTAAGTGTAAGGTCTTAGGTTCGAATTTCAGCAACAGTAATGTAAGAATTCATCCAATGTGATGGCTCCTTGTATGCACCGAACAAAAAGGCCACCTTTCTGATAACTTAAGTGAGACTAAACCGTGATTTACCCTCTTCACAACTTTATCGGGTCGAAGTGTGAGTACCTCTATAATGAACGATTTCACCTTTTGAGTGTAAATCTAGTCGGACCCGGAAGTTTCTAGCTCTTGACAAAAGCTACCTGTCCGCCGTTAATGAAAGACCTCGAGCTTTCAATGTCCATTCTCACGGTTGGTATTCGTAATCAATGACTAGAAAATGAATTTATTACAAGGTGGAAGCCCATAGTTACCTTTGTCAAATGATAGTGTAAGAGATGAATTTGACTTTCCATATTTACATTTGTCAAATGATGATGTAGGATATGGATTTGAATATTTAAAAAATATTAATAAAGTCAATTTTATTCTTTGAAGTAAAATTGAAATCAATTATTAAATGAAGACTAATCAAATCTTCTAATTAATTTAACCTTATTTATATAATTAGAATATAACTCTTTTTCTTGCAAAATTGTTTATAAAAGAAATTTTCTATATCATTATTAACCTATTTTGAAAACCCCTTTTGCTTTTGACCCATATGATAATTTGGGGACAATTTGAAACTACTATGACTCTCTTTGGCAATCAATAGATTGTATCAGCTGATTCTGTCAGCGTTTAATTGACAGCGAATTAATATAGTTGATTTGAACAGCAAATAACATCAATTGTTTATTTAAAAATGCTTGTAAAATTAACTGCTTAGTATTAATTGTTTGTATGTAAAATTACTTATAAGGGTATGACTTAAAAAAAGAATTTATAAGAAAATTAGTATTATATCTTAATATTTCTTTAAATATTTTAATAAGAATTTAGATAGAGCAAAAAAAGTCAACAACATCATTTAAAGCAATTTTGATATTAATTTAATTTCAAAAATTAAAATATTAAATATTAAATTTAAATAATAATATCGATAGAAAGTTTATTATTTTATTTTAAATTTTGAAATTAACTTAAAAACAAAATTTATAAGGAATTAGTATTATATCTTAATATTTTTTAAATATTTTCATAAGAATTTAGATTGAACAAAAGAAGTCAACAACATCATTTAAAGCAATTTTGATATTAATTTATTTTCAAAATTTAAAATTTAAAATTTAAATTTAAATAATAAACTTTCTATCTCTATCTCTATCTTTATTTTTTTGAGTAATTTATAATAACTTTCGGATATAATAATCTTTTAGTTTCTAAGAGGAAAGAACTCTTTATAGGAACATTTTTAAAATCAGTGGATTAGGTTTAATCCGTTGATTACTAAATATAATTATCGGCAGTTGGACATAGTCAATCAATCAAAACCTTTCAATCCGTAAAGAAAAAATACTTACAAGTTATTTACTAGTCAAGGTCATATTTAAGTACTAATTTAGACAAAATATAGTCCTGAGAGCAACCAAAGTTTAATGAAACTTAAATTATACTAAAACAACATTATTTTAATTATCATAGTCTAGTTTTAAACTTTTAACTCGAATTTTAAATCAGTCATCAAATTTGAGTTCAACTTAAAATCTAATCAATTCGTATTTGATCTTGACTTCGAATTGAACTAGACTGAATTGAGTCAATATTATGAACTTCATTTGAAAATTAATACTAAGATAATTCAAAAGAATTTACTTTAAAATTAAATTTTCTTTAAATTCAAGCTTTATTCCTATTCAAAAAATTTTGTTTCTTAACTATTACTCTTTTTTTGTTACATTTGTATGCGAATCTACCGAAAATAACTTCTCTAGTATATAAAAATAAGGCTGCGTATTATTAAACCTTCTTAGACCTCATTTTATTGCAAAAATTCGGATTAAGTGTGATGATGATGAAAATTACGATTATCTATCATTCTTATTCTGATGTTTTCTTGAGTGTCGGCAGCTAAACCGTGGCCAATTCAATATAAATTTGTCCCTACTGAGGCACATTCACCTAAAAACACAACAAATGTTGCTTTTGTACTTCACTTGCGTTCTTGTCTTCTTCTGTTTTGTAATTTTTACATGATCTGAACAAGTGGATTCGGAGAAGAGAAGACAAATGTGGTATATCATAAATGTTACAAAGGGACATTTGTCCTAAACATAACAGTAGAGACAGACAATAACATCTGAATTCACCTGAATTGACCCAACCTTATTGGGAAGTCAATGAAAGATATTTGATACTTAGGGGGGTTTGGTTGGTTTCCTATGTAAGTTGGCACTTCACTATTTACTGACTATTGTACCTTAAAGTTACCTAACTACTTCCAGAGGCTGACTTCGTGCCTTTGGACATGATCAGTAACATTGGTTAAAGCAGAAACACAAGCCTCTTGGCTTGTCCTCCATTGTGGTTCCAGGGGTTTCACCAGAATCATCTCTTACACCCATCAATGAACTTGTCCCAGGAGACTCCGGTGGTAATACCATGTTCTTAGAAGAGAATGCCTGTGCAGGAACAACAGGCTCTGCTGGTGCGATGGCCAACAGATAGTGCAGAAGCATCTGTATAATTTCCCTGAAATTTGGTCGAGCATTCGGCTCCTCGTTCCAACATGATGTCACGATCATAGCCAATTCTTGCGGGAGGTTGTCGGAACTGGGTCTCACATTCTGAAACAATCAAGTAAAGCAGCAAATGATGATTTCAACACATAATCTATCAGGAATCTCACATCAGATACGTACGAAAGTATTTAACAATTTATAATAGTGTGTAAATCTTCTCCTATTGAGCTAGCTTTTGGGGGTGAGTTAGGTCTTTCTAACATAGTATCAGAGCCAGTTTATCTCGATAGTTTGGGGCAGTGCTCGGTTATGTCCCTTTACTCAATATATCTATTAGATGTCCAGTCTTACTCTAGACCGAGGGGGGTGTGTCAAGAATCCCACATCGGACAAATATGAGAACATTTAACAATTTATAATAGTGTGCAAACTTCTCCCTCTTGAGCTAACTTTTGGGAGTGAGTTAAGCCATTCTAACATAATTCCTACTTAAGTTTATGATGTTCTGGTAGGTTTATGATATAGAGAACATTGCTCACCTTGAAAGCAGCTGCATATGCGGCCTGCAGATTAGACATGCCTTCAAAAGGCAGCTTGTTGTGGATAAGCTCCCATAAAACGATTCCAAAGCTATAAACATCAACCTTGTGATTGTAATGTTTCTTCTCACCGTGTCTTAATGTGACTGTGCTGTATAGCTGCCAGTGGAAGACGATCAATTAGCATTTCAATCTAAACTTATGAACAGTTGCTGCAAAAGACATTGTCAATGACAAATGAAAGCTCATCAAGCTTCAAACATGAACCTCTGGAGCCATCCACCGATAAGTTCCTGTCTCTGCAGTCATCATCTCTGTTAACGACTCCTCTCGGGCTAAACCGAAATCTGCGAGTTTAACAGTCCTGTGATCGGCAGTCAAGATCAAGTTCTCTGTACCATGGAAAGCAATCAAATTGTCATGATCTTATGTAAACTTTGAGTCCCAGTTGATAAAGCTCGACGGATTACGTATAACAACTCTCTAATGCTTCAGTTTTAAATCATACCGGGTTTTAGGTCACGATGAATGATGCCATGGGAGTGCAGGCATTCCATTGCACGAGCAATATCAAGTGCATATCCAACTGCCACATGCATTTCCAACTGCCTTGGTCTGAAGTTCAGTAGGTATTTACGCAGTGTCCCACCTAACAGAAGCTCAGTTACAATCACCATGACAGGTTCCTTGCAAGCACCAATAAACTGCACAGCACAGGCAATAGACACATCATTATTCTTTTCATAATACCGTTTGAACAATAACAAAGCTCGATCCTTCTACTAAACGGAACAACCTTAACTAGATTTTTGTGTTGAACTCTAGATAACATTGCAATCTCTCTCGCATACCGCTCTTCTTTCTTGGCAATCTCTTCTGGGGATTCTCCTCTATGAACAATTTTAATAGCAACATTTTGATCCCTGTACCTAGGGAGAAGGAAATGGCAATGTCAGCAGAAGAATGAATGCTTGTAATCACTGGGAGAAGGAGACTCTCCGTGGATTGATCTTGGCCAGAAACAGGAACAACTCTTGAAAGAGAGCTCTCGGCGGCAATAGGATCATATTAAATCAGACAAGTAAGTGAAAAAAAAAGATCAAAACTTGTATTTCAGATGCAAAAACAAAGGAAAATCCAAAAGGATTGACTTACTTTCCTTCATATACTTTGGCATGAGCTCCTTCTCCAATCTTTGGCCCAACAAAAAGAAGCTTAGGATCAATCACCCACTTAGCTTCCAAATTAAAATCTCCAGAATAGAACTCATTACTAGATCCCATTTCTGATCCTATACCAGTAACTCAACTCTCATCTGCTGATTAACCAAAACCAATCTCCTCCACCACTCTTTTGAAGTCAAGAAATCCAAGTCAACCTAAACAGATAGGAAACTAACATAAATGAAAAAGATAAGATAGTTTCACACTTGCCCCTGAATTGTACCCCAAAGCCGCGCCCGCAAATCCAGAAAAAGATTAGCATTTCCCTTTGATTGGGAGGCAAAGAATTAAACCCCACATGTTCTAAGAGACAGTAATTTAAAAACAAAAGAAAAACTTTAGTTGAAAAATAGAGAGATACTAGAAACAGAGCAAGGTCCCCAACAAGCTCTGCCAGAAACAGAGCAGTGGATAAAACTATATGGGGAAGTGAAATGGAGTAGGAATAATATAACAAGAAAATATCAATGGAAGATTCAAGCAGAGGGTAGAAAAGACCGACCCAGATTGAGACTTGGACTGACTGATGCAAGTTTCAAAGGTTTAAGTCATTCCAAAAAGGTTCTCACTTTGCGCGTATGGAATAGAAGGACTGCTGTGTCTGTTGATGCGTAGATAGATAAAATCCCGGCAGGATTTAAGGTTGTGACAGACAACTACAGTTAGTTTGAATAGTTGTAGTTTGTTTGGACGTGAAAGAAATCTACGATGCAAGAAAATGAAAGGGAAAGTGACAGAGAGAAACACGCAAAAGCGCCATTGAAAGGCTGTTTAGTTGCGTACTTTTACTGTTGTTGAAGATGGTAAGCTCAATTAAAGGTTATTTTAAAATTGCAATTTTCACAATTAATATTTTCTAAAAAATTCAAATAAAAAAAGTATTACTTATTACTTCACATTGTACTTTAACGGTAATAATGGCAATTCAAATTTAGGTTTATGCAAATTCTTAATAATTGAGTTATATGGAACATCACAATTGAACAATTTAGATATACCATATATTAACATAATTTAATAGCTTGCAAATCACATCAATCGGATACTTCACATTAAACAAGATCTATACGACAAGCTTGATCGAGAGAGCATAAGTTTATTGCTTTTTTCTCTGTTCCTTAATTCTACTGTTCATCAATAACAATGAGGAAGAATATATTTTGATGTAGATCAAGTCTCAGTGTTCTTAAGCTTGCTGAGCTTGGTTATCTATCAATCCTTCCTGGTGAAAGAATAGCAAACCAATTCATTAATCTGTTCCTCTGCCATTTGGATCACCACAGACCTCTGCTACTTAGGTCCAGTGTAAAAGGTTCCACAAGTCAACATAGTACATTTGTGAGCATTCTCCCATTTGTAGGGTGTAAAGTACTAGCAGATATGGTCAACTATCAGATATGTACTTATATATTATCTTGTAATTTTATTTACTTAAATTTTCTGAGAGCCGGTTTTTACTTATTTATTTCTATTAACCTACATTACTATTTTTTGTCACATTTGCATATAGGTTTACCGAAAACAGTTTCCCTATTATGTAGGAATAAAGCTAAGTACTATCAGACCTCGTCAGATTTTTATTGTGGGACTTTAAACTAGGTATGATGATGATAATAATGATTAATCATCATACAATACATGCAAGTTAAAAATAAAAAAGAGGAGACTCAATTACCAATTTTAAATTGTCACATAATTAATTTCTTAAATTAACAAAAAAGTGAATTCTACAATGAATCTCACTATTTATATATTTTAAATAATGGTCTTATCTGTCAGGTAGCAATGAGGTTCATATTTATACATTTTAGACGGTGAGTTTACTTTGTATTTAAAAAATAAAAAAATAATATCACATTAGCATTGACCTAGTATTTAACCATACGGAGTTAATTATGTTAAATTTTCCACTTACGTAGCACAGACCTTATTATGTACCCAGGATCATACATAAAAGGGTAACAATAAAAGAAATGTGGAATACTTAGTTTCGGGTTCATTTCGACTTCCAAAGCAGTTTCTGAAGTCCAAAGGAGCTCTGATCCTCTCGAGACAGTTGAGGAAGTTGGTCACCGACATCCAGTCTAGGCCTTCTACAGTTTTCTCAAAATACGAGCTCTCTTAACGGATCAAAGAAACGCATATTCGTAATTCATATGAGTAACTGCCTGAGACCTTAACCTTTATATAGCATCCATATCAGGCTTCCCCATCACAAGATTTATATGGACCAGATCCACACTGAAAGATATTCATTTTCTACCTGAACTTTGATCTATTAATCTATATCATTTATTGAGTCACTTTATTACCCTTATCTGAATCAAATTAGGAGAAAGACAAAAATTTAATTGCAGTTTTTTTGTCCAATTTAAAACAGTTAAAAATTTTGGTTAATTTTATATTTTTAAAATGTTGAGGTTTAATTTAAACGCTTGAAAATGTTACAATAAAATCTATATATTGTTATAAAATTTGAGGTTCTAAATGCAATTTTAGTATTTAATAATTTGTAATATTCCTTTCTACTTAATGCTTTGTAAATAGCGTGTTTGAACAAATGCTTGTTCACCTAATTCTGGTGTTTGAATAGTACAAGATTGCATATGTCTGATGAGCTAACTATTGAAAAGTCTCTGCAGGTGTGCCAACTTGTGCACCCATTCCTTAATAGTCTTGGGATGTTTTATTCTAAGCAACCAAAAACTCCTTTCACAAGCTCAATATGCACTCATTCTTAGGCATGATTATGGTTGACTGGTGACTCTTTTTACTGCATGCGGAAGTGACCTTTTGTTGCAGCAGTGGATCTTTCTGAGAGATGGGAAGTCAAGTACCGCTAACTGCAACAATGGCTGTCCTTTCTGTTTGATGCAATAAAAAAGCAAAGGGAAAGGGAAGCCACAACACAACCCTTGCAGGCTTCCTGCTTACTGGGACACTTCGCATGAGATCGATATCGATTCATATCATAATGGCCTGTGGGGTTGAAAATCCACCGAGCACTTCCAAAATCAAAGTCCAATTTTAAGAAGCCATATGCTCTTATAAGAGTTTTCACAAAAAGAAATGAATTAAAATTTATAAATTATTAAATAGTTTATTTAAATTACTTATTTTATAAAATATTATATGTATTTATCAATTTATTTAATATATATCTTTAACTCTAAAATCATCTTCGTCTTCGTCATTAATACCTAATTGAATCTCGCATTCGCGAAAAATTTGAAAAAGTCTTAAAATAAGTATCCTTATTTTTACTTAAGTAAAAAGATTGTTTTCGATTGAACTCTAAGAGGGTGCTTGCTTTGGGGTAATGAGAAAAAGGTATGGATATGGAATGAAAACTCATGTTTAGTATCAACAGAGATAATATTTTCATTCTTCCATTTTCAACAATATTACCAGAGGAATGAGATTTATTGTTGACTATACTTCATTTTTATTTTTTACTATATTTATTTCTATTATCATTATCACTGTAAATCACGCACCTTCTAGAATTATATCCTTAAAAATCAGATATTTTTCCAGACTTTATGGGATCACGCAAATAGCTCAGTGAGTCTTTCTCCCTCATAAATGCTGTCTTCCCTGCCTCTTCTCTTTTAATAACGTATGAAGACCGACAAAATTGACTTTGTTTCAGGTTTTTTTTTTTTTATTACATTAGGTATCCTGACTTAGTCAGACTAATCCTAAGCCCCTACGACCCCACCCCAAGAGCCTAGAGGATGTAAATCTGGAACCCCAAGATCC
>JAOSBK010000205.1:2664188-2675455 GCA_027568895.1 Erythroxylum shatona | reverse complement strand
TTTCAAGACAATTTAACATGAAATTAATAAGGGTATATCAAACATTTCACTAGCTTTCTTAATAAGTGTGTATCTCTCTAAAACGACACTTATTTTGGATAGGAGGGAGTATATGTATCTATCAATTTATTTAATATATATCTTTAACTCTAAAATCACCTTCGTCTTCGTCATTAATACGTAATTGAATCTCGCATTCGCGGAAAATTTGAAAAAGTCTTAAAATAAGTATCCTTATTTTTACTCAAGTAAAAAGACTGTTTTCGATAAAATTCTAAGGAGGTGCTTGCTTAGAGGTAATGGGAAAAAAAGTACGAGTATAGAATAAAAACTCATATTTGGTATCAACAGAGGTAATACTTACATTCTCCCATTTCAATAATACTACCAGAGAAATGAGATTCATTGTTGGTTATACTTCATTATCATTTTTTACTATATTTATTTCTATTATTATTATCAGTGTAAACCACGCGCCTTTTAAAATTATATCCTTAAAAATCAGATATTTTACCAGACTTTATGGGATCACGCAAATCGCTCAGTGAGTCTTTTTTCCTCATAAATGCTGTTTTCCCTGCCTCTTCTCTTTTAATAACGTATGAAGACCGACAACATTGACTTTGTTTCAGGTTTTTTGGGTTTTGATTCCAACCAAAAGTTGAACGCATGCGAATTTTAGTTTAGATTTTGAATCACTAGATATTCATTTAGTAGCTTCTAGAGAGTGGTCGAGGTGGGACGTATAAGGTTAAGAGGTCCGTACTCGAATTTCCTTATTTCGATTGAGCCTATCGTATAAGGTTTGCTTAATATAAAGTTTTCGATTGACATAATTTGTAGATTATTGTGTCAATCTAGATATTTATTTAGCGTTTATTCAAATAATAGTAGTTGCAGATATTTTATATTTTTAAAAATAATCATTTAAGAGGTGTTTGTTTCTATTTTTATTTTTAATTTTTTGTTTTTATTTTCAAGTTTAGAAAAAAAATCTTGTTTGATTGAATTTTTTGTTTTTATTTTTTGTTTTCAAAAATTATAAAAACCATAAAAATTGGTTTTTGTTTCCTATTTTTTTTAATATGATTTACTATTATTTAAATATATATTATTTAATTTTTAATAAAAATATGAATAATTTAATTCAAAATTATATATATTTAATAAATTAAAATTAATTATCAATAAAATTATGAATAATTTAATTTTATTTAAGTTTTATAATTATATTATATATAATTAAATTTAAAATATATAAATATTCAAACAAAATTTGATTTAATAATTAAAAAATATTTCAAATAAATATTAATTTATAAATAAATTATTTATTTTATTAAAATAACATAATTTTATTAATAATTTGTTAATAAATATTATATGAAAGATTTATTTAATTAAAAATAATTTATTTTTAAGTTTTATATAAAATGTAATTATTATCAGTGATAAAAATATAACTACATTAATATTAACAACTAAACAAATTTTTATTTTTATTTAAAAATTAAAAACTAAAAATACTCTTACAAAATAAGTGAATAAGATATTTTATTATATGATGACTGTGTGTGAAAGGAAAGTTAGATATATGTATGTAAGCTTTAAAGAAGGTTGTCGCGTTGCTTGCTTTGAATCTAATGCCATTTCTTTCAAGTTTGGAGAATGAAGAAAAAGCCGTCGAGTTTAAGTCGAGACAAAACTCTAAAAGTTGTGGGAATGTTCCCAATGGCTCAGCTTTTGCTTTTTCACTTTTCAGGATTCAACATTCTAAGTCACAACTTAAAAAGAAGACCGAAAGTAAACTAATAAAATAAGACATTTAAATTATTATAAAATTAGTTAAAAATTAAATATAGTTATTAAATAAAAATTGATTAATTTTAATTAATAAACTGACGATCAATTTAAAATTTTTACTGTTAAACTGATAAAATCGGTTTAATGATCGAGAAGTTGGAATCATCGTCCAAAAGATCAAGAAATATTCACTTTTTTGTTTTTATCTTGTTATATTTTGTATTTAATTATTTTGAAATATTCTAAGAAGTTTATAACAAATTTTTATTGAGTTATTTTAATTAAATAATTATATTCAAAATTTTCATTCAAATTCTATCACATAATAATTTTTACTAAAATAATTTGATTGATTTCTTATATTTTATAATTTAAAAAATGAAAAATTTAAATGTGCAACTCCTTTTATTATGAAAAAAGTCCCTCTGCTGAGTACGAGATGAGAGGGCCAGGTTACGTACTCTCGGACTTCTCCATACCTTGCGACTAAGTGGAACTTAAATTTGGTATTGACGATGATAATGTTATTTTAAATTGTAATTTACAATTAAAAATATAGAGTACAATTAAACTTAGAACCAAATATCATTTATGGTAAAGTTAGAGGAAACATGAAGGCAATAAATAGGGCAGCCAAGGAAACCTAGAAAGAAATTAAAATAAATTAATAAAATAATTTTATTAAAAAATACTATAATAGATTTAAAAAATTATTAATTAAAAGTAATTTTTTACAGGAATTAGTATCAAATATGTTAAAAGGATAAGTATGTTCTAAGAATTTAATTTTAATATAATTTTCTCAATTATTAACTTTCTAATTTAGTATTTAAAATTTATTAATTATTTCCTTGTTAAAATTTTATTAATATTCATTAATAAATATTCCGATTATTAAAAAATCTAATCGGCTCAATCATAAAAATATTAAACCATCTAACTTTTTAGTTTGATTTACTTTAATAACAATTTATATTAATTACTATGTTCTCGTAAATTAAATCAATAATTTTAATCAAATTTTAAATTTTTCTATCGAAAAAAAGTGATTTTATAAAATTTTAAAATTTTTTAAAATTAATTAATTTTATAATAATTATTAATCTTTTAACTGACAATTCAATTCAATCCAATTCAATCCGTCTGTATATTCCCTGCGGAAACAAACGTTAGGTGTCCTACCTATCATCTTATCTTTAAAACAAACAAAAAGTCCCAACCCAAAACGACACAGAGACATTGGGGTGGCACTGGCAGTGATTGAGATTGACGCTGGTATATGTTCCTTCTTTATTTCTCTTTTCTTGAGAATTGTGATGAAAACGACGAAGGAACTGTCGTCAACAGGTATTTATTTTTCAGTGGACCCTTTTAATCCACCATACTCATAATTAACACCCCACCTCACCTTTTCTCCCTCTCCTCTCCATTCCTTCAATTTTCATTTCCCAATAAATGCAAATAATTATGGAAAGTAGAGCTAACGGCTGTCTGTTTTTTGGTTCTTATTTTTAAATTTTTACAAAAAAATTTAATTTTAAAACTCTTCATTTTAATAAAAGAATTTATATGATTTGTTTAAATTTTTTATAAAAAAGATGAGATAGGGAAAAATATTGAATTGAATTGATTTATCTGTTTAAATTGTATAATTTATAATTTATTTAATGTAATTTTAAAAGAAAATAAATGTAGACTTTATTTTATTATAATAATTATTATTAATCGATAGTAGTGAATTTATTTAAGCTTGTATTGTATCACACCAATTAATTGTAGACAAAAAAAGGGAAAAGTATTTAATATATTTTTATTAATAATATTCATACCCTTTTGTTTTACTATGTACATGATTTTGTAACATTAATTATTAGAATTAAAAATAATGTTTCAATTATAGAAATAATAATAAAATAAAATGAAAAATAAGAGAAGGATAAAGGGTATGAAATAAAGAAAAAGATAATGAGAGAATAAAGCTATTTTGGATAATAAAGCGATCTAAAGGGTAGAAAAGAGATGCCTTTTTAAATGAAAAATAAATAAATTTAGGAAATTAAAATACTCAAATCCACTTCTTTTTTGAGTTTAATTAAAAATATTAATTAATCAAGTTAATTTTATAATTTCTATTTCTTTTTCCTTAATTTTATTTTAGTCCCATTATTAAAAAAAGCTCCATCACTTAAATTAAACCTCTGTTTGGTTGGGGATTATACTAATAGAGCTTCTGTCAGTTGAGTTTTTTTCATATATCTTTTATGAGAAGAACTTTTCTAAGAAACCAGTTGACTGTTTGACTGTTATTTAAAAAAGAATTTTTTTAAAGAGTTTCATACAGTATATTGTTTGACAACATAAAAATAAAAAGTATTTTTAATTTTAACTATATTTTATTTTGTAATATAAATTATTTATGCATATAAATATTATTTAAAGTAGATTAAATAATATATAAAACACAATATATTAATTATTATATAATTTTAAACCATATAAAAATATATCTAACCAAATCTTTTATATGGATTATAACATAAATAAAACTAATATCAAAAATAGTTAAAAAAAAACTAATATCAAAAATAAATATTAAAATATATAAAAAGTTAAATAATATTATATAAATTTCAATATAAATATAAATGTTGAGTAGATAGTTAAATACATAATAAATTATACATTTTATTGTAATACAAGAAGATGAATTTGCAAGATAAATGTGAAGATGAATTTGAGCGTATTGTGTGAATTATGTGTAAAACATAAGGACAAAATAGACTAAAAATAGACCTATTAATTGATATAAAAAATTTACTCGAAAAAGTCATTTGAGAGGCTTTTTTGAGAAGCTCCAAATTTCTTTAATAGAAATGACTTCTTTAATAAAAGAAGTCATTTCTCATTTCTATTAAAGAAGTTGTTTTTTATTTTACAATCAAACACCTCATCATCATCATTAACATCATCACACCCAGCCCGAAGTCCCACAGTGAAGCGAAGTTTGTAAAAGTCTGATAATATACAGCTTTATCCCTATAATCAAACACCTATTTTTCTTAAAACAAAACTTTTGTTGTGAAGAAATGTGCTTATTAATCTCAAAAAAAATCCATCCAAACAAGCAATAAGTAGAAGAATTTCCATATGTCATTGTTTTGGAATAAATGTAGGATCATAAGATTGAATAATTACTTCAACTTTCATTCCTTCCACGTGATATCAAATAATTTTAATTTATTGAGAGAAATTAAACTTTTTTTAAGGCAATGTCAACAACTCAATGAATCATAACAACAACCTTAAAAAAGTTTCAGTTGCAATGTAAAATTTAAAGAAGCTCAGTAATACGGAGCCTCATCTTTAATTACTAGAAAGACTATTTTCAAAAGACCTACATAAATAAATAAATAATACTTAATAAATAAGGTACAATACAATATGTTGGAAAATTAAAAGGAAGCATGTAATTTCACGCTTATGAGATACAAGACATTCACGTGAGCTGCATGGCAACATGTACTAAGGTTGTAACTACAATTCAATCACTTAGGATGTTGTGATAGGCTTTCTTCTACTTTTTTTTTTTTTACTTACGAGATGTTTTAGGAGGGTATTAATTATGGGAAGGTATTTTTAAGTCATCCATATTTAGACTAATCCCCGTTCTAACCGGGTAGGTCCTTTACGGGAGGCAAAACTTGAGTCTCAAGTTTTAAATGACTGCATACATGAGGGCGATTCGAATTTGTGACCTCACTTAAGCCAAGAGAGCCCCTTACCAACTCACCTGCGTCCTGGGAGTGGACTATAAATTTATAGCGAGATAACCCGTTTTTCTAACGAAGCAATTGACTTTTCGGTAATAATTTTTTGATCAAAAAATGTAAAAATTGAAAAAAATAAATCATAAGAATTCAATATTTCATTTTAAATTATTTATAATTATGTTTACTTCTCATAATTAAAATTTTGGGTATGAGAAATAAAATTTTAATATTAATTAAAAATATCCTTAAAATTAATAACTTTTTCATAGTTTTCAATTTTAATATCTATTTATTTAACCTGATTTTTTTTATTTTTTATTTTACATAGTTCTTTGCGTGTGTGACTGTTCTCTCTCTATCTGTCTCTCCTTCCTTTTGTCATCTTCTTCTCCCTCTGACACACTTCTCCTAAAAACTTGATGCCTGACAGTGCAAGCAAAGCAAGCACACCCCACTCTTTTTCTCTTTGTCTTTAATCTCCTTCGCTTAAGCTCCACTGTGAATTCCTCTTTGTCTGTAAAAAAATTCTGCTTTTCTTTTCCTTCTCTCCTTTTTGGCCTCAAAAACTACTTCTATAAGCTCCTTGTTTAGTGCCTTCCCACCTGCAAAACTCTCTTCATTTGCACTTGACTTTGTCTTTCTTCTCTTCTCTCCTTCAAAACCCACTTCTCTTTGTTTCTGTTATCGCTAAATTCTTGGTTCTTTCTTTTCTTCTCTGCCAAACCACTTCCATCTTCAAAGTTCCTTAGTGTTATTATTAGATAGAGCTTCATTTTGGGATTATTCTGATCCTGTCTTCATGGTCTTTAACCCATTTCTAACTCAATTGAAAGAAGATAAACAAGCTCTACCCCTAGACTACTCTAGTGATCATCACCTTGTCTTTGAGTGTTGACTGTCTCTTTCTCTTTATTTCGATATGCAGATTGAAAGATTTAGGGAGAGAAAGTGGTTCTGTTGCCTGTAGTGATCTGTAGCATTAGTTGTCAGCTTCAGTCTACTGTGTTACTGTATTGATTTAACCTTTTGTTTCTTTCATCTTTTAGGCATAAAAAAAAAGACCTTTGTGTTCCATTGTAACTCATGAAACTCTCTGTACCCATCTGGGAAGCCTAGTATTACCTGCAGGTTAACTAAAGAGGAAAAGTGAGTCAATTTTGTTATGTTCTTCACTTAATTATTTCTCAATTTTGTTGGGATTTGATGTTTCTGAATGAGTTGTTGTTTCTAAAAGAGTGGACAGTCTTTGAAAGTCCTTAGGACCTCTAATTCTAATCATTTAGGCCTCCTAGATTTAGTTCTTGCTGTCTTGTTCTTCATCTTTTGGTCTCCAAACAACAAAACAAAGCATAAAATAATACAAATAGTCAAAGAAAAGAGAGAAAGAAATGGAACTTTCATGTCATGAAGGAGAGATTCCCATTCCAATAAGCAGGACATATGGTGGGGAACATACTCATCCTCATAGACATGGCCACTTGATCCATCATCATCATCAGGACCATTCTCCTCCTCCTCCTCCTGCTGCAATACCAAGCAGTCACAACGGTATCAACACTACCACAGCAACACCTCAAATCTCCTCCACCAATGGGGCTACGGTTCCATTGAGTCTAGACCATCATCATCGTCATGACCATCTTGAACCTTTCAAGAAAATGGTAAGGTATAAAGAGTGCCTCAAGAACCATGCAGCTTCAATGGGAGGCAGTGCCACTGATGGGTGTGGTGAGTTCATGCCAAGTGGTGAAGAGGGTAGCATTGAGGCTCTCACTTGCTCAGCCTGCAACTGCCACAGGAACTTCCATAGAAAAGAAACAGAAGGTGAAGCTGCACCCAACTCCTGCGATTTCTTCTATAACAGTAGCCCACATTTCGGCAGAGTTGGAAGGACAATGATTTTAGGTCATCACAATAACATTTTACCTCCTGAAGCCATAGGGTACGCCACAGCAACTGGTACCCTCGTGCCACCATCAAGAGTAGCACCACCACCACCACACCACCAGATGATAATGCCTTACAACATGGGGTCACTTCCTTCGGAGTCTGACGACCAAGAAGATGGTGGTGGGTTTGTTTTGTCCAGGACTCCACAGCTTGCTAAGAAAAGGTTTAGGACCAAGTTCACACCGGAACAGAAGGAGCAAATGTTCAACTTTGCAGAGAAAATCGGGTGGAGGATACAGAAGCAAGAAGAAGCTGCGGTGCAAGAGTTCTGTCAAGAGATTGGGGTCAAGAGAAGAGTCCTCAAGGTTTGGATGCACAACAACAAGCACAATGTAGCCAAGAAGAACCTCTCTACCACCGCCATCACCGTAGCTGACCCCGCCGCCACCACCACTATATAGTAACTTAGAAGATGAACCGTGAAGATGAATGTTACAAATCTCTTTCTTTACAGTATTTCATTACAATATCATGTTTCATGGAGGCTGCTGTGTCTTGAGTTGAGTTACTACTTCTAATGACTGAGATCAAATTCATGTTGGTAGTGTGTTTGTTGCTCAATTAAGCAAACTAGACGTTTGGGACGATTGTGGTTAGAGACAGAAAGTAAGATTAGTGGACATGCTACACTTAGCAATTTGTCTTTTGCTCCCAAAACTTTGGATTCTATATAGGAAATGTACTTTCGTGTCTTAGGGTACGTGTTAGAATAAAACCCCTTTTTTCCTTTTTATAACGGAATATCTCACTATCTATTAATTTATATTAAATACCAATATTTTAAAAATTAAACCAGAAATTAAATCAATAAAATAAAATATTTAAGATTAAAAGGTTTAATACGTATTATTTTGTCGTAAAATTGATGGATAATAAAAATTGAAGAAAATTAAATAATTTAAAATAAGATTAAAAAAGATATTATTTTGTTCACAAAAAATATATAATTTAATTAATTAATAAGTTATTTGATTTTTAATAATAATATTATTAAAGTAAATCAAGCTGAAATGTTATTCAATTCAAAATTTTTACAACTAATAATGGACTAAACTGTTTTGATTTTTTAATCATTGTTAAATACTAAAAATATGTATTATTTTGTTAATTACATGTTTCATATAAATGACTTTATGAGTTAATTTAATAATTAATTGAGTAATAATAAAATTTACAAATATTAAATTGAGGGAATTCCCTAAAAATAATAATTATAAAGAATATAAAATCTGATTGAAAGAGAATTCTTAAATAAAAATTAACTAATTAATTTACAAAATTGACCCATTAATTAACAAATTGATTGATTTCTAAAAATAAAAGTTATTAAAATAAATTGAAACTAAAAAGATGAAAATTGAAACGAAAAGTTTGAGAGTTAAAGATTTTTTTGGTCGAGTTGAACCTAGTGATTTTTCAATCATTTTTTTAGTTATGGTTCAAATAGCTCGATTGATCGGAATTGGCCGGAAGAGTGACCGAAAAAATCAGACTGGAGAAGCCCCCGGTCGATATGTAATCAAAATATGAGTATTAGTACATTTTCAAATACATTAAAGCTCTCAAACTTGAAGTATAGATGCTTTTAATTTTCTTGTCTTTACTTAAATTTTATACAATTCCAATTATCGACATTAGAATTGTAATTATCATCATCATTATACTTAATTTGAAGTTCTGCGTTAAAGCGGAGTCTGAAAAAAATGTAATAATAGAAAGTAAGAACATGATATATGGTTATGTAAAATGATAGAATGATTTATTTAGTGGTGCCATGACTTGAAAGGGACCAAACGGCTCAACATGTCAGGTGTGCACGTTATTAACTGCGGAGGAAGGCGCCCAGGCGGTGGTAGGGCCTATGTACGGCATGAAATAATATATAACTTATTGATGTTTTGTTAAAATTTCTAAAATTCTTTATTTGTTTAAAATATTTTCATAAAAATATTTAAAATAAATATAATAAAAATAGAATTTATTTATTTTAATTTGAGTTTAGTAATTAGATTAAATTATATAGTAAGTATATGATAGGTTTATGATATTAATAATTTACAGTAATTATAATAAATTATTAATTTTAAATAAAAATTTAGTTAGTTTAATTTGAGTTTAATAATTAGATTAAATCATATAGAAAGTATTTGATTGGTTTATTTGTGACACTTATGTGGCAAATATTTTACCTCTATTTTTTACTCAAAATTTAAGATAAACAATTTTTTTGAAAATTAAAAAATATAAAGATTTGTAAAATTACTTTTTAAGTTTCATAAGCTACAATATAATTCCATGCCTTTTAGTTAAAGTATAGGGTTAATTACATAAAACAGCCCAAACTTTTATCAAATTTTTAATTTTCAATTTTTTTAATTTTAGATGTTACTTCGAAAAGTAACAATAAAATGCTCAAACTTTTAATTTTTTTCAATTATAGTATGACATTAGTGTTCCTGTTAAGTTTAAAAATGACTTAAATTAGATTACGTTACCTCGGTAACCTTACTGATGTAGTACAATGTAATGTGAGAGTAATTTGGAGCTTTAGAATAATAAACATAAAACAAATGATTGAGAGCATTGAGAGATTAACAAATAATGTCGGGTTAAAATTGAAGAAAATTGAAACTTTAAACATTTTATAGTCACTTTTTAAAATTTAGACTATAATAAAAAAAAATTAAAAATTTGAACATTTTATTACTATTTTTTAAAGTTCGCGTTATAATTAAAAAATTGACAAAACTTTGACGGTTAACTCTAAAATATATAATTTGATAAGTTAATAATTTAATATTAAAATTAAATCAATTTTAATTAATATTTCCAAATTTTTACATCGTTGTTACTTTGTTCTTTTATATACTAAATAGCTTTTTATTTTTATGTTTAATTGAGCATTCATTAACCCAAAGTAATCAGACTGTTGAGCACATGACGAGACTTTAACTCGCCATTTGATGATAATATAATATTCATTATTAATTTTTATGTTCAACATAATTAGGAAGTGAGATGCCAAACCTATGATGAAGTAAAGTGATTGAGAGTATCAACTAACCGGTTAAAATTACTCTTTTATGATCAAAAGGTCATAAGTTTCGAATCATAGAAACAATTTTTTTCGTAAAAATACAAGAGAAAAGTTACATATAGACCATTGCAAAACGAGAAGCCTTGTACACCGAATACGTTCACTTTTTCATATATGAAATAATTTATAAATTAAAGAAATTCAACCCTTCATGATACGTAACATTCAAAATTTTGGCTATATCATTTGATTTCACCTGTGGGGCTTTCACACAGATACCAAGTGGATGGAAATGAGGAAAGAACAAGAATGAGAGGCAAGTAAGCTGCAGTTATGAGGGCCCTAATAAATTTGGAATCCCATAGTCTTCTGCGCCTCTATTTAATACTACATAGCCAACCATAAATACACACTGCTGTCCCCAATATGACCCAACTACGTACTTTTGAAAAAGGATTGTAGCAGTGAAGAGTTGTCTAGTGTCCAGTGTCTATAAGCTACATAGTGAAGTGGATTAATTGATCATGCAACAACCTGCAGTGACTTTACTGTTATCGATTCTTCACTGGTCGTTGTTAGTACTTCCTTTTATTCAAAATAAGTATCGTTTTAAAAAAATTTTAATTATTTAAAATAAGTATCGTTCACAATTTTTCATGCATGTTTATAATTTTATTTCCAAAATTACCCTTTAATTTCTCTCACAT